>JBBPDJ010000017.1:18734656-18754471 GCA_037974625.1 Cucumis cinereus | reverse complement strand
TCCTACCATCGATGCTGATAAGACTAACTGATTGAGAGTTACCTGATTGTGCAATGGCTCCAAGTGAGGACGTACCAAGATCACTTTGATTCCCTGTAGGGATTGAGGTCGATGGGGCACCGACAGAATCACTCATAATTGCCTTACCAGAGTTTTGCTTGTCATTTGGCGGGCGTCTCTTACTGTTCGACGGTCGACCATGTAACTTCCAACATTTTTTCTTTGTATGCCACGATTTCTTGCAATGTTCACATATCGGGACAGGTTTCTCATTATGCTTATCACTGTCAGAAGTGGACTTTGCACTGAAGGCAGCGGAATCAATAGCTGAAGCAGTTATGATGTTCATCTCATTCGTACGATCTTCCTCTAAGCGAACTTTTGAGCACACCTCCATTAAGGACAGGATAGGTCTTTGACCCAATATTCGATCACAAACTAAGTCAAACTTAGGATTCAGACCAACAAGAAAATCATATACGTGGTCAACCTGCTCTATTTTGGAGTATTGAACACCTCCACAAGAACAGTCCCAGACAATTTCTCTGCATAAATCCATTTTCTGCCAGATTAGAGATAATTTGTTGAAGTAAGATGTAACATCCATGCTCCCTTGCTTACACTCATGAACCTGCTTCCGTAAAGTATAAAGGCGAGAAGCATTCTGACGCTTCGAGTATAATTTCTTAACAGTCTCCCAAATGTCTCGGGCTGTAGCAGCATACAACAATGGTTTCCCAATCTGAGGTTCCATGCTGTTAATTAAAATGTACCACAGTAGAAAGTCCTCCCCCTTCCAAATTTGTTCTTGAGAATCTCCCGGCCTAGGTTTCTGTACCTCCCCTGTCAAATACCCAAATTTATGTCGTCTCTCAAGGGCCATCTTAATGGATTGAGACCAAGAGAAGTAATTCTGACCATTCATTTTCTCCCCTGCAATTAAACTTGAGTTTTCCATGACAATGAGGGTAGAGAAACAATTAGTAGTATTTAATGTAGGAAAGGATGTTACCGGATTCTCTAAATACATCGATAGAGCTGAAGGAATAGTCAAATTTGTGGAGGTGGAATTAGCTAGAGCTGCTCCGAGAGCAGCTATTTCTTGCTGAAAATTCATTTGGAGATTTGCTAATTGTTGTTGAACAATTGCTGGGAAAATAACACTTTGACCATCCCAAGGAGATTTACCTTTATAGACAGAAGACTCACCATAATCAACCTCATGATACGTGCCGGTTGTTGGATTGAAGAGATTCACAGTTTGGACGACGGCACGGTACAGTTTGAAATGCGATTGTACGGACTGTACGTACGACGATGGTTGTACGGACTGTACGGACAGCGGCGGTTGTACGGAGTGTACGGACTGTACGGACGACGGCGCGTGGCAGTTGTACAGACGACGACAGTTGTACGAACATCGGTGGAAGTTGTACGGACGACGACGACGACGGCTGTAGGTTTCGGAAATACTTTTCGACGGCGGCATCGGTGGGGTCAGCTATAGCAGCAATGAAGATGTTCTCGGTGGTCAAGATTTTTGTGGTAAGGTTTTCCATGGGTTGATTTTCTTCAATGACGGCTAGGGTTTTGTTATCCATAGCTCTGATACCATATAAAAATAATAATAGCAGAAAAGAAAGAATAACATTTGGTATACGTGGAAAACCCTAGTTCAGGGGAAAAAAACCACGATATGAGTATTTTGTATATTTCTCTAATGAATTAAAAGACTACAAGGGAAGACATATATATAGGCCATAATGGGTCGTGACAAGAAAAGAAATAAATAAGGGTATAACAATTACACAAATACCCTTAGTACAATTATTTTCAACAATTGTAATAAGCTATTTTGGAGAGATCTTATTTTATTCTGGGAGATATTATATTATTTGGTAATCTTGTAATTATTAGAAAATATTTTTCTTTTTTTGATATAATTTATTTGTGTATAAATATCTCTGTAATAACTTTTATTTTAATAAAAAATATACAATAATCTCATATATTTTATTAAAGTTAATATGGTATTATAGCCCAAAAATATTTTGGGACAAACATTTAGGGTTTATCGCACAATTTCGTCGCGCCTCTACACTCTGCTCTGTCGCACGTCGCTGCACTGCACGTCCTCTGCTCTCCACCGAATCTTGCAGATCCACGCGCACAGTCTTCCCTGAGCCTCTACACATCACTCGAACTCTTCTCCGCTGCAACCAAGCCCGTCGCAGATCAGATCCAGATCCATGCCCGCGCCTGCATTTCGTTCCATTCTCTGTTGCGACTAAGCCCGTTGCAAATCCCACCGCGCCTGGATTCCGTTTCATTGCGACCAAGCCAGCCGCAAGCCCGTCGCAGATCCAGATCCAGATACACGTCTGCACCTGTAGCCTGCTTCGTTCTTCGTCGCGACCCAGATCGAGTTGATCTGCCCCTGCTTCGCTGCCGCTACACGCCCGTGTCTGTCGGATCCAGTTCCAGATCCATTCCAAATCTATTCATGATTTTTTTTCGTTTATGTTTTTCAGATCCATATTTAATTCTCTATTCACGGTCACCAGTTACTCTTCGTTCATAGATTCGAGAACTTTCTATGAAGAAAATTGATATATCTTGTCATATTGGCACCATTCTTGATGACACGAACTATATCACCTAGGCTCACCAAATGAGGAGTTTTTTTTATCAGTCGTAAGTTATGACGCATTGTTATAGAAGATATTACCAAACTAGTGTACACCATTCCCGTGGAGAATAGCAGTGATGATGATGGAGAACTTGTTATTGAAGAGGATGCCATATATATTGAACGACTTGAGAACTATGATAGCAAAAATCATCAAATCATCACCTGGTTGCGTAACACTTCCATTCCAGCTATTCATACTCAATTTGATGCTTTTGACACTGCAAAAGAACTCTGGGAATTTCTGTCTATGCATTTTCAATCTATTGGTCTTGCTCACTATTATCAATTACAATATCAACTTGTTAACCTCAACCAGAAAATTGAAGAATCTGTGAATGAATATCTTGCTACCCTCTAGTCTATTTGGACTTAGTTAGATCAGGCAAAGATCAGTCCTGATCATCTACGCCTTATAAATGTACTCATGGGACTTCGTTCGAAATATGAATCAGTTTGTGCTGCTCTATTACACCGCGATCTTTTGCCATCTTTAGATGTTGGTATCTTTAGATGCTGGTATTCAAGAAATTATGTTTGAAGAGAAAAGACTTGACATCGTCTCCTCCCTGGCACCTGATGCTGCACTTGCAACCACTCACTCTCGATCTAAAAATGAGTCCAGAAATATTGTAAACTTCATGGTCATAAGCTGCCTAACTGTCCTACCATTTGTGCAGGTATTGCCACAAGCGAGGCCATATCCTGGAGAATTGTCCTACTCGTCCACCTCGTCCTCCTCACCACACAAATAAAGCCAAGTTCTCTCCTAAATCAGGTTCCTCATTTGTTGTTGTTGTTGCCACCCCATCTGATATCACCATTCCTTCGAGTCTTCAGTTAAGTGATCTTCATGATTTACTGAAACAGGTGATATCTTCCAATTCTAATGTCTTTGTTGTCACCTCAGGTAATTCATGGCTTCATGACTCAGCTTGTTGCAATCATATAACATCTAATATTTCCTTGTTATCTTCTCCTATTCATGTTTAATCCATTCCCCCAATTCACTCTGCTGATGGAAATCATATGTTTGTCTCTCACATTGGCACTGTCAATACACCTACCATAAATCTCTCCCAAACTTACCATGTTTCTAATTTAACCTTCAACTTAGCCTCTGTTGGTCAATTATGTAACCTTAGTCTTATAATTATTTTTTCTTCTCACGGTTGTCAAGTTCAAAATCCGCAGACGAGACATGTGATTGGTACGGAACGGAAGGTGGAAAGATTATTTGAGCTCACATCTCTCCAGCACTCTATGTTTCCATCTATCCTCGCTCCAGTCACTGATCATTCTTTATATCAGTGGCACCTTGGTCTTGGTCACACATCTTGTGATAAACTTCGTAATCTAGTATCCACTGGTACTCTAGGCAATATTTCTATGTTTAGTCCTTTTGATTGTGTGAATTGTAAACTTGCAAAACAACCTGCTTTGTCATTTACTACTTCTGCCTCATTATGTGATACACCATTTGGTCTGATCCATTCTGACATTTGGGTCTTGCTCCCTCTACTACTGTCAATGGTTATCAATATTTTGTTCTATTTATTGATGAATTTTCTTGTTTTATTTGGATTTACTTTCTTAAATATCGATCTTTCTTACCTCAGACTTACATAGATTTTGCAAATATGATTCACATTCAATTTTCTCACACCATTAAAATTATTCGCACAGATAATGCAATGAAATATAAGGACTCTCGTCTTCTTTCCTTTCTTGTCCAACAGGGCACTCTAGTCCAATGTTCTTGCTCCAATACCTCTCAGCAAAATGGTCGAGTAGAACGAAAACATTGCCATATTCTGGACTCTGTTCGTGCTCAACTTCTCTTTGCTTCCTATCCTGTGAAATTTTGAGGTGAGGCTGCCCTCACCTCCGTATATGTCATCAACCGTCTTCCATCTCAAGTTATTCATAACGTTTTTTCCTTTGAACGACTTAATGGTACTGTCCCCTCTTACTCCAATCTTAAAGTCTTTGGTTGTGCATGTTTTGTGTTATTACATCCTCATGAACATACCAATCTTGAGCCTCGTGCTCGCCTATGTTGTTTTCTAGGATATGGCACTGAACATAAAAGTTTTCCTTATTGGGATCCAATCTCTCAACGATTACGTATATCCTGCCATGTCACTTTCTGGGAACATCGTATGTTTTCTACTCTTTCTTCCTTTCATGCCTCTCTCTCTAGTTCTCCCTCATTCTTCACTGATCCTTTTACTTATATATTCCCCCCAAATGACATTCCCCATGACCCTAGACCTCATCCTCTACCTGTCACTAAGCTCACTCAATCTATTCCTCTCTTTGTGCCTCCAGATCTACCATTTGTCCCTTGTGTGAACCTGAATCTGCTCTTGTTCATTGTTCCACCCGGGTAAGCCAAATTTCTTCTCATCTCAAGGATTACTATTGTTTTTTCACTATTATGTCTTTGGTTGAGCCTTCCTCTTATAAGGAGGCCAATAATGACTTTCTATGGCAGCAAGTAATTAATGAGAAACTCCAAGCCTTAACAAAGACTCACACTTGAGACTATGTCGACTTACCTCCTGGACAGAAACACATTGTTTGTAAGTGGATTTTATAAAATTAAAACACACTCTGATGGATCTATTGAACGTTATAAAGCCCGACTGGTGGTCAAAGGTTATTCACAGAAATATGACATTGATTATGAAAAGACATTTGCTCCAGTTGCCCGAATGACATTTGTTAGCAGTTTTTTAGCCATAGTAACTGGCAAACAATGACTCCTTCTTCAAATGGATGTTAAAAATGTCTTTCTCAATGACACTCTATCTGAAGAATCTATCTGAAGAAGTCTATATGAAACCACCCTTGGCACTGATTTGCCACCTCATAAAGTGTGTCTTCTTCATCGTGCACTATATGGTCTAAAACAAGCTCCATGAGCTTGGTTTGCAACGTTCAGTTCCACCATCACCCAACTTGGGTTTACTTCTAGTTCTCACAATTTCACACTATTTACTCAACAGACTTCTCATGGTATTGTTCTCCTACTCTTATATGTTAATGCCTTGATTATTGCAGGTGATGATCCCCAAGCCATATGTGAATTTAAATGTTACCTGGAAAAACATTTTAAGATGAAAGATTTAGGACTCCTCAGTTATTTTCTTGGTCTTGAGGTTTCATTCTTATTTGATGGATACTACTTATCTCAAGCAAAATATGCATATGATCTCCTAACTCAATTTGGTATCACTGATTCTGTCACATCCTCAACACCACTTGATCCAAATGTGCGACTAACTCCTTTTGATGGAACTACTCTCGAGGATCCCACCTTGTATCGACAACTTGCTGGAAGTCTAATTTACTTGACTGTGACCCGTCCAGATATTGCTTATGCAACTCACATTGTTAGTCAATTCATGGTCGTACCTCGTACTATACACTTCATTGTTCTTCGTATATTACGATATATTAAAGGCACTTTAGGACATGGATTACAGTTTTCCTTACAATCATCTCTGATTCTCTCTAGATACTCTGATGCTGATTGGACGACTGATCCTACCGATCAGAGAACTACCATTGGTTATTGTTTTTATTTAGGAGATTCTCTCATCTCCTGGCGAAGCAAAAAGAAAACTATTGTTTCATGCTCCAGCACGGAATCTAAAATATCGCGCACTGGCTGATGCAACTTCGGAATTACTATGACTTCGTTGGCTTCTTACTGATATGGTGCCCCACAACAATCAACCACTATTCTTCATTGTGATAATCGCAGTGCAATTCAGATTGGTCACAACGATGTCTTTCATGAACGAACAAAGCATATTGAAAATGATTGTCACTTTGTTCGCCATCACCTTCAGAGCAACACTCTCCATCTACAGTCCATCTCCACCACAGATCAACCAGCTGACATCTTCACCAAAGCTCTCCCTTCTCCTTGCTTCACTCAGTTACTTCGCAAACTCAAATTGGTTTCTACTCTACCACCTTGAGTTTGAGGGAGAATGTTATTGTAATAAGATATCTTGGAGAGATCTTATTTTATTTGAGATCTTATTTTATTTTGGAAGATATTATATTATTTGGTAATCTTGTATTTATTAGGATATATTTTCCTTTTTTTGATATCATTTATTTATGTATAAATATCTCTGTAATAGCCTTTATTTTAATCAAGAAATATACAATAATCTCAAGTATTTTATTAAAATTAATATTTTTAAAACCATAACTATGCAAATTTTAAATCATTATAATAAATAAACATAATAAAACAACCTCTTGTAGAAATCTTAATGCTGAAAGAGTTAAATTAAAAATAACAAATAAAATTATTTTGTTCGGGTCCCCTAAAAAGTTTAAAAGGTAATAATAAAAGAAAATAATCGTCATATCAAAACATTTAAAATAAGTTGAAAAAAAAATAATGAGTGGAAGCAATCCTCTAGTCCTATATAGCACGATCACAAGTCTCACTCGTCACTCGCTAGTCTGCTATTGCCTTTACCTAAAATCATAAAATAAGAAATTTTAGCACTCACCTTTAGGCAGGAAGGTACACAAAACATGAGGGTACACATATAAGAAATTCCTTGAATAATCAACCCACATCCTCTCCAATAATCAAATCTTTTAAAATACATAAATTTTAATTTGAATTATCTTACCCAATAATTAAATTTTAGCTATAATACTCAAAATACACTCAAATAAGTTAAAGATGATTAATTAAAAATTTCCTAAAATTTTGGGATGTTACGAGTTAAAACACGCTATGCTTTAACACTTAGTGAACATTTTTGAATTGCTACTAAACATATATCTGCAAACAACTCTGTTATGATTGAATCTTTTATTTTCGAGTTTCTGTTTTCAAATTATCTATCAAACATTTCACTGGTTTTTTTTTTTATGAAATTTCATATGGATATTTAATATCTTTTACTTACATTCCAAACATTAACCAACAAAGTTATGCCATGTGGCAATTTTTATGAAAAAATAAATTATTTATTATTATTGTTTTTATTTTGTCTAAAAAATATTTCTTTTCTTTTCTTTTTTTTTGAAGACCTAAAAAAGAAGTTGCAATACATGTAAAGTTGTGCTGCCCTCTCCTACTGAAGCCCTCCCCTCCCAGACGACCTAACTATTTCTTATCTTGTTATCCATACACCACAAGGACACCCATACCATGGCAACGGTGATTTCAACGGCAACAGCAACGGCAAATAGCCGATGGAGCTTTACAATGTTGAGGTCAGCGCTACCTTCTGTGGGATCAGAAATTTGTACTCGCACTCGCGTTAGCTTCCCGTTGTCCAATGTTCGAGTCAGTCGCAGAACCTGCATCAAACCAATTGCCTCCTTTTCGGGTCTATGCCCCTTAAACCCCCTCATTTCTACTGGCTTAGCAGGTAATTCCATACCCTCTCACTTGTTACCTAGGTCGCCCCCTTTAACTTGATTTTTCTTCCGCCAATGCACGCGCTTATTCTGCTCTAATGGCTGATTGATTCATGACCTATGAATTGAATGGTTCTGCAATTATTTATTTTTATTTTATTTTTAAATTTTGATTTCTATTTGAATTTATACGTCCCTTTTTAGGTTTTTTCTCGGCAGCCTTCTGCTACAAATAATGTATAAGTCCCCTGCTAATTGTGGTAACAATTGGAAATCTTAAGTTAATCTTTGCGGAAAATGAAACGTTGTTCCCCGTTTTGTTCCACACCTAGTAACAATCGGAGAGAAAACGTGAAAATCTTTCTTTCAGGGGGGTTTTGCTTGTCTTCCTTAGACTCTGTTATCGAAAAATTAAGGAACCCTCCTTCCATTTTTAAATTTTTGCTTTTTAGTTTACATTTTAACCATGATCCCAAAACCAAGTTAAAATTTGAAAACTAATGTAGCCTTTAAAAACTTTGTTTTTGTCCTTGTAATTTGCAAATGGCCGACGGGTTTTACATGGCCCGTCACAGTTTAGAATTCTTTCGAAGGGGTTTTGTTTGTGTTTTCCTTAAACTTTATTTGATAACTATTTAATTTTTAGTTTTTGAAATTAAGTTTATAAACATTCATTACACTTATAAATTTATTGCTTTGTAGTTCTTTTTTTGATATCCGTGGACCAGTTTACACGTTTCTAGACTAATCTCACGAGTTAATTTAGGTAAGTAGTCACTATTGATTGAACCCATCACTTAGTTAGTTATTGAGATTACTGCTTTTTAGTTTACTTTTTACCAATGTTTAAATTTTGGAAACTAAAAATGACAACCCCGCTTGGTAACCATTTTGTTTTTGTTTTTGGTTTTTGAAAATTAAACCTATAGATACTTCCAAGTTCAACTTTCTTCCTTTGTAATAGTAGTTTTTAAAAACTTTGTCTTTGTTTTCGGAATTTGTCAAAAAATACTACTCTACTTAAATAAGATTCAAACCATTGTAAAAAATCATGAAGAAATAGTCTTGATTTACAAAAACCAAAAAATGAATGTCCCGTTTGAAAATTAAGCCTATTGTATTCCTATTTCTTTAGATGATTTGTATCTTTCTAAGTACAATGATCGAATTTTTAGTCAAATTTCAAAAATAGAAACAAAATTTCAAAATCTACATTTTTAATTTAAAAAATTTGACTTGTTTTTGTTAATTCATTAGTAAAATGTAGATAATAGAGGAAGAAATTTGGAGGTGGAAGCCGTGTCTATGGGCATAAATTTCAAAAAGAAAAAAAAAACAAACAAAATGGGAAGAAATGTTTACAACATTTAAGATTTGGTTGATGTTTTGATTGTATAACTAGGCGATAAGCCCATTGAAGTTGGTGCATTTTCAGGACTTCTATCATTAATAAAGTTAATATAAAATGGAAGAAAATAGGAATGCTTGGAATAGTAGGAAGAAGAATTAAAATTATTTCACTAAATAGGGCTGAGTATAAATAATACACTAGGGGATGAGGAAAATATTGACTACCTTATAAGAGAGGGCCATGTGGTGCGACAAATAAAAAACAATAACAAGTTTAAAAAATCGAACAACATAATTTGCAAGTTAATATACTTCCATCCCTGCTGCATTCTGTATGTGAAACTCTTGTCGAATACAGGATTGGACTGACTGGTTTCAAAGGGGTTTCGTTTGTGGCTTCATGGGCACCTGTACATTTAGTATCTGGTTGATGTTTTGTTTGTATTCCTAGCCTGAAATATGATAAATAAATATGGCCATTGAACTTGGTGTATTTTCAGGGTTTCTATCATTAAGAGAGTGTGAATTTACAACGGTACAAAGAAAGGGATAAAAATAGGACTGTTTAGAATAGTAGGAAGCTCAAATGAATTATTTTATTCGACAAGGGGATGCGGAGAATATTACCCACCTTATGAGAGAGCCACAAATCAGAAAACAGTAACAAATATAACAAATCAAACAACACCAGTTGCAGGCGAATTCAAAGGTTTTTCGGGTGCCGTAATACGTCGTTCCATTACCATATTCAGACATGAATTGAATCTGGGGCTCTTGGGCACCATAATTTTATTTCAAACACATTGCGTCTAAGTTACCGAGTGGTCAATATCACGGATTGCTTAGTCCTAGGTGGAGTACAAACCTTACATATCAGATTAAAGTATTGTGTGGCATGATATAAATGCTCTAGCATATTACTTTCACATATCCATTAATGAGGTAAGCTAACGTTTCAACATTATCATTTGTTAGTTAATATGAATTTTTAGATGCATTTGTTATACAAATGGCCCGATGCATTTGAGGTTCTGAATGTCAAGCCTTAGTGGCTCAGGATTGTACAAGTTTATTCACGTTGAATATTGTAGAGAGTTAGGACGTTAGTTTGTAAGATTAGATGATGTATGCCATATGCTAACCCCATACACCAACAATTATAACGAAAATGATGTTTTGTCACTTGGTATATAAATCTCGTCAAATAACAACAATTTCTTTTTAAGATCATAAGTTAATAGCACAGATTTATACAAGTTTCTGTAATTTGTTTTCCGTGTACTAATTGTTATAGAACCTGTGATGCGCTTTGTCCATCATGCAGATTACAATGGCTTTGAACATAACTTTAACATTGTTGATAATGGTGGCCGAGTTTATGCCATGAGACATGGCAAGCGGGTACCTAAGCTAAATAGGCCTCCTGACCAACGACGTGCACTATTGCGAGGGCTCACCACCCAACTCCTTAAGCATGGTCGGATCAAAACCACCAGAACAAGAGCAAGTGCTATGCGTAAGTATGTTGACAAAATGATTACATTAGCAAAGGATGGTTCCTTGCATAAAAGAAGACAAGCTTTAGGCTTCATCTACGAAAAGCAGATTGTTCACGCATTATTTGCAGAAGTCCAAGATAGGTATGGGGAGAGAAACGGTGGATATACCAGAATTATAAGAACTCTGCCTAGGCGAGGGGACAATGCGCCTATGGCATACATTGAACTTGTCTGAATATTGGCCAGTTATGTTTGTATCGGCGGAGTCAACCAATTCTAGTTATGGTGAAGAGATTTAATCCTTTTTGAGAGGTTGCCACATGTATGATTGTAAACCTTGTATTAATATTTGCATACATATATATACATGATGGACATAAATATTTTAAGTCAATTTGATCTACGTTATGTGGGGCTTAGCTTTTTTCCCATTCGAACTAATATATACTAGCGGTAGGCTTGGAGGCTCAACATGACCTTTTACGTTTTAACCTCATCAATGATTCAATATCATCCTCTCTGCACCCTCTTGTCGTTCATCCTCCTATAACTTTACCTCTATTTTCTCTCTAATCAAACCTTGCTTGGTATTTAAGTTTCGTAAGCTAAAAGGGCTCTCTGTGGGTGCATACATATGCTCCATAGTTTACTGAAAATCAGGAATTTTAATTTGATTTTTTATTATGTGAACAATAATTTCTATAACTAATTACCAATGATATTGACTGTAATCAGATAACAATTAGTATCATTGAGAATTAATATCTTATAGACAATAAATATCTTATAGACAATAGATAGCAATTAATGTCATTGGCAACTAGAGTATCAGATTAATTCATACGACAATCAAACAACAGTTAAAGTCATTGCAATAAGAAAACAATCAATATCAAATAGAAATTTAACAACAATAAGTATACAATAATAATTAGATAACAACCGGTATATCAAATAGCAATCAAATAACAAATCAATATAAGTTAGCAATCTGATAAAAAATAATATCAATATAAGATGATAATTAGGTCACAACCACACCTTTTTAACTGTGAGGGACATTTTAATCCTTTGAGCATTTCAATTGAGTTGGACTTATGGATCTTGCCATTCTTACAAAACTATAAATGATAGACTATGTGTCAAATTTTAATAAATTAATTTTACATCTCTACAACTGTTTTTTTTCTTTATTATTATAATGGTTAACACCTATATTGATATAGTTATTAACAATATACCTAATAGTAAAAAAAAATCAAAATATTTATTAATAGATAACAAATTTAAATATTACTAATATAATACAGTTTTATTTCTACGATAGGTCAACATAGACCTGATGATAAATTGGGTATGCAAAATGCAATAATCACTTGTAAAAAACAAAAGTTAAATATCACAACTTTGCCATTTAATTTTATTTATAAGACAAATTAACGATAATAAATAGAAAATGATTTCAAATCTCACTAATATGCCATTTTTAATTGAGACATTTTCAAATATAATAAGATGAACTAACAAATATTTATAAAATATAGCAAAATTTCAGATTCTATCAATGACATCTATCATTGTCACTAATAGAAATTTATCAGTCTCTATTATTGATAAAATCTGCTATATCTTGTAAATACTTTTTATAGTTTTGACATTCACTATTTTGTTTTATAATTTTATTGATATAATAACCATAACAATAAATGAACATTCAAATAATAATCATAAAAAACAAAAGATATTGATATAATATTTTTATTTTATTAATAACGTGAAACTGTGAACTATATTCCTTAATAAACATTAAAAAATGACACAATAGCTAGCAATCACATAATAGTAAATTGAATAAAGTATCTCTCCTATACATCATATTAAGATTTTAATATATTATTATTTAAACTTAATAAAAATATGGCCAATTAATTATAAACATCTATCACAATATGGATTTTTGTTAGTATCGGATCAATCAAATAGACCTCGGTCATTGATAGGTCTATTGTTAACAAACATCTAGGTTAGTGATATATCTATCACTAATTGATAGGACCGAAATTGTACCATATTTGTAAATACTTTTACAGATTTTACTATATTTATATTGTGTATTAGATTATCATAAATGCGATTGTTTCAGATTCAACTAATTAAAGTATAATGTGCATCAACTTTTTAATTTGATAACTCTTCCCATACTAAGCACATGGTCATGGTCCTCACTTCTTACCGTGACGAAGTGGAAAAAAATTCCAAAATCCTAATATTAGGATTTTTCTTATCCTACCTATATTTATTGTTTGTGACGACAATACCTTTGAAGTATAGAGTGGAATCTATGAAATATATGTAACATATTATTTATGTTGATGGAGGGGGATGGGGGAAGTGGAAGGATAGTTTGGTCATGGTCCAACAGAACCGCCCAAGCTGTAGGTGGAGAATAATTTAGTCGAATATGGCAGCCGCACCAATACAAAACTAAAATCAATTGTAGATAAAAGAAAAAAAGATATAGTAATAGGAAATAAATAACTTAGGTAATGATGGGTGACAGGGGCTGGACGATGGTCCTGAGCCACTACAAATTGTATAATTTATTGGGTGAGAATAATTTAAGGGAAGAAAAGGAGAGAGAGCATAGGTTTTGGGGGTTCCCGTAACAAAATAAATAAAGTAAAAATAAAAGTTTAAAGTATAATACTAGTAGAGGCGGGTGGCGTGGATTTGTTTTTCTCGCCCCTCCGTCACAATTGTTTGTTCTCACCCCCCGTCCAAAGTCAATGAGGCATAAACAAACAAAGATATATCACAGCATGGATGAGGATGAGGGTAGCCTCATGTTCTCCTACTTGCACAATATACTAATACTCATACATATACCTCACCGCACGCACAAACAGGAGGAGAGAAGCTGTAAGCTACTTTCCAGAGACAAGTAGTTTAATAAATATTATTATTAGGAATGACAAAGGTATTCCCAAATGGGTCTTCCTCCTCCTGCACCGATGCCACCGAGACTGCCCTCACCGTGTGGAAGAAATCTATGTTGTTGAACTGCGAGGGGTTTACCGTGTTTAACGCCGACGGTAATTTGGTTTATAGGGTGGACAACTATCTGGCCGGCAATAAGGGCGAGATCCTACTCATGGACGCGGCCGGCAACCCTCTCTTCACAATCCGTCGCAAGGTACGTACTGCACATCTTTATACACACACACACATATGAATTTACTTTTGAACTTTTTGGTTGAATAATATATAATTAAATGCATACAGAGATTGAGCCTTGCCGATAGCTGGGTGGTTTACGAGGGTGAAACCGGCACGAATCCCCGGTTCTCTGCGAGGAAGCAGATGAATCTGCTTAAATCAAGGTGTTTGGCTCGTGTTGTTGAACTAGCTGGATCATGGTCGGGTAAGGGTATGGGTGTGTATGAGATCGAGGGGTGTTACGGGAAGAGATGCTGTGCGGTGTATGATGAGAAGCGGAGAATAGTGGCGGAGATCAAACGCAAGGAGGCAGCGGGAGGGTTGAGCTTTGGCACGGACGTATTCCGCCTGGTCGTCCAGCCTCAGATTGATACCACAGTAGCCATGGCCCTCCTCATCCTTCTGGACCAGATGTTTGGATCTTCTTCCACTACTCCATGACAGATTTTTCATACTCAATCTCGAAATCAACAATCCCCGCTTTCTCCTATAGTTATACTTCCTTTTAATCAACGCCTTTTCCGACCCCTTGCTTCTTCCATTCACTGTACACAATAAACTGTAATATAGATATACCAAAATTTTCTAACAACATTTCTTCCTCCCTCAATCTCATCAACCGCCTTTCATTTCTGCCTATCCTGTGTTATTAATTTCCTGCTGTTTTTCTTTTCCTTTTTTTAACTTACTATTATTAGGTTGAAATAGTCTAAGGATGCTTCTGTAAAAAGTTAAATCCTTGCAAGGACCCGCAAACGTCCCAGCTAATAATTAGTTTGAGGATTTGTGTATTATTATCGAAAATTCAATCAAAGTTCTACATCCATTAAATAAGGGGAATCGATTATTGTGGAGATATTTAGAGATATATGGGTTGACTCTAACAGTTAATTATAGTAAGTTTTAAAAAAGACAAGGATTAATTAATAAAAAAAATCCCTAAGTTCTTAAATGAATTATAGCATTGCTAGAATTACATAACAACAATCAACTATCAACCAGACCTCTAGCACCTGAGAATAATTAACATCCTACGCATTTAGTTTGGTCCTGAAAATTTAAAGACAGAAAGAGGGTGCATTCAACGGTGGAAATGATGAGATTGAAATCATCGTACAATTACAATTTTATTTACCAACATGTGGGTGAGAGATCAATTGAACTTTGGAAATTGATAATATAAACTTATATGTCAACCAAAATATATTCATTTTGGCTATTGATATGATTTTAATTAATGGTCAAAACAAACTCAACTTAAAATCTATAAAATAAGATTCACTTTCATACATAAAAAAAGATAATCTCAAATGTTAGAATGCCTTGAATTTGTTTTGTAGCACTTCAAGCGACTAAATCTAGGGATTGCACGCTTTGGTGGAGTTCGAGGAAATATTTAATTATTATTGTTTATTTACGATTATGTTCTTATTAGGGTTTAGAAAAGTACACTATATATACCGTATTCTCTAACTCTTGAAGTGCCATCACCTTTTTTAATACAGTTGTTCTCTCTCTGTCTTGTAAACAAAGCTAACATATGTTAGTCAACTATGTAAATTTGTGTGTTGATTCTCCATTTTTTTTATATTGTTATATATTCTTTGTTTGGCGATTTCACATCAACTATGGTATTTAAGCCACAAAGAATTAATATACAAGATGCCTCACACAAATATAGCCACACCTCAAACAGACTTTGATGGAAGATCCAATAAAATTAAAATCGAATGTAAACTTGAGAAATGACGATTGACGACGACTATGAAAAACATTTATTGGAAGCTCCATCATATTTCAAAGTTTTTTGCTTTAAAGAAAAAATGTTGTGTCAATCAATGACAGGTGTTAGAGTCGTATATTGGTTGAGTTGGATTAGGTTGATGTTATTTTTTAGACCAACTTGAACATTTAGGTTGTTTGGGTTAACAACCCAAAATACTCTTTAAAGTCTCCAACCCAACCCTTAAAACTCGAGTTGAGTTGGGTTGCGTTGTTGAGTTATATTTTTTCTCCTTTTGATTAAAAAAATCTAAATTTATCTAAAACTCAAATGTTAAATACCAAAACATCAATGATATTTATTACAAACTTTAAACAAAGATAAATAACAGAACACTTCTAAAAAATATTAAAAATTAAAATACTTATCAATGTAAAGTAATCAAACATTAATCCAAAGATATATAGAGAAATTGGTTGGGCCAACCATTTTTTTAGTCAACCCACGACCCACCCCATCTCAAAAACAAAACTAACCTATTTCAGTCTCTACGTTACATATAAAGATATAATTCCAGTTAGGTTGGGTCAAAAGTCAACTCACTACCCAACCCATCTCAAGAACAAAGTTAACAAAAGGTACTTTTTGAAAACTCGAAGATCAAATAGATCTATTTTCAAAACTCAGGGACCAAACACACGTATTATTCAAAATTTGGAGACTAAAAATGTACTTTTAAAATTAAAAACAATGTTATGTGAACTAATAAAACTATGATCCATTTTATGAAAAGTCAAGATAGTTAAATACAATATTAAGGGAGACTAATGTTTGTGACAAATTAAAAACAAGAAATAGGAAATGAGAAACAGTAAAATTGTCCAAGGCTTGATAGTTGTTTTGCCTTTTTTATTTCTATATTTGAAAATTATGCTTATCTATTCATAATTTTTAGTTGGAAGTAAGGTTTTTAGTTAAACTTTGAAGTCAAATTCCAATATAAGTATATAATTTTCAAAATTTGACTTAGATGTTTTAACATATTTTTAGAAATAGGTAGCGAAATGAACTCTAGTGTAAAAAAAAAAAAAAAAAAGGTTTCTGTGAGATTTAATATCCCTCCCATTTAAAAGAGTAGTTGGAGTTCCATTGATACATTTTCGATTCATCTCCAATAGGTAGAAAAAGAAGGAGATCAAAATATATGAATGATGAAAAAGTTTAGAGAGAGGTAGAGAGAATAGAGTAATTAGTTGAAGAGTGAAAAGAAAAGAATGAATGAATGAGAGTTTAAAAGGGAATTAAAATAGAGGAAAAACGAAGAGGACGTTAATGGGTGAGAGTTGCGGTGTAAGGAAGCTTAGGTCGAAGACAGGAGATGGGATGCCTAATATTTAGGGAAGGGAGGTTATTGATTCTTGGTTAACAAAGGTCACTCTCTGCTACCCCTAAATTCACAACTTTATTCTTCATTCTTATTCTTATTCTTATTCTTATTTTTTTTAATGGGAAAAACTGAAACTGGAATCTCATCCCCCAACTGCTGCATTTGTATTTCTGCATGTCTTTATAACCATTGTTGTGGGAAAACGAGATCCGTCGGATTATTTGTTTACGGGGAGGTGAGAAATGGAAGGATTGGAGAGGGTTATAGACAGGCTGATGGAAGGAAGGAAAAACAATGGCAAAAAGATTCAACTAAAAGAACCGGAAATCCGACAGCTTTGCATCACGGCCAAACAAGTATTACTCAGCCAGCCTAATCTCTTACAATTAGAAGCTCCCATTAACATTTGTGGTATAGATTCTAGTTAATTAATCTTCATCTATGATACCTGCCTGCACGCATACTAAATTTGAATTGAATTGTTTTATTTGGGGTAGGTGACATTCATGGGCAATATCCGGATCTTCTGCGGCTGTTCCAAATGGGTGGGTTTCCTCCCGACGCCAACTATCTTTTTCTAGGGGACTACGTTGACAGAGGAAAACAGGGCATTGAAACCATAACCCTTCTGTTCGCATACAAAATCAAGTTTCCCGACAACTTTTTCCTACTTAGAGGAAACCACGAATGTGCTTCTATCAACAGAATCTACGGATTTTATGATGAATGCAAACGGCGTTTCAGCGTACGTCTTTGGAAGATCTTCACAGATTGTTTCAATTGCTTGCCCGTGGCGGCTGTCATAGACGACAAGATTCTATGCATGCATGGTGGGCTTTCCCCTGAAATGCATAGCTTGAATCAGGTGGGAGATATAGAGAGGCCCATTGACGTCCCCGACCAGGGCCTTCTATGCGATCTTCTTTGGGCCGATCCAGATAGAGCAATCAGAGGTTGGGGGGAAAATGACAGGGGGGTTTCCTTTACCTTTGGTGCAGACAAGGTCACCGATTTCTTGAAGAAACACGATCTTGATCTAATATGTCGTGCTCACCAGGTTAAAGTCACCGCCTTTTTCTATTTCTTTCTTTCGCTAATCACCACCCTCTCATTCTTCTAAATTTTCTTGCTATAGGTAGTTGAGGATGGTTATGAGTTTTTCGCAGACAGGCAGTTGGTTACAATATTTTCAGCACCCAACTATTGCGGGGAGTTCGATAACGCAGGAGCTTTTATGAGTGTCGACTCCAGTTTGCTATGCTCGTTTCAAATCATTAAGCCGTAGAAAGAATGAGTACGATCTTACCTTCTGCCTTCATTTAGTCATCCGGACAAAATTTAGACTCTCCTCCTATCTTCTAATCTAGCCATTCCAATAGATTCTATTTCTCTTTTTTCCCTTTCTTTTCATAACAATCCAATCCCAGTCATTCCCAGGATTTGTATATAGCGACCGACTTCAACACTGTGATGTATATACCTGATGTGTTCCATTAATAAAACTAGAAGACAGTGAAATTAATTAAATTTAATCTCTCTCACGCCTTTCAAATCTACTTACTTCACACACCCATACACATATGTTTAAAGAAGAAACCCGTAGCCTCAGTTTTGACTAGCACCCAGGTGCAGCAATTGCAAATGCAAGCTTCACTGACGAGGGAACGTGTATTAGATAGCAATGACAACACCTAATCACTCCTCTTATTTAAATCATCTTCTTCATGAGAATGGATGTCATTCTTTTTACCACTCCACATCTAAAAAACTTTTTGATGTTTTATTTTATTTTGTCATCTATTGAATCATTGCTCTATTTTAGATATCCTTTCCGACTCTGACATCAGTTCGGGTTTTAACATGGAATAATGTAGATATAGATACATGGACAGGACACCAAACCTTTTCTTCACCACAACTTTTTCGTAAGCTTTGTTAGCCTATCTCTCACATCTTCTTTTTTTAAATAGAACTAAAAAAACAACTCTTTAGGATGTAAACCTTTCATCTTGCACCTAAGTCTCAGTAAGGGACGAGATTTAATTTAATTCTTAATTTTCCTGCAAGCTGCAACCGGAGGCAGTGATGGTGGTGGTGTCAAATAGACCAATGATGGAACACCCTTTCATTTCATTATGGAGTTTCACTTACTAGAGCCCATTGAATATCACTTGTTCTTTCCAAGTTGCAATTGCATGTGACTCAATGCAACTTCCTTATTAGGATTCTTCTCTTCTCTTCTTCTTCTTTCTTTTATTTATTTTTTGAGGGTTTTCTTTAATACATTCGCCCTTTTCTACCACCTTTATGTTTTCACTTGCTGAAATGCTTTCTACTTCTTCCAGTAGTTCAGGGCCTTCGCATTCACACCCACTTCCAAATGTATTCACCTCACGTTGTTGCAAAGAGATCTACTTCTTCCATCTTGTAGATTATCAGTTTGTAACCTAAACCGATAGACCTATATACAAAAGGGGACAACAAACAATATAATAATGAAAGTTGTATTGTAACACTTCCTAACCTACAAAAGTTGACCTATATG
>JBBPDJ010000017.1:18671367-18723116 GCA_037974625.1 Cucumis cinereus | reverse complement strand
TTCCAAATTGGTTCCCACAAGCCAAACCTCAATTATTCAGAGGATAGGAGAGGCTCCAACTGGTGTGGCTACAATTTAGAGATTTTGTAGAATTCAGAGACGGCAAGGAGAGTATGGTTTTTTTTTCTTCTGCAATTTTGTTTATAAAAATCATGTTTAGCCTAGATTGTTTCTGTAATTTCTTTTCCAATGTATTAGTATTTTAAATTTTCCAAATTAAAATTGTGAATGGTCTGTAATTCTTCCGCTGCGATGAGTTTTTATCTCATCAATTGCAGTGAACTCTTTTCTTTTCCTTTTGGCGTTTGCTTTACATTCTGTAAAACAATGTTCATATATTATTGAATTTTCTGTTTGATAATTGTTATATGATTTTTTTTTATAAAAAATCGATTACCTTCTTATTCGTCTTCTTTATTTTAGTTGTTCCACTTGCACCACCTATTGGTTCAGTTTTTTGCCCTTTTTTTTATTTCTTCTACTTTGGATCTTTCAGTTGTTACATGTTCGATTGTGGTTTGTCTTCCATGTATAAACACACATAATCATTAACAGGCTGAGATACATAATCACAATTTTTTTATTTTGAAAGATATATAATACATCACCTTCACTACTTAAAGTTCCAATTGTTTCAGAATTTTTTAATCTTCTTTCCAGTTACTCTAGAAGCTCTCAATCGATCACTGCTTCTTGTATTCGTCATGGTCTTCTCTTCTTTTGTCTCTTTTAATTATACAAAAAATAGAGTGTTTTAAAATGGATTTAGGGATTCTTTTTTTATCCCAACAATATAGGTTAAAATCTTGTGTTTTTTTAGATAAAAACGCCCCAAATCTCTATATATTTTTTTAAATAATTAATCTAATATTTTTTAATATAAATAAACTATCTCCTCTTGAGAGGATGAAAATGGTGAAGATAATCAAATATTGTTTTTTTAGAAAGAAAATTGTTGAAAAGAATGTTGTACCTTTGCAATTCGTCAGAAGAAAAATGTTGAATCGAGAGTTAGCGCCTAAATGTCTTCAGGTGGAATGCTACGGTTGAAGATGAAATGTTGGAGATTTAGTTTCTTGAAGATGAAAACTTGGTAGTTTTGTTTTCAGCATGCAAGGTTACGAATGAAGTATGAAAAGGTATGGAGATGAAATTGATGTTTGACAATGGTTGTTTAGGATTTGAGAATGCAAATGTATGGACCTTTGCTCGGAAGTTTTGAAGATGGAATGATGAATTTGTGAAGAGCTTATATTTTGAGCTTCAAAAACAAAAATGGATCCTTGAAGATGGAAGATCGAAGATAGAGGATTTACAGAAGAAGGGTTTGTGTTGAAGATGAAGGGTTTTTTCTGCCTTAGAAGATGGAGGGTATGTGTGATGGTGTTTCAAAATTGTTTGAAGATGAAAGGTTTTTAGTGTGATTAGACAGTTATGTCAAAAGTATTATTAAAATGTAATTATATTCATTGAAAAATGAAGAGTAGGTTGTAGAAACTAGACTTAGGGGTATGATTGACATTTGATAATTTCTGTTTATTTTATTTTTAATTCGTTTTGCTATTTTTGCAATGTAAAGTTCAGTTCGTCATTTTTGCAAATGAAACCTTAAAAAATGTTATCTATCTAG
The DNA here is from genome assembly GCA_037974625.1 of Cucumis cinereus. NCBI lineage: Eukaryota > Viridiplantae > Streptophyta > Magnoliopsida > Cucurbitales > Cucurbitaceae > Cucumis > Cucumis cinereus. The sequence goes on along the minus strand of JBBPDJ010000017.1, from coordinate 18,721,486 downwards.
TTGACCCTCTTAAAATTGGGTAGAATTAAATATTAATTCATTTTGCCATTTGGTTAATTTCATAACCACTTCCTTCTCCAACTTTTGTAGTAAATCTCACATTATCATCAACTTGTGTTGTTTTGTTGTAGAACTCAATCTCAGACTAAAAAAGATTCCTAAGATTCTAAACTTAAATTATTTTTTCTTTTATGTCAATCAATTTTAATTTGGAAGGTTTACACTATAGTTTTTTTTTTTTTATTCTGCCAATCAATCTTAATTTGCAATAGAAAGTTTCTTTAGGCTTGAAGTTCAAATGTAGTTTATGTGTTTAATCTAAAAAAAAATAGGCCAACGGTTTATTTTAAATATTTAGATCACATTTTAGTTCTTTTCAGTTTTACAATTGAAAAGTATATTACTTTTTAGGAACTTGAATCAAATTTTATTTAAATTAAATAAAATATATTTTAAATGCCAATAAAATCTTATTATTTTAAAAAAATATGTATTTTGAGATAAATTAATTGCAGTACTATTTGGATATTTTTGTAATCTAATAATTAGTAATTAATTAAATTCAAATTAATTTTTTCGATTTTTCTTGATCTAAATACATCTTGCTATTTTTCAAAATGAAAGTTTTAAAATTGTTATTTTCCAAAAATGAAAGTTTTAAAATTGTTATTTATCATGTTAGCCATGTATGGTAATTTTAGAAATAATAATTAAGCATACAACAAACATTTTTAAAGAGTACAAATATAACAAAATTTATGTACAATATTGATAAACTTTTGAAAGATTTTATTATATTTGTAATTTTTTAAAAATACATGGTGTATTTATTAAAAAAAAATTGAAAGTTTACATGAGTAACAGGTGTATTGAATTGGAGAAAAACTTGGGGATATGTTTGAAAAGAAAAGCAGGGAGGGGGCACAGTAAAAGTGGTGAGTGAGTGGGTAAAAGTAGTTAATGTGATTCTGGGAAATCAATTTAATTACAGTGATGAAAAGTAAAAGAATGTAGTGGAGTGTGTGGCATTAGTTTAGTTGCCAAAAATTGGGAAATCTTTTACCACCTTAAATTTAGCTTCCTTGGAAAGATGCCCCAGTTTGTCCGACACCTTCCACTCCACCTCTTCCCGGTTGTTTTTCTGATTTTCTTTTTTCTTTTTCTTTTTCTTTTTTTTTTTCAATTTTTTCTCAATTATTTGGTTTTACTTTTGTCTCTTACAAATTTGTCTCTGAAACGGTGAATACACACAACACTGCATTGCGTTGCGTCCCTAAAATTTATTAATTATACCTTATAATTATTAAAAAGAAAAGAAAAATAGAATTAATTGAATTTGCCCTTGTTTCTGCAAATTCTCACACTCACGACACACCCCCTCACTGAGCGAGCAACCCCCTTCTTCTTCTTCTTCTTCTTCTTCTTCTTCTTTCTCTTTCTCTTCCCTTTCCTTTCTTGGTGGTTCTCTCCTCTTTTTCTTCTTCCGCATCATCAGCAGCAGCACACCTGAACAACTCTCATCTTTCCTATTCTTTTGTTGGTTCAGATTCCGAATCAATTTAAAAGAAACAAAGCAATCAAGTAATGTCAGGTTTGTATAATCCCAACTTCTCTCCTGCAAGAGCTGCTTCTCCTCAGATTAGAAGCAGCGGTGATGCTGACAGGTATCCTTTCCAGATTCATTCTTTCAGTCTTTTTTCCCACCTTCTCCCCCCCCCCCCCCCCCCCCCCCATCCTCATGTGATTTTCTTCTTCTGATCTTCTTTAGCCAGTACCTGTCGGAGCTGTTGGCCGAGCATCAGAAACTCGGACCCTTCATGCAAATCCTTCCTATTTGTAGCCGACTTTTAAATCAAGGTCTACTTTTCTTTTTCTTTTCTCTTTTACAACTCCACTCCACTCTCTCTCACCGCAACTATACTTTCCTATATTTAGATCGCACCATTCACTCAATCTTACCCTGCTGCTTCCTCCTTATAACTTCTTACCTCACCTCTTTTCTTGTTTCTTTTTTCAATTTCATAACGCATATATATATATAATTTTCCTCCCTTCAGAGTTGATTCTCCATGACAACCAGATTGTTGCCGTCTGTAAATCGTCTGCCTTTTAAATCTACTAACTGCTTACATATATATAATTGCAGATTTATACTTCCAAGTCGATTGTATGCCTTATTTTAACCACATTACCCATAACTTACATCTCCACCACGCATCACCAACGCTCTGCTTTATAATCTCAAACTCAAAATGCATCTTATTCATATTTCAAGATTCACCTTCAATTTATATTTCGTATTCAGTTATTGATTGAAAAAGTTGAAATATTCTTTTACCAATTACTCTGCTTTAGTTGTTAGCGAGTTTTCAGGTAGACTTTGAATACTGTAACAACTTTAAAAGTCATGTCAGGTTTTGCATTTCATCTGTTGTTACTTGTTAGTTGCTTTAAATCAAACTTTTCTTTCCTTAAAGCATTTATGCAAGTGCGTTTTATTGACTCTAATTCGCCTTTTCGCATAATGATAGAAGGCTCAGGCATTAAATTTAACCACAATCTAGATCAGTTAAAGAGTATTAGTGGAGAAGTAGTGGGAGTATTATGAAGAATGTAGTTATGTGAGTCGTTCACAAGTTTATGGAGTGAGTTCAGGGTTTGTAGGCCGAATTTTGGTAGTAGTTTTGTTAGAAAGTGATATCCTTTTGAAAGGGTATATAACCAATGTAACTTTCTTCGATATTACAATATAAATTCATTCTTATCACCTTATTTCCAATCTTAAGATAATTGGGTTCCTATCCATCTCCTCCCAAGAAACTTTCACATCTTTAAAATAAATTCTCTTTCTTCTCGTTCAATTTTCCAATTAGTGACCAAGAAACTCGCTTGCCTCAAAATCTTCTCTCTTTCAGAAGAACCTCCTCTAACACCGAAGCCATTCCAGGAGTCCATTGCATGCCTGTCATTTAATTTGTTCACTATCACAACCGATCACATTATTTGCATAAAACATATATTAAATCAATGTATAAACAATAGTTACTACTAATGCTGATAATCAGTAATCTTTTTCTTTCTTTTCTTTTTTAGATGTCTTGAAAATAAAGATTCTCACAAGGAATAAGAAAATAAATAAATAAAAAAAAAAAAAAGACTTTTTTATGGAAGTCCACTTACCCAATCCCTATTACATATGATAAGAAAAGACATAAATATTAATGAAATACGAGGCATGCTGTGCTGACCAGAGCTTCACACCTCTGAAGCATTCAGTTATCTTACATAGAAACCTAACTAAACATTCAGAAGCCTACCTAGACAGTAATACATATCAAGTCTTTTCTCAATCGATGAAGAAGTAACCTGGTATGATATATTTGACTCTGCTAATCCGTGTTTTTTAATTTTTCACATTCTAAACTTTGGAACTCTGGGTTTGTTTTACATATGATAAGTTCCTTTATATGTGGATATTTATGCAGGTTTCTGGAATGATATCCGACCAAAGGTTATAGTGATTTTTCATATGACAAGTTACTTTACGTGCAGAGATTTTGCGGGTTTCTGGAATGATGTCCAACCAAGGTTTTAGTGAATTTGAGAGATTACGACATAGAAGCCCCAGTCCAATGGCTTCTTCTAACCTTGTGTCAAATATTTCTGGCACAGGTTTTGGCGGCTGGAATGGACTTCCTCAGGAGGTATTAGACTGTTTTTCTGGACTTCTCAATTGTGAATTTGTTAGACTCGTTTGAACAGATCAGCAATTGGAAGATTCTGGTGCTTCATGTTTGCTTTTTATTCGGTTGAAACTTTTCCAACTTAGAAATTACATGCCAGCTATAATGCTCAATAGCTTTTGACGTTTTATAGTGTGAATAACAAACTGTCCCTAACTTATTAATGCTTGGCTAAGAAAACTTCAATTTTTTGGGAACTTCCTACAATTATATGATCCTTAGCTTCCTTCTTCTTCCCTTATGGAAGTGGCTGTAACTTAGTCTACATAGGAGTGAATCTGTCTAGCCACATTGGCAGAATTTGCTTCTATGTCCTTTAGTCTAATCCTCTCTAGGCTGTATATTGAACAACCTAGGATTTGGCAGTTTACTATGCAAAGTAGTTCAGCATAATTGGTTTGGGGATTGTGCTCAAGTTGCTGAAACCAAACTGTAATAGTTATTAGAAAACTATTTACAAGCTTTTGTTTTCAAAGGAAGAAAAATTGTTGTTCTCCTAAGGAGGGCACACTGCACTCAATAGAACAAGCTATAGGAAAGGAGAAAAAGACAACCATCTTTAAGAAAAAGTTTAATAAATATGTTTTCACTGAACTTTTGTTTTTGATAAAAAAGCAAAAAAAAAACAATTTTTAACATACAAACAGTTCCTCTGTTCCGTTTTGTTTGTTTCACATTCCTGACCTCCTACATGTTAATCATGGGCCTGGTTGGATAGCATCTTAAGTGATCAAACTCACAAGTTGTGTAGGAAGTATATCTTATAATTTCTGGACCTAGGATTAAATTAAAAAAGGGTTTTGGGACTGGGAGCTAAAAGGGGTATTCTCATATAGCATTCTTGTTTTACTTTCAAGCAAGTATCAAAGCTTTTAGTATTTGCTCAAAACTTTGAATTGTATTCATAAGTTGTACTATTATCCTGCTAGCATTCTGCCATTACGTTTTCTTGAAAGAGTCATCAGTTATCAATAATGCTGCAAATATACTAGACAGTTCCCCGGGTTGTTTAATTTTTGAAGTTAAGCGCCAAAGTTCTCGTTGCTCACAAACATGAAAGAATAGTAGTCCAGGATAATAAACAAACCCATAGAATCACTGCAAAATGAGGTTTCACAGTGATGTGGAGTTGGGGAACTTATATCATTTTAATTCTTGAATTCCATATTTTGATGCAGTATGCTTATTATTTCTCTCTCCGTAATCAGAAAAATTGTTTGTACTTAATATGAAAATTTTCTCTTGGGATCGTGGGAAGATAAAGAAATTTCCATCGTGTCTTAAACGTTTACCTTGACTTGTAACCTTTCCAGAAGTTTCCCTTTTGTTATATAGGATGCCTACAACCCAAATTTTTGAAACTTTTATGTCTTAGACAGTCTTATTATTATTAAAAATAAAATAAAATCAATATAACCACCGGTGTTACTTTCTTTTTTTTCCTTTTCACAGCCAAGGTTAAGTGGAAATCCTGGAATGACAATGGACTGGCAAAGTGCTCCTGCAAGCCCTAGTTCATTTACTGTGAAGAGGATTTTGCGGTTGGAAATTCCAGTGGACACATATCCGAATGTAAGTTCAATAAAGAAGTGTCTCTGTATGTGGTTTTTAAAATCCTTTCAGAATGTGGATTATCTAAAACTTTAATTTGTTTTGTTTCTTGGATGGCAGTTCAATTTTGTTGGACGGCTTCTTGGACCGAGGGGCAATTCTCTGAAACGGGTAGAAGCTACTACAGGATGTCGTGTGTATATCAGAGGAAAGGGGTCAATTAAAGATCCAGAGAAGGTATTTTAGGTGAAATTGTTTGGATGAAACACTTGTGTAAATTGCTCTCTAAGTGATCATTTAAAATATTTACCACTGGGTGTTTCATCTTGTGTTTGATAGTCATAGCAGTATCTGCTTATGTTTAATATCGAGCTATCTGGTTATTTATTTCTTTATCTATGACTGTTTTAAACTTTCAAGGAAGAGAAACTCCGAGGAAGACTTGGTTATGAACATCTGAATGAACCACTGCATGTCCTAATTGAGGCTGATTTACCAGCCAATATCATTGATATCAGGCTGAGACAGGCACAAGAAATTATAGAAGAACTACTCAAACCCGTGGTACTGTTTACTTTCCAACCTGTTTCTTATCAAGTTTAATTTTGTTTATGATAGGGATGGGTCCAATAGATGATCCATTATTTGTTGCATTCCATTCCACTTTTTGGTCAGGTCATAGATAGGTCATTATATGCAGTATATGTTAACAGAAACCTGTCCTTGGGTTAAGCTACATGGGTTTAGGTATCCTCGGAAGAAACTAGATATATAACTCAAACCCAATTCATGGCTGACTCCTGCAGTCCAAGAAGGGGTTTTAGATTCATAGGAGTAGAAGGAATAAGAAGAATGAAAGGGAGATTGGTTGTCTCAACTCTGAAAGAATAAATGCTTTGTCTGTCAGTAGGGTAGGGGTGGGTGGTTCAGGCAACTCTGACAAATCATTCTTGTTAAGGTAAAAAGAAATGGTTCTCCTTGAGTGATGCAATCTAAATGTCAGCTCCATGTGTACGCAGGACGAGCCAAATGATTATATCAAAAGACAACAATTGCGTGAATTAGCAATGCTGAATTCAAATTTCAGAGAAGAGAGTCCTGGCCCCAGCGGTAGTGTTTCTCCTTTCAATTCAAGCGGGATGAAGCGTGCAAAAACTGGTCGCTGAGAGCTCACTTTACTGTCCAATACACTTTTCCTCTCTATTATGCAAATTGATCACTGAAATGCCTGCCAACAGGTTAGGGTTCAACATAACTACAAAATTGGATGGTCAATATTCTTTTTTTTTTTTTTTTTTTTGAGTTTATTTATTATTTATTTTTGCAACAACAGAAAGAGATGTCTTTTTGTCTTCCTCATTTTTATTTAGAGAGAGAGAGAGAGAGAGAGAGAAAGAGAGAGAGAGAGGGAGGTTTTGGTGAGTAAAGATTGTGTATTTTTGTTTGGGGGGTTTCTATCTGGTGAGGTCGTTCTGTCACATACACTGAATATAATTATTGGATTTATTCTTGTGTTAGTTACTATTAAATAATGTGTAATATTCATTAAAGGTACGCAATAGGAAGCAGATTTTACAAGGCGTTGTTGGAGAGACTGATATATTCTACTGTTTCTTTGATTGTATGTTGATGGCAAAATAAAAAAATTGTGACTCAAGAGGTGGATTTATTTGATGGCACTCGCACTTGGCAATGGGTGAATTCAGATCCTTGTGCCAAAGCTAAGTCAAGCTCCCAAGACAATCCTTGGAAATGCAAATGGTATCAGGTAGGGCTAGCAATTCGTGAGTAGTTTGTTGACATCACAAATTTCTTCATTTTTTGATATTTTCGCTTTACTGGACAATTATGAAAACTGTGTTGAGTGCCCAATCCGACGACATTGCCTCTCCAACTCCATCGTAAAGCTAAACTCAATAGCCCTGTCAATGCCACACTTTCATTTGATTTGATTTGATATTCTCCGAGAATATCATAACACACAGCAATATCGAAACTGGTGTGTCACTTTCATTTGATTTGATATTCTCCTCCTTGAGCAGCTGAAGCTCAAACATCATTGTATTGATGTTGGAGACATCCTTTGATGCTCATTCCATTCCCAAACAAACCAATTCCTTCGCCACCTGATATCTCTTGACTCTGTTTCTTTGCTTTGCACTCTAGGAGAAGCCATTTCTCTCTCTTATTTTGGCAACTACAATTTACTACGTCAGTGGACTGCTAACCAGCATTGAATTTTCTTAGGGTCTTCTCTCTAGTACAACAATAGATAGGAGAGGAGGTTAGTAGATTCGAATCTACCACTTCTTGAATGAAAGTTTATGTCAATTACCGCTTTGACTAAACATAGTAGTCTTGGGAGAAATATGTGAAAGAAAAAAGAAAAGAAAAGAAAAAGAAAGTGGTTGTCGGACGTAGAGCTCCTACAATTTTGATATTGAAAAGAATTTGACTTGGACTTGGTATTCAATTTGTTTTACGGATTTTTTATTCGACAAACATTTAATATTTTTGTTTGTCACATGGAAAACTAATTCTAAGTGTAGCTTACCATGGATTAAATTTCCGACCTCTTGGTTACTTATTGAAACTATGACTCCTTTTTTACCACTAGGTTAATCGTTTACAAAATTTTATTTTTTAAAGTTTAGAATATAATTATTTAAGGAACTTTAAAATTCATTAAACTTGGATTTTTAAGACCATGTAGAATTATGAGATTTTTATGCTTGGGAGATGAACATTCAAAGTACAACTAATTAATAAATGAATCAATATTACTTATTTATTACTATTGATTTTAATTAATTATTAAATATAAATATATTATCTAGATTTAATAATTTTTTACTAATATCTTCACAATTAATATTTTATGTTATCTTAATTATCTAATATAAATAATAATAACTATCGTTATTATTTATCACTATTCTATTTACTTATATTAATTTAATTAGAGCTTTTTTCAAATATAGTAAAATGAACTAAATTATTTACAAATATAACAAAATATCACTATCTATCCGTGATAGACATTTATAGGCTACTATCAGCTATCATTGTTAGACACTGTTGGATATCGATAGATGATGAGATTTTGATACTTGAAAACAATTTTGTCATCAAAACAATAGTTTATTTTTATTTATTGATTAAATAATCGCATACAATAAACATAATAATATTAAATGGTCTCTTACATTTACTTGAGTAACTATTTCATTTAGTTTCTATATACAAAATTAGTAAATTTAACATAAATGTTCAGATTTCATACACTAATTATCATGTATGTACAAACACAAACATTAATTATTCTAGATATTTAAAATCTTGGCATTGTTATCAAGAGTTTAACTCAATTAGCATTTGTATATACATTAGAACTAAGAGGTTTCTGGTTCAAATTCTTTCTTTTTTGTACTTAAAAGAAACTTAAAACAAACTTTTTTAGAAAAAAAAAATTGACTTTCAAATTTTAAATGCTTAGGGGTAGTTTGGGACGTAGTTTGAGTTATTATAGTCTGTGGTTATTATAGTATGTGTGTTATAATAAACGGTTTGTTATTATAATCTAGGTTATTATAATCAGTGTTTGGGATGTAGAATTATAGTCTAGATTATTATAATCTGTGTTTGGGGTCTAAAGTATTATAGTCCAAATTATAGTCTGTAAATAAATATTAGTTATCTTAGGTCATGCCTATTTTTTTCACTATTATTTTTGTCATACATAAATTTAGGTACATGAAATATCATTTTTAAAAAACATATTTCAAATTATATCTTCTACCAATTTATACAAACTATTTTACTACTACATGAGATATTCATGTTATAAAATTTTATAATACAACCTCCTTTATAGAAATCAATATGTGATTTTATTAAATATAATTAATTATGTTGGTCATTTAATACATTTAATATTATATATATCTATGTTATTTAGATTTTACTAGGTTTTGAAATAAATTTTTTTAGACTTTTGTCACTTTAACTAATTTGAAAAAAGATCATAGTTTTTTTTTTATAAATATTATAATATGTTAACTTCAAATTGAAATAAACTAACATTTTTATCTTGAATTCAATAATCCCCTACACGAAGAAAACATTAGTTTAAAACATTAAAAAAAAATGATATTTTTAAAAAAGATAACCTAATAATAATAATAATTTAGAAAAACCTTCCAAAGCAAAAAAATGAGAAAATATATTTTAAAAAATATTAATATAATTAAACTAAGTATCTATTTGGAATGATTTAGAAAAAGATCTTTCAAAAATTCATTTCTATTTAAACATTTTTTTATAAAAACTTCTTAAAATAAAAAGCACAAATGGTTTCAATTTTTTTAAAAAAAAAAAATTTGTACATACAAGTTTATTTGATTTGTTATATATTTTTAAAATATTTTTATTAAAATTTTTCAAGGTTGATCGGTGACAACCAGATGTTGGTTGGCGGTGGTCGCTGGGAAAGTTCGTCGGTGGAGTCACTAGAGGTAGTGGTCGGTGATTGGTCGACGACGATCACCGGAGGTGGTTGTCGAAGATTGACTAACGACGATTACCAGAGGTGGTGGTCGGAGATTGGCCGACGACAATCAGCAGAGGTGGTGGTCAGAGATTGGTCGATGACGATCACCAAGGGTGATGTCCGAAAGTTGGTCGACGAACTTTCCAACCTTTGAAACAAATACCCCTAGGGTTGAAGAATAGTAGAAGCAAAGCATGTGGATTATTTTAAACCTAATCCTAATCTCCAACTAAAATAATCATTGCCACAAATATGGAGTGGGTTATCTACATCGCCCCACTCCATGTCCCAAACACACCCATAATGACTATATCCAAACAGCCATATGTATGCAACCAGAAAGGAGCTACTAGTGCATATCAACTCCAAGCAGTTGGGGTAAATAAATCAAATGGACTCATGCCACAAAGAACGTGACCAAGAGATAACTATGCTTCTAAACAGGGAGTTCATGTGTGCGAAGGTTAGGGAGTTGGAGGAGCAAACATTGGCTATCCTATCTATAGAATAATCTAGATTCTAGGGGACAAAGTAAAGGTCTGTCCACTGCTCTCCAGCGTTTTGCCTAAACTCCTTACCCACTCACTGGTTCTGTTGTCCATTTTAAAATCTCAAGAAATTACTTCATTATATGATGTGTTAACTGTTAGACAGAGTGAAGGTGCGGAGGTTTTAAGGTGGTATTGTCGGTCGTCGTTGAGGAAAGGCCTGAAATTGATGTGGCACCATTGACAGACCATGCATGCACCAGCTCATTTGGCCTGATAATAAATGAGTAGAAAATCTAAGTTAAATATTATACATATACATTTTTATTGTGTTGATAAAGTATTGCCAATTCTAGACTTAAAATAAATGAACATGTCCATAATCACGAATCGCACCTAAAAGTTATTATTCATAAAAAAATTTATTAATTTAAATGTAGTTTTATTGTTTTTAATTTTATCTTTTTTAAACATATTAAATAAGGGTAATTTAGTCATATTTTACTAAGATGTATGATGTGGCACATATTAGGTTTTTGAGAGGTTATGTATGATACAGTTTTGAAAATTCAAATTTTGAGAGTGATATATATATTTTTTTGTGTGTTATAGGTTGATGATAGATCTTAACAACATTTAAGTGTCAAAAAAACTTGTAAGATATCAATTCCTAGTTAGATGACCAACATGAATTCAATATATGACCAATTAGCCATTTGTGAACTATTTTTCTTTCATCTTTTGACCTTCAATCAAAAGGTAATTCAAATCTATTTTTCTCTTATGTCAGATTGGATCGAAGGTTTTAGAATAAAATATTAGAAGTTTAACACAAAAAAAAAAAAAAAAAAAATCTTACTTCTCAAATGGATAGGGTTTTCTTATTAGCTTACATGTCATGACCATAGTTCTTAAGCACTAGCACAATTGATGGAAGCAAGGGCAACACGTGGGTGGAGAGCAAGGCACTGCCACAGCAAGTGCGAGAGGCACTAGTGCCAGTTTTCCAGAGTTGGGCATGGCATGAAAATATTCATTATTCACATTCTCAATGAAAGAGGTTGGGAGTAAGTTTTCCCGTATGTTTGACCAGCTATTATTCGTGATGCATGGAGATGCATATTTGGCGACATTCTTTACTCAGGCATGCAGAACGTAAGGATCTTGTGAGCAACCTAGCGCAAGAGTCATGATCAAAGCGACAAATAGTAAGAGTGTCCAATATCACGAATTAACCGACATTGTTTAAAAAAGGAGAACGTCGGAGAACGTTGAACTAGAGACGGTATTCTTAGACCAGACAAATTAATGACAAAATTCAATGTCTAAATCAACCCCGTTACACCAACTACTGAGAATCTAATATCCTAGAAAATTTTGACACTCAAATATTAGAGTTAGAGATTTTTCATAAGATTAGTTGAGGCGTGTACATACAAATACAAATATATTTAAAACTTATTTTTTGAACTTACTATTCTTTTGAACTAAAGAGTCATAAATGCCATTGCCCCGTCTAAAAAACTGCTGGTCATAGCTTAGTTTTTTCATTTTTATAAGAATATTACATAATATATAAGATGGTATAATTAGCTCCTATTACGTGAAGATGAAGTCTGAAAAGTTCATAGATCATGAAATGGTGGGTTTTGAAATGCATAATAATTAGGTATTGGAAAGAATGGCTTTGAAAAATCAATTGGCGTAAGTCATCTATCATCTTAAGCTTTGGTTTTTATACCTGGGGTTGCTTTCTTCCTTTTCTATCTCGCGTAAAATTAGAACTTCTGTATAAAAAGAGTAACTCATACTTGAGCTCTCCGATGATCCAAAAATAGGATTGCATTGCAATCAACTTTTGCCAACCAAGTCAGCACCGCTTACGTATTTGGCCATAAATGATATCAACCGATAAGGAGCCCCAATCAAAGGAGCATCTGAAAGCAACACATCCTTCTCATCGATCTCTGTAACTGGCAGTTCTCTGCTCCTGTTCCGATCTTCATCAAATTGATGCAACGGAATTTGTTCAATTTCTCCAGCCGCCATAGGCATTGAAGACTTTGAAGCCAAAAAGCCGCTATCCAGGTCCACAAAATCGCCACCAATGCTATGGCTGTGGATTGGAACAGATTTTAATGCATCCAAACTTTCACTTGATGTGACACTATTCAGAATCAAGGGAGGCTCAGGATCGTTGAAAGTGGTAGTGTCAGTAGCTTTTTTAGCCGTCTGGTCAGGTTCCACGCCTGAAGATAGCTCAGTGTTCGTAACTCTTTGAAGTTCAACAAATAACTCATTCACCTAAGAATACCGAACGTGAGTTGTTAACTCGGGATAAAGCAATAACCATAATTTTATAACATCTCTAAGAAAAGGATTTTTATCCAGCTACTCTGCATATATAATATCACTCTATCATCAAACATGATACCGGGAGTTCAGCAATTATGCTCTCTTTCAATACATGTCAGTTCAGATCAAACTAAAGTAAAACATTACGAAATGAAACTAGGTACGAGGAAGCATAGCATATGTGCACTATGGATATTACAGAAATGCTATTACCTTCCCAATAAGCTCTGCATTTTCTGTAATCAATTTATCTACCAGAATACGAGCTGCATCAACTTGTGAATTCAATATCTCCTGCTCATCTCGAACGCATTGACATGGGGTAAACAAGGAGTAAACAATTATCCGTCCACACTATAACTCAGGGAAAAAGGACCAAAAAAACATCTTGAAGGAGGCCAATAAGTTATCTCCCAAAGGAGAATTGTCTACAGCTTGGTTTCAACAGATCTTGCGAATTTCTTCTGAGAGACCTTATTCTCAATGCAAAAATATTGTATAGTTTGACCATTTAATAGGTGAGGGTAAGAAGTTTACCTTTGTGACTCGATCTGAAGAGTGTGTGTAAGTGGAAGATATTTTCCTCTCAAGGTTCAGAAGTTTTGACTGATAATCAGCAACCTTTTCCGTCAGTTGTTTGTTTTCATGCAACAGATCACGTCTTTGTTCTTCCAACTCCGCAACCTGTCAAACTTTGTTTTCAATTCCTCATCAGAACAAAGAGTAGTGTCCTATGTTGCCAGCTTGTAAATGAATGAACATGTACGATAACTATAGGTAAATGAATCGTCTTGTACAATAACTATAAGTTTCAAGTTACACCGACCAACATCCTCCCGACCCTATTCAACTTGTTACTAATTCTTCCAAAGAACAGGACGACATACTGACATCACAATCAAATTTCGTGGCTGTTTGCACAACCAGAAAGCAAGTGAAAGAGATAATACTCATGTTTACTTTGTGAAATTTATTAGTTGATTACTTAAGTTAATGAAGCAGCATACCTGTGCCTGTAACCTAGAAATGTCCTTGTTCTTATCCACTATCGTCTCCCTGCTTGATTTCTGTGAAAGGAAAAAAAGAACTCTTCAGTAAGAATATAATCCCCTAGTAATGACAATACACAATGAGAACCCATTGTGGATCCAAAATAACACATATAATCAAGCTACATAAGTCCACAATTTCGTCCTCCCAGATTAATATTAAAAAAAAAAACAAAAAACCATATCTATAAACTTTTAGTTAGCTCGTTGATGAATCACTAATCTAGCATCAATCATTTTGCATATAATAAACCTTTTAAACCATATTTCCCCAGTCTCTAAATGTTCATTGAGCATTTAAACAAAAATGAAGTTGGACGCTAGAGAAGGATTAGCAAATAATCACCAGTCCAACAACGAATCATTAGCTGGTTAGAGATTAAAGAAAGTGATAGCACACAGACATTTTATAAAGGAAAAACTTGACAATGACAGTACCTGTATCCCGTACATTACTTCTAGTCAACAAATTGTTGATGTCCTAACCAAAGGGTTACTCAGACAGAGCTTTGACTATTGTGTTAGCAAGTTGGGTCTAATTGACATTTACGCTCCAACTTGAGGGGGAGTGTTGTATTAGGGGCTAGTGGAGGGTATTTGTGTAATTTATTGTACCCTAGTTTTATTTCCTTTTTTGTTATGGCTTATTACCGCCTATATATATTCTTCCCTCTTGTACTCTTTTGATCATTAGAAAATAATAGGAGCGGCTTCTATCATGGTTTTTTCTCACTATACTAGGGTTTTCCACGTATACCTTGTCTCCTTCTTTTCAATAGGTTGTTATTATTTTCCTCTTGGTATTTTCATTTATGTATTTTCCCTTAGTGGTTTCTTTGAGGTCTATTTATTTTCCTATGTAAAGAGTCATTATGTGCTCTCAATTATTCTGAATATTCAATATATTATATAAAATTATCAATAGTATTTATCCACAATCGACAAGCACACAATGGAGAATGATTTTTCCTTTTAGAAAAGGCCATTGTGGTCAGGCGAGGGATGCTTTCCCACATTTTAAAGTTGAACAGGGTCAATGCCAGTATAAAAGGATGTTCATTGGGCTAGGGGATCAAGCCAAGGCATTCCTCTTGTAATAAGCGCGGCATTATAGTCTAATGATTGGTTACTCCTACGCTCAAGCCTTTCAACTTATTTTGTACTGAGAGAGGAATTGCAATGTTTGCCAACACAAGTACTTGTCACCACCGAGATTGTGATTTGATAATTGTTGATAATTAGAGTTTACTTATCTCTTGAACAGCTCACAGTGAGAGGAAAGAGACAGCTCTCAAGCATTGCAAGAGGCATGAGACTCTCCCAGAAGCTACTGCACAGCAAACAATATCTTTCCCCAACGCATAAACTAATCAACCACTTGTAAAAGAAAATACCCAGACGGAGACCCTATGCCACCCACATACACAAAATATTCCCTCCCCGTGCTGCCTCTAACTAACAATTTCTTTTCTGTCTCCACTTCTCTACCCTTCTTTCTCTTAAAACGAGTGTGTTTAGTAGGAGGTCTGTCGGATTTCTTGAATCACTCATTCTCCAACTACATTGGGAAGGCATGACCTTAGATGGATTTTGCTGAGGGATACACTAATAGCGGTGGATTTATTATTCAAATTCCCACCCCCATTTTTGTTGGACTAAAAATGTCTAAGTCGCAGTGGATTGATTGAATAAGGAATTGTGAAATCATATGGCACCTACAAATCCAGAACTTCAAGTCGAGACAGTGTGATTATGAGTTTATTTTGGAAAGATCTAACTAGAATCTAGGAGAATACTTTGAACATAGTGTCACTGTCACCTATTACGCCAGACTAATAGTCAAATGGAGGTAAATAGACTTTCAGAAACATATTACCTAATAAAAATCACATTTGTTGATAAAGGTAGATAATAGAAGGGATTTGGAATTTAAACTAAGCAACTCAATAATTCTCAAATTAAAATTTACAACCAAGATATTTGAAGTTGGCACGCAGATTGCATCAGCCTTCCTCCATTTTGGAAACAATGACCAAGATTTCTTATAAGTTACAGCTCCTACCAACGTTGGAATAGATCCCACGCATCTCGTGACACCAAATCATATTCCTAATTCCTTGCGCTTGCCTCATTGTTAATTTTGAGCTTGAAGCTTCAACTATAATCAATGCCAATGGCAACACTAAATGCTCAAACATCATGAACTCAAATAGTGTTTTCACATTTCAAAGCAACACACGACTCAGACAAAAGGCAGGCGACCTTGAGAAATTGGCCAACGAGCAACCTCAAGTGGTAATGCATGAGCAATTACCAACTTTAACATAACTTAAACAGTTATTATTGTTATTTTTTTAAAATATTAGTATTATTATTATTATTATTTTAGTATAACTTAAATGATTATTGGTTATCCTTTATCTCCTTCTCAAATTCCTTTAACCTCCATTCCATCGTGGAATTGTGTGGCATTCAGTTGGCATAAGAAGTGGAAGAAGTCCTTGGATAAATATCTATCGGCTTGGTTACAAGTTGCACCTTTTGCCTCCTTCAATCTTGACTGAGGTTCTAGAATCTCTTTTTGGCATGAAAACTGGTTTATTTTTCTTCCTTGAGTACAATGCTTCCAAGATTACTCAAAATTACTCTGAATCCTAATGGATCAGCATTTGGTAATTGGGACAATGTTACTGAATCTTCAAAATCTTTTGATATGTTATTATAATATACATCAATAGAGTTATTTTTGTGGGATTGGTTTTTTTTGTATGCCCATATATTCTTTCATTTTTTTCTCAATAAAAGACATATTCATCCAAAAAAAAATTGTCCACCATATCCTATTAACACTCGAACCAACTCCTATCCTCTCTCTCTTCCATGAATACATAATTAATAATATTAATAATCAAGTACCTTTATTTAAAAAAAAAGGATATTTTCTTACATAACAGGTTACAAATCAAAAAGAGGAGAAACCACAACATGTCTCTGTCAAGCATCAACAATGTACCGATTACCTCATCAAGAATCAATGAAGCTTTATCTCTCTCTAGAAGCTTGATTGTGTTCAACAACCTGGCCTTCATAAATGATACAAAAGGAAGAAATTTAGTAACGTGTCATTAACTTCAGGGAAACTAATAGAACAAATAACTGGGAAAGCTGAAAAATAAGTTAAGATTAAATCGCTTGGTAGAGGAAGGAACTATGTAGCATAAAAATATTACCCCTTCTAAACCCAAGGCAGTCTTGTCCTCTTGTAAGTTTCTAATTTTATCCATTAATGCTTCCTGTATATTGTAAACAATGGAATCTCTAAAGAGATAAATAGAATAGAACAAGGAACCAACAGATGCATTAAGAAAAACAAAAACAAAAACAAATCAACTGTAAAGTAATGCAGAAATGAATGTTGTGTGCAGGCATGACCGAAACTAGGACCTAAGACCATCAAGAGCAGTCTTCAAGATGCCACATCGAGTCTCAATGCAAAAATGAATGTTGTGTGCAGGCATGTTGTGTGCTCTCTAAAAGCCTGCTCTTAAAGAATGTCATAAAAAGCTGACACTTCTTTTACTTTTCTCTGTTTTTATTTTTAATACTGTGGTTTTCCATATGAGATAATCTTATTTGTACTTTCATATTATGCGCTTAAGAATACTAAAAGAAGTCCTTGCTTCCTCTTTTTGCACTTCACACTTGAATCTAGAAAGTTAATGTTCTTCAATGTGCCTCCTGCTTTTAGAAAATCAAATATGGCCACTTTAAAATTTAAACGATTAGATTGGTGCATAGGAAAAAAATATTTTAAGAAAAAGCACCTCTTTTTGAAGCCATGACTCTTTTTCACCTTCACATTCAACAAGCTTCAACTCTAGGTCAGCCTGCAAGAAAAAATTATTTGAAAACACACACAATTCTGAAAGCAAAGGTAAGAACGAGCACATAGATCAGTTACTTGAGGCTTCATTTGATAATGATTTTGTTTTTAGTGTTCTTATTTTGAAACTTATGCTTGTTCTCTCCCAATTTTTGTACCATGGTTTTCACATTTCTTCATGATACACTTGAGTTCTTAATCAAATTCTATAAACAAAACCAAGTTTTTAGTTTTTGAAAACATTAATATAAATGGATAACAAAACAAAGAAACTAACATGTAGAAGTAGTGGTTATAAACTTCATTTCAAAAACAAAAAATCAAATAGTCATCAGATGGGGCTTGAATGTTTACAAAAATTGATTACCATTCTTTGTATATGTATGTTGTTTTCCTCATGTAAATGCTTAATTGTATCATCCAGCTTAGCCTGCAAGGAAATAGAAAATGCATTAGTAGGGGAAAGAAAGCACCCTATTGCCATCGGTGGAATTTTTGTGCCATTATGACATCGCCTTTTCATGTGCAAGCAGAAAACCTCCCTTTCTAAAATGTTCAATTGTCTCTTCTAAGACAGCCTACAAGAACCTCGTTAGGTGCAGTTCTAATATCAGTAATGAACTTAGATTAAATGGATTTATTGTCTTTATTTATTTTGATCTGCGGAGACCTTGGTGAAAAAGACTGAGCGAAGAGCATCAATTATTTCAGGGTTGTTTTCTGGTCTTTGGTAAGATAGTATGCATATGATTCAAAGATGGAGCTTATTCATGTTTATATGATAAGATATAGGAATAAATAGAAGGGAGTGCACATGTTCATGTTATCCATTACAAACAGCAGCTAGCGGTGAATGGCACCACCCCAGTATATAGAATGGTGATGAACCACAATTGAATTTAAAGACAAACATACATCTTTTGTTCCGCTGCTATGCTGGTATGAAAGAAGTAGTGTGTCAGAAATTGGATGTTGATCGTTCTGTCGATTTCTGGTGTGAGTATCATCCACAGAAGTGGATTCTGATACAATCATTTCATCTTCTGATATTCTAATCTGCTTGTTCTTCTTCTTTTTGTTTTTTCTCTTCTTCTTTTCATTATCCATTGTCTGGTTAGATTAAAATCCGACAGAGACAGATGCAGGATCCAGAAAGGGGAGAAGAAGAAGAAGAATTTTGGACTCTCTTCACTTCACCTGAGAACAAAAAAGCAGGAAAAAGTAGCGCACATTAAGACACTAAGGTTGGAAAGACGCAGGCAGGGACGAGAGGAGTAAATGAATATAGAGAAAACTACGCGATATGGAATTTCAAACCCAAGCCCTAGCCCCTGACCATATGTCAACCTAAACCTAATTTCCATAAACAAACAAAGAAGAAGATAGTTACCGGAGATCGGGAAGACAGCGCCCACAGCCTACTAGTCTCTGCAACAGAGAAAAAACCAAAATTGGCGGTCTTCAGTAGATCGCAAAATAAGGAGCACGCTTTTCCTTTTTTATTTTAATTTAAGAATTTTTATTTTTTCATGATTGGTCCTCCTTTCCTTTCCTTATATTTTGAAAATTAACGGAATAATAAATTAGCAATTTTGGATCTCAAATCAAATATTAAATTAATTAAATTTGCAAATTACAGAAAGAAATCAAATGTTTCCCATCATCGTAACTCTTTTAGATAATATAGATTTTGTCATAAAATAAACTAGTATAATACATTAGAGGTACGATTCTAAAACTTCTCCATATTGTAAAATAATATTTTACCCTATTTATTAAAATAATTAAAAACATTTACTTTCATAACATATTAAAAATTATAAATAACTCAAAGGGGCTTTATCAAGAATAATAAAAAAATACAAAATAAATCATTCAACCATTTCTCCTACCGTAAATGGAAAACAAACTTTGCCAAAGTGATCAACTACTTAAAAAACCTCCAACCTCTCCCTAATTTTCCATATCTGTGTCCATCCTCATTTTCTTTAAAAAAAAAATTATCAAAGGCAGGTAGATTGTTAATCGTGTGATCTTATTTAGAGATATCTATGGGGTGGGGTGGGACTGGATATGCATTCACCGTCTCCGTTTAGTTCACATAATTTTTTTTCACCCCCCTCTTCCCTTTTGGACATCTCTAGTCTTATTCATGATTTAATTTTTATCAAAATAAAAAGGAGTAAAATAGGGAGATAAAGTTTCTCTCGATAAGTCCATTTATATATATATATATATATATATAGATTTTGAATATAATTTTTAATTGGTTTATAGATTTCAAAATGTCACACTTCTAAAGTTTTTTGTTTGATTCCAATGTAGTTTATAAGTTACAATTCTAAGATTTGAGTTTAGTTTCGATTGGATCCCTGAATTTCAAAATTTATACAATTAACCAATGTTTTTATTAAATATTCATTTAAATCTTCCATGTTAACGTCTATTCATTAATTTAAAAAATAATTAAAATAATTTTGATGGTGCTAAAGAAAGAGTGATAATTCCTTTAAATCTTATAAATCAATGACAGAAAATAACAACAAAGATGGAAGGTGAGTATTAAGTGAAAATAATTTTTAAAAGTGTAAAATTGCAATATATTTTGAATCCTGCAAACTTAATTGAAATCAAGCTCAAAATTTAAAAGATTAAATTTTAAAATATAACATTTTGAAAACTCAAAATTTAAAAGATTAAATTTTAAAATATAACATTTTGAAATAAGTGACTAAATAAAAGCTAAACTTAAAACCTAGTGACAAACCGGTTTTGTTTTATTTATTTTAATATGTATTTATTTTCTATATGGATTATATAGTATTACAACTAATGTTTAAAATTAAGATAACGGTATATCGATGACAATAAAAATATCTAGGTCTTAATATTAGAAACACTTTGATGAAAATATCGATCAAATATTGATTTCGATAGATATTTCTCGAAAAATTTTAAAAATAAATTTAAATTAGTAAATAAACATTTTATTGTTTTCAAACAAGTAAACATGTCTATTATTCATATTATATTTATTTTTGTGCAATTTGATGCTTATTTTTTGTTTTTCGTGAGTTCTTCTGTGATATAATGGAAATATCGATTTACTCCTTGTATCAATATCGAACCCACGAATATATGGAAATATCAACGGAAACATTGACATATCGATAGAAATTGAATATAATAATAACATAAAATAATTTATGTTGATGATCTCGTTCATATATCTTTACGTGGTTCAATCGATCACATTTTTATAAAGAAAATGTAACTCGTGAGCTAGTATGATTCAGTTTAAACCAAATAGCTAGAACCATATTAAAAGGGTTAATATAGGAGTATTGTGCCGTCATTTTCCATTCAAAGGGTCCAACATGTTACTTCCTTTCAGTCATCCTCGACCACTCTCAACAGAATACAAAGGGTATAGAGATCCATTGAACACTAGCTTAACGTCCAAAAAATGAACAAATATTGTTTTCTTAAACATGTACAACGTATTTTATACATGACACAATTATAAAGTAATATGTGTTAACGTATGGCCTTTATGTCCAAAACAATCTTAGCTAAATGAGAACAATAGTTCAAATTGGCTGAAAAAAAAAAATCAAAAGTGCAAATTGTAGTAACCATAGGCATATTATATATGCCAAATAGAAAAAGATAAAAAGTTTTAGATGGTAATGCAATCAAAACAAAAAACAAACAAAACATGACACAATTATAAAGTAATATGTCTAAAAACTTAGACTTATCTCGGGCCAAACTCAATAGGATCGGGACAAATTATTGAAGAACTTGGGACATTTACACCGGTGTGCCACGAGTTTAGGATTTTTTATGCATTATGTTAAACATCTCGGGCCAATATACGGCATAATATACCTTGAGATCTTACACAACATGCATAAAAAACGCAATCCTTCAAAACGTCGAAACTCATTATGTAAACCTTAGACTTTATATTCCTTTGTTTTCATAGAACAGTGAACCTTTGCTTAGTTGTGTTGTTGTCGTTGTTGTTGTGTTTAATTAGTTAGGCAAGCATGTTGAATTTTAAAGAAATAAAGTAAAGTAAGATTGATTGAAGGCATAGAAAAATTTGCCTTAAGTGTTGGATGGTTGTGATGTTAAGTGGGTGGCCAAGCATTGTATCTTGAGAAGTTGTGTTAAGGGGCCAAAGAGGAAAAGGGTTAAAAATTTGAATAAGTGTTGGCTAGGCAAGCAAGGGAATGTTGTGCATCCAACCATCTCAAAAGAACCTCCATGCAGCCAAGTAAGCTATTGGTAAGGTGGCCACATGAGTGTCCTAGGCGACCAAGTGTAGGAAGAGCTAGGCGACATGAGTAGTAAGTGGGGTGTGTTATGCCGAGTGCCTTTGTGGCCAAGATTAGGTGCCTATGCGTTCAAGAAGCAAGGTTACCCCTGCGGCATTGTGAAGAAAAGCCTAGGCGTTGAGACAAGCTAACGGCAAGGCAATCTATATGTGTGAGAGAAATAAGGCTAGGTCAAAGCAAAAGGCATGTGCAAGCTTGAGTGTGAAGGGTCATGTGTTCAAAGTGTGTTGTTGGGCTTAAGGCGTTGAGTGATTCTATGTCGAGCGAAAGTACATATGACCTTACATGCATTAACTTAAATTTCGGGAAGCAAGAGCTGTCACATTACGAACATGCAAAACTCTCTTTATAAGTTCGACTTTAGATCATAAGTGCTAGCTTTTGGTTTGTAAAAATTCAGTGATTTTAGTCTCAAAAGAACCCTTAAAGATTGTAGTTTTCCAGTGAGAGCTGCTGAAGAGAAAAAAAATTGGGAAGGGCTCCATCTGTCGGAGAGAATCACGAAAGGTCAGATTTTGAAGGAACCTAGAACAACCTTCAAAGATTGGAGTCCACCGAATCAATACTAGAAGTTTGGATCTGGATTTTTTAGGCAAGGAAGTTAAGAGGATTTCAAGCAAGTTTGTAAAAAGAAGTTTTTTTAATTTGATGAACGAATCTTTAGTTATGAATTTTAGAAGTTAAAATTAAATTCTGGAACTACATAGGAGGACTGGACATCTGAGCAGTCGCAAGGGGCGTTGGCCGAGCATCAGGAGGATGGGCACGCGAAGGGCACGCGAGGGTAAGCAATGTGGCGTTGAGAAAGAACAAGGGAAGCCCAATGCATAGCCAGACGATAAGGCTTGCACGCACCAAGGCTATGCGGCAAAGCCAGGCGCGCAAAGGACAGGCTCATACACTCGATAGGGCCAGGTGCGCAAAGGACAAGCTCATGCACTCGACAGGGCCAGGCGCCATGGTGGGCGCGCGACGTGTGTCATGCGAGGTTAGCATGTGGCCTAACACCTTGATAGGGTCAGTGCACGCGCGTGCAACATGTCATTGTCCAACCATGCGCTAGCTCATGCCTTGTGCCATTTTGAGCAATTTTTATGTTTTTGTGATTTTTTAGCAAAGTTTGAAATTTTTTAGAATTCAGAGGATTAATTCAAGACTTAATTCTCTTATTTCAAGTCCATAGGAGATTGGAGCAAATTTATAGACACAAGAGTTAGCTCAAACCCGTGAGTGATAAAATGAGTTCAAATTCGAATTTAAGCTAGAACTTTTAAGCAAGGTTTGAACTACCTAAGTATAATTTATTTACTGATTTCACTAAGTTATTTACAAAGCTTAAGATTTGATTTAAAGCATAAGCTTTAGTTAAAGCATGAGATTTATCCGAGAAAAGTTAAGCATGAGGTTGAGTTAAGCACGAGTTTATGCCCACTATTAAAGCATAAGTTCTAAGTTAAGTATTTAGGCAAAACATGTTTTAGAATTCCTATGAGTTTATGAGAATTTCATTATCAGCATGACTGAGTTATCTGAGTAAGAAGCTAGTATATTATGTGTGCAAACAGAGAGTATTCCATTGTTGGTGTTGAGTTTACTCCACGACAGCGATTCTATTGGAAGTGCTGAAAAATTAATACAATCGCAACGAAATCTCTTCTTGACCCAAATTACAAAAGCATTACGTTTAAGCTTTTGACTACTCACACCCAAGTTTAAAGTATGTCTAATTGTGACAATTTGAAACCAAAGGCATAGTTTCTGTTACGGTACTTAAAACCTCAATACTTTTTAAAACTTGTTTGGGAGGACACAATTGTAATTCTAATATTTTGCTCCTTTTTAAAAAAAAGGAAAAAATCAAACAAAACTAATCACAAATGAAAATATCAGAATAAATAAAAAGATACTAGAAAACATAAAGAAATTGTCCTAAAATTGTTTCTAATCCTCCCGGGAGGGATTCCAAACGAACATTGAAATTAATTAATTTTTTTTAATCATTTAAAATTCTCCAATATGAAACCTCTGACCCTTCTTGGTTTATTTTTCCACATCACGTGTAGAACCCTTACCCTTCGCAACTTTCAAATCCCATCCATTCACACTATTCTTATTATAATTTGGTCCCTTCTCTAATTTTATTTTATATGGCAATGGCAACTGCTCATATATATATATATATATATACACACACATATATTACCACTTCTTTATTTCTTTCACGTTGGATTGAAAATGAAGCATTTTTTGTTTTCTCAATAAATTAAACTACGAATTAGCTATTTAGTATATATATTTTAAATTTTTTAATTGTAAACTTTAGATTTGTTTGAAAAGTTCACTTTCAATTATATGTTCGATATTTAAAGAAAAATTATAAAATTTATTAATGTCTACTAATTGTGCAAACATTAGACTTTCATATCTAATTGATTTATTGGTTTTAAAAATATTAAACAAGAAAATAAATGATTAAATACAGAATTGTTTTGAAACTTTATTAGATAGAAAATTGAATATTTGGAGATGTATAAAAAAGGTTTTTTTAAATTAGGTAAATTGCAAAAATCACTACAATAGTTGCAATTACACCCTCAAACTTTTGGTAATAACAATTAGATCCTAAAATGTTAAAACTGAACCTCCAAGCTTCCATTAATTATATTAATTGAACCTATAAATAATAAAAACTGAATCTCCAAACTTATATAATCAATATAATTTATACAATTATGTAAGTTTGATGGTCCAATTTTAAAATTTGGATAAGTTTGATATTTCAATTTTTTATTCTAAAAATTAAGGATATAATTATAAGTACCCCTCTATATTTAACATCTTCTAGACATAAATTAAAAAAGGAGTAGGGATAAATGAGATATTTTTAAACGTTGAAAAAAAATTTAAAAGTTGCAATAATATGGTAGAAGATGATGAATATTAGGAAATGATTCTGATATAATAAAACTAAAATTTGAGGGGATGGAGTATGTGAGGGTACTTTTGTAATTTGGTTATGAAGCAAAGGGGAAAGAAGGGGGAAGAGACGAAGGGGATAAAAGGAGAAGAAAAGGGTAGATTGAAAATATTAAATTAAATGGGACTGGAGGGTGACGATGGTTGCCTGAGCTCAGCAGCCTTACCTCAGCCCTGATGAGCATTGTTTAACCCACCCGCACCTTGTTATTTGGCTACAATCACAGCCGCCCATCACCTCGCGTCCAAGCTAAACATAGGACAAGGCGCGTTGGTTTTATACATTTCCTTGTTGTGTGGAAAATTTGGAGTGGGAGTTTCCTTATATTTTCCTTGCATTTGCATTTGCATTTAGATGAAGACAAGATACCCATACAATAATTATAATATTAATACAATTGGCTGGCCTTCCCTTCCACAACCACATAAAAAAGGCCACCGGGGGTCTCCTACTCTAAATCTAAGCGAAAAAGAGCACAGACAGAGAGATATAGATAGATATATGGATTGCTCCTGGCCTGACACCACCTCCTTTGATCGAAGAAAAGCAGCCGACGAATTGCTTCGTGGCCGTGAACTTGCACAACAACTACGGGCGTATCTACAGAGAAGTTCCACCCCGGCCTCCCAAGATCTACTCACCAGAATCCTATCCTCTTTCTCCAAAACACTTTCTATCCTGAATCATCGCTGCGACTCTGATGACATAAATGGCTCTATCGTGGACTCACCCCAGGATCATGGTAGTAGAAAATCCGAGGAATCTGGAGACAGTTGCAAGAGCTCCACCCCTAATAATGATCGCAGGGGTTGCTATAAGAGAAGGTAGCTAGGTTTTCTATTAATTTTTAACTAAATTTAATATATAATTGATGATCAGATGAATAATAGAGAATTGGGGGAATTGTTTAGAATAAAAATAAAGTATAATTGAAAATTTGCAGAAAGAGTTGCCAGAGTTGGGCGAGAGAAAGCTGCAGCCTAGTGGACGATGGGCACGCGTGGAGGAAGTACGGGCAGAAGACGATTCTAAATGCCAAATATCCGAGAAACTACTACAGATGCACCCACAAATACGACCAGGCCTGCCAAGCCACAAAACAAGTCCAGCGACTGCAAGACCACCCCCCCAAGTTCCGTACTACTTATTATGGCAATCACACTTGCTCCAATTTCCTCAAGGCTTCCGACATCGTGCTCGGCTCCTCCAATTTCGAGGATTCTTGTGGAGTGCTCCTCAGTTTTGACACCACTGCAGCACCCAACTTTTTTCTCCCACACGATCCTACGCTGGTTAAGAAGGAAGAAGTTGTAACCCCCGAAGGTGGCAGTGGCAGGGATGACGACACCGCAGTGTGTTCCCCCTCCGATTACATGAGTACGGCCGACGACCATCTCTCCGAGGTTTTCATGGGTTCCGTCGTCGATTTTGAGGACGATGTCTTACAATTCCACTTTTGATCCAATTAATTTAAATACATACCTCTTCCCCTTGATCTTCTAGTTTTGTTGTAAGATGCCCAAATCAACTACTACTCCAGCTAGGCTGTCATAGACAGTGATGTAAATAAATAATTTGCAATTGGCTACAGGAAAATTGTATAATTTCTTATGCGGGTATAAAGATCCCGATATGCTTTTCCGCTTCAAATTAGTTACTTGTTTCATTTCTTATGCGGGTGTCGTACGTAATATTTTTCAAACATAGATATCCATCTCACAGTCTTATATGCTTTAATTTCTAGACTTTCTCACCCATGTTGGATTTGGGATCAGCTATATGTGCCTATGAGGATGCGACAAACTACAGGTCAAAGGTTGAGAGTGTGAAATCGATTATTCATGTGCCCCATCATCATATTTTACACAAAACCGATGGATGCTTTCGTCTCCTTTCTTTAAAATATGAATTTTCTTTTAAAATAAATAATAATGTCACCCAACTTTTAGTTCGTAAACTAGAGAAAATAAAAAAATAAACTAGTATAGTATCTAGCTTAAAGCTATTTTGTATTTTGCTGCCCATCTAAGATTTTTCTTTTCTTTTTTAATTTTTTATTTTCCCAGTTAAATAGTAACCAAAAATTAATGGATAATTAATTAGCAAAATATTTTTGTCCATCCAAATTTCAACTCCCACGAGCCGCCATACCTTTTTGATGAATTGCTTTTCGGTAAATTTGCTCACCTAACAACATGTAAATTTACACTATGTTTTAATGATACCAGTGTAGACTCTAAACATATCTTTGTTATTTATTTTTTTTTTTTGTGATGATAATCAGATGTCTAATTAAATCACTATTTCACAAGGCTAATTATAATTGGAAAAAAAAAATAGAACAATTATATAAAAGTCACATAACAATCAAATTTCAGTTTCAATTTCTCTTTTAAACTGAGTTGGACACACAATTTTGCTATTTTTGCAAAAAGAATCAAACATTTGGATTAGAGCCTAATATTTTTAGATGTATTGTACAATTTTGCAATTGCCCTTACTCTTAATGTTTAAAAACTCAACAAAGAGCAATCACACAACTATTATAAACTATTACCTAATTGACAAAATAGAAAGTAATCCTATGACGATATGGAAAACTACAAATATGTGACAATCACTACAAATATGTGACAATCAAATGACTATCGGTGTGAGTTATAATTTTATTGTAGTTTCTATATGTTTGTTGTTGTTGTTAAGCTTCCAATGGTTATTGTCCATAGTGGTAATGGGATGATTGACAATATTATGTAGATTACAAAATTGATGGTATAAGAAACTACTTAATAATTGACTAAAAAAATGTCATATAATCAGATGACAATCGTAATGTAAAAAAAAAAATTCCTTAGCAATTGACAAAAAATGAAAGGTAGTCATATGACAATATGATGGTTATTGGAAACTACTTAATAAAAAGATGGAAAGTAGAGATGATTATCATAAGCTACTTAATAATTATTAAGAAAAATGTAAGGTCATTAAATAACAAACAATATCATTTGCAATTAAATAACAATCAATATTAAATTAAACAACAATGAGATGGTAAATCGATTTCATTAACAATCAGTATAAGATAACAATGAACATAAAATAACAATCAAATAGTAATCAAACAATAATCAAATAGCAATCGATATCATTGATAATTAGTGATAATTAGATGACAATCCGATAACAATCAAATACAATTTACATTTTTAACTATGAGGACATTTTTGGTAATTCAATCGTTTCAATTGGGTTGGGCTAGTTAATTTATCACATGCAAATTTTAAAGTGTTGGTTTATGGGTTTAATTTTCATTTTATAATTTGCCATAAGTTCAAGTGGCCATTTTTTCTTTGCATTTTCAAACATAGCAAAAATTGAAACTATTTATGAAATATAACAAAAACTATCAAA
Organism: Cucumis cinereus; assembly: GCA_037974625.1. Taxonomy (NCBI): domain Eukaryota; kingdom Viridiplantae; phylum Streptophyta; class Magnoliopsida; order Cucurbitales; family Cucurbitaceae; genus Cucumis; species Cucumis cinereus. The sequence continues at coordinate 18,693,137 of JBBPDJ010000017.1, read as the reverse complement.
TTCTTCGTAGTTCATTAATTTTTTTTAATATTTTTGTAAATAGTTTCAATCTTTTGCTATCAATAAAAATTCCTATTTTTTTTTAAATTATAGTTATAAATATTCAAGATTTCATACATACAAAAGTATATTATTAATTGAGATAGCCAAGCTCGTCAGTCTTACCAAGAGACGCAAGCAATACCTCTTTTTATATTATGGTATGTCTGTTAAGAAGCAATCGATGATCTGTCACGACATTAGTAGGTCTACAAAGGATGACCCAATCATCGTTGGACAATCTCTCAATATGAAATTACTATAAAACACGACGGTTAAACACTACGAACTAATAATTTCAATTTTGTATTTGAAAATTCTTTGCCAACTGGGTTTTTTTTTTTTCCTATCTTAGTATATGATTAGTCAATTCGATCGTTAGAGTCAATTATTAGGCATGAACGTCGAAGTTGGTGGTTGAGTTGGTCGCTGTGATTATTGAAGTTGGTGGCCAAAGTTAGTTGTTGTTGATATTGATCATTAGAGGTCTTCTTCAATGGAGTTGATCGTCTAAGGTGAATGTCAGTGTTGATCGTTAGAGGTGATTGTCACTGGAGTTGATTATCGAAAGTGTCCATCGAAGTATGTCGTCGGAGTGTGACAATGGTAATCGGTGATATTGGTGGCCAACTTTTGTAGAGTTATTGAAAGAATTGGATCGAGTTGAAGTGAGTTGTAATCTCCGTGGCGAATATGAACTGTTCGTTTGCAGTACACCACGACCACATAAAAATCCAAAGTGGGGCAGAAGGGTGTTTCCAGATAAATTATCATGTATTAATAAATAAAAACCTACCAAAGAGAACCTTTCATTTGATTTGCCTTATCTAGACTCAAATAGAAACCAAAGAGGGTTGGTTTGATTTTAATTAAAAATTGGTAGTGATTGATGAATTAAACAAAACTAGAATAATGGAAACAAAGAACACAATTGTTTTGATTTGATGGTGATTCCGAGATGCGAGTATTAGAATATGACATGATGATCGAGCTACCAGCATCAAATTATGGAAGTAGTAGCAAAGGATATATATATATATATATATATATATATATATATATATATATGTTAAGATCAATGAGAATAGGAATAGGTACCAAAATCCATGAGAGAAAACCCCCAAACCAATGCAAAGGAAGAGAGGGCGACCGGAATAGGACCAAGGCACCATAACAAGATGACAAAACTGAACCACATCAAGCGATTGCCTACAAAAGCAAAGGCAAACCCTTTGTCCAGCAGTCTGTGTATATGGGTGGTTGAAGTTGGAGTCGTGAGCAACATGCAGGTGTCAACCAGAAAGCCCACCCCGAAAGAGCTGCAGAGGAAGCTGGAAACTGACACCACAAAGGCGGCCGCGTATTTCACAGCAAACAGCCAACTAATTATGGATGGATCAGTTGATCCGAGGAATCCAATTTTGGATTTGTAAGCGTTGTTGGTGAGGGCTGCCACGGAGGAGCTCATGGTGATTGATATGGAAGCTCTAAGGATTATGATCATGAGATTGTTTCTCAAGCTCTGCACCACCTGCATGCTACCACCCTCCACCTGCAGTGCCCGCTCCACCCACGCTCTCCTCCCCTCCCGCTGGATTCCCCTGGTCGTCTTCTCCGGTTTCTTCTTCAAACATTGCCAAAGATGCACGTGATACCCCACCACAAGCAACACGCTCAGGCTCATCAATGTCCCATCTATGTACAACTCTTCCATCTTAATCAATTACCTAAACCCCAAAACCAATTATCCTGTTTTATATGCATATCCTTAACACCATTTACTTGTATTCTATCATATATTTAGTAATGCATGCGCTACTTACCGCATTTCCAAGTTATCAGATTAGTTCACCCATTCCATTCTCTGCATTGCATGTGGATTTAATTCATTTAAATAATTTTGGGTTGTTCCTTTCCAATAATAGTGGTTCTTCTTTTATTTATTTTTAAGCACTATATATAGTTTGATTTGTGGCTGTGGCCAAGCTAGCTATATAGCCATATATAATACCCTCAGTTGAAGAAGCCTCTGTTTCCACTAGTGCCAAATTAAACAAATCAACCATGGATGATTCCCATTAATATAATATCTTTTATCTCCAATAAATTAGTGGCTTAATCAGTTGATCATTGCACCACCCCATTATACTATACGTCATATATAGTTTAATTCTTCTAACATTTTCTACATGCACAAGTATGGTTGGAGTCCAGGTTCACTTAACCAAGACCTCTGAAATAAGAAACATGCATGAGCATGAGTTTAAATTTTCACATATATGAGAATTTGATTCTAACATCTACCATGGTTTGATAGTTTAATTGTTAAAATTAAAAGTCTAGTTGTACAATTGTTACCACCATTATATTCTATTTCAATGGTAATTTTTGCAACTTTTTTTTTATAAAAAAAAAAAAAAGAGAAAAGTTGCAAACAAGGGAAGGCATAGTTTTAAAACATTGTTTATTTAATTACTCAATTTTATCCTAAACATTTACCAAATAATGTGGATGAAAGACAATTAAATAAAAAAATTTAAAAATTGAACACATTAATTTGATATACTTTATATTTGGTATACAATTGAAGCAATTGAGATATAATAACGAAATCAAAATTAAAATTTGGAGATATAACATAGTAGACCATATCGCAAATAATTATAAATAAAAAATGAAAAAAGAAATATATGATACGGTGTAAAAAGAAAAAAGAGAATCACAATGTATAGAAACAAAAATATTATAAATACTTTTTAGATGCAAAATGTTTGTGAAACGGAAATTAGGAATGAAATTTGAGTGATTAGTAGAGTAGTTGGTACAAACATCGGAAGTGGAGAAGACGGCGGAGAATTGAAGGCGGAAGAGCAGCAAATGGCATATGAGGACGGTGTGTAATCGTCAACTTCCCTGCCGAAAGGGAAAGGGAAAGGGAAAGGGAACGGGAACATCCAAGGCCCAACGAGAAAAAACTAACGAAATCTCCCTCCTATTTATGCCTTTACAGTAAGTTTAGTTGTGTTGCCTGTTACTTCTCGACTAAGGTACCCTCCCATTTATGGATTCCAATTTGCAAGCCAACTTCAGAATCAAATTGTTACACGTCTCTACCCCTCTATTCAACCTCCAACTCTGACTTTGCCCTCCCAATTCTCTCCACCATCTGTCTTCCATATTATGATTCTGATTCATTTCTCTCTCTTTTAAATCCAACTCTATATCGAAAAGCCCTAGTTTTATTTTTTATTTTTCACTTTCACTCGTAACCTTAAACTCAATTTTTCAGGCTTAACTTAACTACTCCATCTGATCATGCCCGGAAGACCATGCATTTTTCTCTACGTTTGTTTTATTCTTTCTGTCTCCTGTTTCGGTAGATTTGTTGTAGAGAAGAACAGCTTGAAGATAACCTCCCCAGACTCCATTAAGGGTGTTTACGAATGTGCCATTGGGAATTTTGGGGTTCCTGAATATGGAGGCACAATGACTGGCATCGTGCATTATCCTAAAGCCAATCAGAAGGCATGCAAGAGCTTTGATGATGCTGGTATCTCTTTCAAGTCCAAACCTGGGAGTCTCCCTACCTTTGTTCTTGCCGATCGAGGAGGTTAGCTTTCTCGCGATGTGTTCTTTTTTTTTTTTTTTTTCTTAATTATCATTTCCTCTCGATTGTATAATTCTTTCGAACATCGAACTCGTTGGTTTTTCCCGTAGTTGACTTTGCCAACTCTGTATGCATGATAGCACGGCGGGAGCTGAAATTCCGTACAATTTGGCTCTCCCTCGTTTATTTAGGTTCAAGGAAGTTAGTGGCTTAACAGTTAGTATAGTATTATATAGGTTTAGGGGTCATTTAAAGCACTTTTGGGGTTTGGTTATGCTCAAACATCCTACCCAACTTAGGGTTGCTTATCTTTATATTGACCAGCGTATGTATATGTGCTGGTCTCAAAGTCACCAATATCTCACAGCCCAATTGGAGAACATAATATCATTAAAAAAAAAAAAAAACAAACGAACTGTTTGGTTCTTTGATAAGTCATCGATGAAGCTTCAGATACGAGTTATAAACTAAATATTTGATGACGTTGTTCTCTGTAAGGGACTATATGTTACCTATTTCCTGGCTTCTAATTCTAAATTTATTAACTCCGGGTTCCTGTCTGGTCCTTGTTCAATATTTTCGTAATTTGTTGAGGAATTTGTTGGCCTTTGTTTTAGATTGTTACTTCACCATGAAGGCGTGGAGTGCACAAAATGGTGGAGCTGCAGCAATTCTTGTTGCAGATGATAGACTTGAACCATTAATTACCATGGACTCTCCAGAAGAAGAGAAGGCAGATGCCAATTACCTAAAAGACATTACCATACCTTCTGCTCTTATTAGCAAAAGCTTGGGGGATGACATCAAAAAAGCTCTATCTAGTGGAGAGATGGTCAATATAAATCTTGATTGGACAGAAGCTCTTCCTCATCCTGATGATCGTGTTGAGTATGAATTTTGGACAAATAGTAACGATGAGTGTGGGCCAAAGTGTGATAGTCAGATTGAGTTTGTGAAAAACTTCAAAGGAGCTGCTCAGACACTTGAGCAGAAAGGTTACACTCAATTCACTCCCCATTATATAACTTGGTATTGCCCAGATGCTTTTACTTTGAGTAAGCAATGCAAATCTCAATGCATCAATCATGGGAGATACTGTGCACCAGATCCTGAACAGGATTTCAGTAGAGGATATGATGGAAAGGATGTGGTTGTTCAAAACCTACGCCAAATTTGTTTCTTTAAAGTTGCATATGAATCTGGAAAACCTTGGCTTTGGTGGGATTATGTCACTGACTTTTCAATCCGTTGCCCCATGAAAGAAAAGAAGTACGACGAGGAATGTGCCAATGAAGTTATTAAATCGCTCGGTAGGTCAATTTTTGAATATTTGTTTGAAATTCAATGCTTATTTTTTTACTCAGTTGGAGCTACGAAATTTTTTCTGTCTTTTTCATTTCTTTGGGCTATTCAATAAACTTGGTTGTGTTTGGTTCATGTTACAACACTGGTATCAATCTCTAACGTGCTTACTTTGGGTGGTTTGTCTGTGTAGGTATGGATCTTAATAAGATAAAAAACTGCATTGGAGATCCAGGGGCAGATATGGAGAACTCGATTCTTAAAGCTGAACAGGATGCACAGGTGGAGTTTCCATGGCTTTTTCTTCTTTAGCATTTTTATTTTTAAATTTTTCTTCCTTGGTATTTTTCAACCTAGACTTAATGTTACACTTGCTGGCTATTTTCTTCAGATTGGTAGGGGTTCCCGTGGAGATGTTACTATATTGCCGACTCTTGTTATAAATAACAGACAGTATAGAGGTTGAGTGAATTTGGTTCTGTTGTCTTTGCAAATTTTCACTGAATGTTTTTGCAATGTATATTCTGATTAATCTTGTTTCATTGATTTAGGCAAGCTGGATAAGGGAGCAGTTCTGAAAGGCATTTGTTCTGGTTTCCAGGAGACTACAGAGCCTGCCATTTGTTTAACTGAAGGTTCTGACTGCTGGCCCTTCCCTATAACGAAGTCTCCACCCGTCCTTCACAGACCCAAATAACACACTCCAATTGTTTTATTTATCCCCAGTTTTATAGTGTTTTCTAGTAAAACTTATGTGGATTATCTTACTAGTTGCTCAAATTGAATTAAATTACTGCCCCCCATCCCCAAATTATACATGAATGCCAATGCACCTTTGATAGATGCATATTGCATTTATGTATTTCAAAATTCAACTCTTAAACAACTTAATCCATTGTCTCCACTAAATTCTGAAATAATGGAGATGGCTGTTGTTTCCTAATTTATCGTTTTATTTGCAGATGTGGAAACAAATGAGTGTTTAACAAATAATGGTGGTTGCTGGCACAATAAGGATGCAAATGTTTCTGCATGCAGGGTATTCCATTTTTCAAATATCCATTTGTATTGGTTTTCTGGTAACTTTCTCTGTATATATGTATATTTTAGAATTATATCGAATGCACATGCGACTTAGGATACGTTTCGAGGAAGAGTATGTGAATGTCCTACTGTTCGAGGTGTGAAGTTCACTGGAGATGGCTACACCCATTGTGAACGTAAGTTATCCTGAGAACTATGCAAGTCAAAATGAAAATCGTACCATTAAAATTATTATAGCTCTGCTTCATTAGTTTATCATGACCAGTAATTGATAGTGACACCTTTGTAAAAAACTCTAGTGACAATATGAGATGGATTCTGTCGGCAAGCAATAGTTAGAAATTCCTAGGATCAAATGGTTGAGAGAAAATTTGGATGGGGATTATCTATTATTTTGGTAAATTTAAATGTGTTTACTTTTAGTCAGTGGCACATGCACTTGCTTAATGATATTTTTAGCAACACTACATCTTTTTCATTCTTGCCTATGTTAGTCTTTTATAGGTTAAAAGAAAAGAAATATTTTAGGCAAATTTGCGTGATAGTACTAATATACAACTTAATGTTACTTTCATAAGGGGGATGCTTTACCTTTTCCTTTTAAAAGGACAGGCTTCTCTTGCCTCTTGTATCAGAGGAAATGATTGTCTAGGTTTCAGAAATATTTTAAACTTTGTTTTATAAGAACAGCTACTGGGAGTTTTTTAGAATATGTTATCCGATTGGCGATGAAAATTTTTTTTGGCCGCACTTGACTTGAAGCTGGAATCAGAGTTAAGACATTCTGAAGGGGTTCGAGTCATGGTGGTTTTCATCTATTTGGAGCAGTTTGGTGGCTTGATTGTAGGAATGGCATAGTAGGAGCATCCTCTTCTCCATAGTTCGGTCTTCAGAATATGGAGGACCTTTACTGCTAGGTTTCTTCTGCAAATCCTGTCAAATAGGAGGATCATTTTGAACTGGTATCTTTTGAACCTTTTGAAGGAGGAAGTTACTCCTGGGAAAAAGTCAAGGATTGGTGGCTTTTCTGACCAGATATGAGAATTTCCTTCCGAATTGAATTCTATCATCCCCTTGAAGGAGGTTCCTAATCTAAGTTTAAACGGGGACTTCATATGTGAGGGTGGAACCTATAAAGGAAATAAGTTCGTTTTGAGGAGCAAGTTGATTCTGATTATGACATTCAAGGATGGGACTGGTTTGGAGTTGAGAGTATTGGACTCCTAGAATTTGATTAAGTGAGATTAATTCAAAATATGTGGACTCCTAGAGTATTCTCAATTTCTTCAGTCAAATGAAGTATTATTTCTACTTTTATATTATATTCGATTTGTGGTTTTTGGGGAAAGTGATAAAGAGAATTTGAGCTTCGAACTCAGTGAAGAATGTGGAGTGTGAAGTTTAAAAATGTCCCCATACATCAGATGGCCAATGCCTCTACTTTTCATTTTACTAGGACTTGACAATGAGCTACCTGATGAATCTTTAAATTTCTACGTTTTGAAATAATACCATATGCTGGCAGCACACCTCTGATGATGAATTACAGAAACTGCTCAACAATGTTGCAACACCCAGCAAGCTTCAGCCAACTGTTTCAAAACTGAAATGGAAAAGACCCCCCAATTCAAACTGTCGGCCTCCATGAGTTAAGAAAATTATCAGAAAGAAAAGGCATGAATTTTCTTGATACTCTTGAATTTTCAAACATTGAATCCCTCTTTTTTGAGAGGAAAACCTATCAATAAGGGAATTTGTTTTTTCATTACTCCATGTAAAATATACTATTAGATAAATTCAATTCCACAAGCTCGTGTTCGAGATTATTAAAATCCTCATTCCTTTAGTCTATCTTCATCTTTGAAATCTCTCATTTCCTTGCCCAAAGGGAGGAAAATCCACCATATATGCCTTCTGCGAATATTTTGAACTACCTGAGTTTTATATTTTACCTTCCACTACGGATTTTGCCTAAACTCATCCCCCGTGTATTACTGCATTTGCCTTCTTGAACTTTTGGGGCTTTGTCCCTGACAAATGTACTACCCCCACCCCCCAAGCCATTTCCGACGAAGTCCAAGAGAGATAGTCTCAATATTCCAAAGAAATTCAAGTTGTATTATTAATGAAGCTAGCAGCCCCTTTAGGCTGAAGCTAACTATTCTCAAGATTACTTGCATCTCCCCTTCAACAAGTGATTTCTCTTCTTTTACATTGGCGAGATTACGGCTTACTCCAGGAGGCCAGGCTGAAACTAACTAACGTGGACAGCTGGACTAAAAAGTAATGTTTAACAGCTGAAAATAAAAATACAACCAAAGAACCGAGAGGTTCCAAAGAACAAAGCCAGTTGGACCAAGAATAAAAAATAAGAACTTCAAAAATTGTCACAAATGCCAAGAACGATAAAAGATCCAAATGACCAGATATCCTACATCACTTACCCTCCCTCCTTTTCACATAGGATGGAAAACTTTGAGCAAAATGGATTTCTCTACTTTGTTTGTCTTTACAGGAGGATTAGTAGCGAATATTATCTGGAGATCTTCCTCTTTCGAACTAGGGCTTAAGTAGTGTGTTGGAACGATTATTTACATAATTTATGTTGGTGATTTTTCTATTCAGGGGTGATTTGGTAAAATTCTTCGGTGTCAAAGTCGCCTCTTGATATCCCTCCCAACTATTGGGATATGCTAACAAAAAATTATCCTTAGTCTTCCATTTTGTAAAAGATTATCCTTTAACTCCTTTGGTGTGGGCGTTTTGCCCTTTGTTTGTAAATTTCATATATCAATGAAATTTGTTTCTTATTGAAAAAGAAAAAAAAAAAAAAAAAGTAAAACAGAAAGAAAATTTCTTCCTTCATGTAGGCTAATCCTTAGCAATCCTATAATATCTTCGGCTCAAAAGAAACCAGATTTTTTTGGGGGAGGGCAGTAGAGGGCACTTGAGAGGATGCTTAGAATCTTCTTCATTTTTATTCTTCCTTTTGACCTTTTTTATCCTTGTTCGTCAAGGTTTTCTTCAACACTTTCTTTAATTGCAGATGATTGGAGCCATTTCTCCAAACATTGTTAGTATTTTCTTTTGATTGCACATGTTTGCCTGCTTTTGACAGCGTTGGGAGCTTTACGCTGTGAAATAAATAATGGGGGTTGTTGGAAGGGCACCCAAGATGGAAGAACTTACTCTGCCTGTTCTGTAAGATTATCTTTTACCGTATGACGCTAACATTTTTCCTCAACTCTGAGATAAAATGGACTGACTGTCGTTATAACTACAACTACTTGTGTTTTTGATGGATGGGTCAGGATGACGATACAAAGGGCTGCAAATGCCCTCCAGGATTTAAAGGTGATGGAGTCCGCAAGTGTGAAGGTGCACAACGCCCTTGTATTTATGCACAGGCTTTATTTATTAATCATTGTAAAGCATGTGGGGAATGGTTCAGCATTTGTTGAACTTGAATCATTTTAGTTGAATCATTTTAGCCTCGATTTCATCATGTCAAATGACTACCTAAAAGTTGATAAGAGATGATTAATAATCGAGTTGGATAAATTTGGATGTGGTTCTCCAGTCTATTTAGGCTTTTTCACAATGAAGCATGATAAAAGTGAATCTTGTTTCAACGTACAGCAGCCAATATTGTATCTGTTTTTGATAGTATGCCCATCGATTAAAAAGACGAATGCTTGTTAATTTTATGTGTTTCTGAAGTAGCTCACATGTTTTACATGGTTTTATTTGCTTGCCAGATGTGAACGAGTGCAAGGAGAAGCTAGCATGCCAGTGCCCGGAGTGTAAATGTCAGAATACATGGGGCAGCTATGATTGCAGTTGCCGAAATGGTTTACTGTATATGCACGAACATGATACATGTATAGGTATCGTTGAAATGCCTCACTTTGGTCAAATGATTATTATTAAGGAGTAATAGAAAGTTCACGATCTTTACTTGACATCTTTTATCAAACTGTGAAGAGTCCCGACACCCTGATGGTGTGAGTTCGTCCTGAAGCATATAATTTAGACTCTAGAACCATGTATGGTGTGGAAATTCTCTGTTATGTGTGATCCTCTGTTAACTGGTGCTCTATTTGTACGTTTTGATGAATATCTCACTCTGTAAACTGCATTGAAAAAAATCTCTAGGTAACATAGGGAACACTGTGACAAGCTGGAGCGTTGTAAAGATTATTATCCTTGTGTTGGTCATCACTGGGATCACAGGATATGCAGTTTACAAGTACAGAATCCGGGTACTATTATTTGCTTGCATCTTTGATGTTGATGTGTTCTTGTTAATAATTGAATGAGGTGCATGAACACCGAATATTGTTACAATCTACTGATGCTAGAAAAATCAAAGTAAAGCTTTGTGGAAACTTAATGAATGAGTGTATATCTATGTTAATGCCAATATTTTGACTTGGTGACACTCTTATTTTTATTTCAAAAAATGCAGAAGTATATGGATTCAGAGATACGGGCTATCATGGCTCAATATATGCCCTTGGATAATCAAGGAGAGACTTCTAATCACGTCGCCCGTGGGGGCATTTGATATAGTGACTTCATTGGAAGATTCAGCTTTTGGACATATGTGGAGCCGATTACATGAAACGTGTAAAGTTTGAAGCCTGACACTGATGTTATCTTAGGGTTGGTTGTAGATTATTATATATAGCTAAGATAGCTAGCTGAGGTTAATTATAGTCTTGTTGTCATATGAGAAATATTTGGGGATATTATTTCTTCCCTCTCCCACGTTTGTAAAGACCTGTTATCAGAAGACTGAAACCTAGAATGTACATTTTACTAATGCGTCCAATGGGGACAGGTGTGGGAGTATTGAGATCCTTTTTCTTAATAAAAGGCTGAGCTGAGCTGGATGCAAAACTCGACTGTATTTAAGATTTTTAATTGCATTGTCTTTATTATGGCCCAGTAATCAACTATGTTGGACCAAGTTTAATTCACTGGCATGGCAATGCATGTATGAAACATTTAAAAAAATGTTTCTTTTTTTTTTTTAAGAAAAAAAGAAATCTAAATTGCTGGTTAAAATTGAACGCCCGTGAAAATAAGTCATGAACTGATGATATCATTTAACAAATTAATTGTGAAATATGAAGGCTGTTTTGATTATCTGATAATAATAAGTAGAAAAATTTACAAAGTCCAAGGTTGTGAAAGAGGCGACATTTACGCCACTCATGTGAGCATCCTTGCGTAACCCGAGATAAGAAGACTACTTGAGACTTGGAATTTTAAATAAAACATCGGAAGGAGAGATCTTCAGTGTGGAAACTTCGAAACTAAATCCAAAGAAAAGAAGGTTTCAAGTAGGTCAAAGAAACTATGGGATGGCAACGTGAGATCTGCAAGAAGAGGTCAAAATTGAATGACATGTAGTGTAGTTTTCTTTCGACTGCAACTAGAAATTCTATATTGAGAGTGAGACAAAAAGGATGCTCCCTTCAGCGTCTCCGATACTCCCCTGGCCGTGGCTGCTCATGAATATGAAAGGAAAAAGGTGGTGAGCCTGAGCCATTTCCACATAAACAAAAACTAGAAGCAATGCTTGACAAGTGTGACACTATCACTGTTTCACTTTCGCCGTTGCTTCTCTCTTTCGCAGACACACAATCTAAAAAGAGAACCCAGACACTATCATTATCACTATAATTATTAGTATTTTCTCCGACCAACCTACACCCCTCCTCACTCTTTGTTCTTAATTAATTCCAACTCACTCTCTCTCTTATTTAATGCTTCTTTCTTTTTTTTCACAATTCACCTCTTTTCCACTTTCTTCAGTTCCACAAATACTTGTAGTTGGCTTGGCATTGGGTGTGTTTTGTTCCTGTGTCTACCTTTCTCTTCTCCTACAATTCTTTTATCAACAGCTAAAAGTGAAAAAGTGGGATTAAACTTTGTTCTCTTTGTCCATATTTTTGTTTTTCATTTCTTCTCCCTCCCTCTCAAATTCCAGTCCTTCAATCTATTTTTAAATTTTCGTCTATGGAGAACTAGCATTTGGTTCCTCTGGGTATAAGCTTGATTGGAGAAGCATGCTTTTCAAACTATTCCTCACTCTTGTCTTAGCTGCTGCCAGCGTTTCTGCTTTAGACACTGTTTTCAACGATGATGTTCTAGGACTGATAGTGTTTAAAGCTGGCCTTCAAGATCCCATGGGTAAACTGGTCTCATGGAACGAAGACGATGAAACTCCCTGTAACTGGTTTGGTGTCAAATGCAATCCTAAAACCAATAGGGTCTCTGAACTTGTCCTTGATGGATTCTCTTTGTCTGGTCACATCGATCGTGGACTGTTGAGGTTGCAATTCCTTCAAATACTCTCACTTGCCAACAACAACTTTACTGGCACAATCAACTCCGCTCTTTCTCACCTTGGAAATTTGCAAGTTATTGACTTGAGTGACAACAGTTTATCTGGACCCATTCCTGAACAACTTTTCCTGCAATGTGGGTCAATACGAGTTCTTTCATTTGCCAGAAACAACCTCATAGGAAATATCCCTCAATCCTTAACCTCTTGCTTCTCTCTGGAGCTTCTCAACTTCTCCTCCAACCACCTCTCTGGAAAATTGCCTTATGGGTTATGGTATTTGAGAGAGCTTCAGTCTCTGGATTTCTCTGACAACTTGCTTGAGGGGCAAATTCCTACTGGAATTCAAAATTTGTATGATTTGAGATTTGTTAGCTTATACAAGAATCGGTTTTCTGGAAAGCTTCCTGAGGATATTGGTGGCTGCTTGCTTCTAAAATCACTCGATTTTAGTGATAATATCCTTTCTGGGGGTCTTCCAGAGTCAATGCAGATGCTCAGTTCTTGCACTTACCTGAATTTACGTGGAAATTCTCTCACGGGTGAAGTCCCTCGTTGGATTGGGGAACTTAAAAATCTTGATACTTTAGATCTTTCTGCCAATAACTTTTCTGGTCAGCTGCCAAGTTCAATTGGCAACCTCCAATTGTTGAAGAAGTTTAATGTGTCCACAAACTATTTAACTGGAAACTTGCCAGAATCCATGGCAAATTGTAATAACCTCTTGAGTATTGATGCTAGCCATAATCATTTGACTGGCAATCTCCCTATATGGATGTTTAAGGCAGCTATGTCAAGTGTTCCATTTTCTTCGTACAGACTGGGAGAAAACCTTTCATCTCCAGCCTCTTTGCAGGGTCTTCAAGTTTTGGATTTATCTTCAAATATTTTCTCTGGTAACATTCCATCCAATGTTGGAGAACTTGGTAACTTGCAGTTGCTTAACATATCAAGAAACCATCTCGTGGGTTCTATTCCAAGGAGCATTGGTGAACTAAAATCAGCATATGCACTTGACTTCAGTGACAATCAATTAAACGGAAGCATTCCTGCTGAAATTGGGGGAGCGATCTCACTCAAGGAGTTAAGGCTGGAGAAGAACTTCCTCACTGGGGAAATCCCAGTCAAGATTGACAAATGCTCGTTGTTAACATCATTGTAAGCAGTCTCTCATTTGCAAATTGCAACTTCTTTGCAAGTTGACTTTCTTTCTTATCTATAGATAGTGGACTTCTCTTCATAATTTACTAGTTGAGTTTCAAATTAGGACCAATGTGTGCAAGTGTGTTCACCTTAAAGACATTTACTTGCGTGTTGTGATTACTGCAGGATTCTTTCTCACAACAACCTCACAGGCTCAATTCCTGCTGCCGTTGCAAATCTCTCCAATCTTGTACATGTAGACTTGTCTTTCAACAAACTATCCGGAAGCCTGCCCAAGGAGCTGACTAATCTTTCCCACCTCCTTTCCTTTAATATTTCCCACAATCGCCTTGAGGGAGAACTGCCAGTTGGTGGCTTCTTCAACACTATATCTCCCTTGTCCATATCACATAACCCATCTCTTTGTGGTGCTATTGTCAATAGGTCATGCCCTTCCGTCCATCCAAAACCGATCGTCCTAAACCCAAATTCTTCTGATGCCAAAGGAAATTCCCCCTCCCACAACCATCATCATGAGATCATACTGAGCATATCTTCCATTATTGCCATTGGTGCAGCTTCTTTTATCCTACTTGGTGTAGTAGCTGTCACTATCCTTAATATCCGAGCAAGGTCCGCACAGTCACAGTCTGCTGCACTTGTATTATCTGTCGGGGAGGACTTTAGCTGCTCCCCAAAAACTAATCCAGACTATGGAAAGCTCGTCATGTTTTCTGGAGATGCAGAGTTTGTAGTTGGCGCCCAAGCATTGCTGAACAAGGACTGCGAACTTGGTCGAGGTGGATTTGGGGTAGTTTACAAAACAGTGCTTCGAGATGGGTGTTTAGTTGCAATCAAGAAGTTGACTGTCACAAGCTTGATCAAGTCACGAGAAGATTTTGAGAGTGAAGTGAAGAAGCTGGGACAGATCAGGCATCACAATCTTGTGGCACTTGAAGGGTATTACTGGACAACCTCCTTGCAGCTCCTGATTTATGAATATGTCCCCAATGGAAGTTTGTATAAGCATCTACACGATAGAACTGGCGACAACTGTTTGTCTTGGCGGCAGAGGTTCAAGATTGTTCTTGGGATGGCCAAAGGATTGGCTTATTTGCATCACAACAATATCATCCATTACAACTTGAAGTCAACCAATGTTTTGATAGACAGTTCCGGAAAACCAAAAGTAGGGGACTATGGGTTGGCAAGGTTATTGCCAATGTTGGACCGTTGCATCTTAAGCAGTAAAATCCAAAGCGCTTTAGGATACATGGCTCCAGAGTTTGCTTGCAAGACAGTGACTATAACAGAAAAGTGTGATGTGTATGGTTTTGGCATCTTGGTTTTGGAAGTGGTGACAGGAAAAAGACCTGTCGAGTACATGGAAGATGATGTTATAGTTCTCTGTGATACGGTGAGGGTAGCTTTGGATGAAGGTACGGTGGATCAATGTGTTGATGAGAGGCTCCAATCGAACTTCCGCATTGAAGAAGCCATTCCTGTAATGAAACTAGGTTTGATATGTGCATCTCAAGTACCATCGAACAGGCCAGACATGAATGAGGTTGTCAATATATTAGAGCTGATCCAATCTCCCTCTGAAGTTGATGAGGAGTTGGAATGAAACTCACAAGCAAAATGGACACTTGCAATTCCTTGGTTGAAGCTAATCTGCTCGATTTGTTTTCACCAAAAGAGAAAGAAGATGAAATACATGGAGAATCGAATGCCTTTTCCACTACAATCGAGTTGATTTACATCGTTTTATTGTAATTTTTCTTGTAGTTCTTTTATTCATTTTCTTAAAGTTCCACCACACCATATTCATTTCACCATGAAGAATTACATAGTATTTCATAAAGTATACCCCTTTAAACATGGACGTGAAACTATATTTTGCTTGGTTATACTTTTGTTTCCTATGCCATATTCTTTGTCCATAGGATTTGGAATGTACATCACTAATGCTGCATGCAGATAGGTGCCCAATAGAGTATCTGTCTAGTACTCCGCAGTTTGCACCATTTCCAAATCTGCCAAAACATGAGAAATGTGTTAAAGGGATTGAATACCTTTGCTTTTAACATATATGATTCCACAGTACGAAAGAAACAAAACTAGACTTTCGCTTTATTTATTTAAGTGATTGAGATGGGCATGTGTTGCTATATTTAGACACTCCTATTCTTGCGATGGTAATGATATGCCCAACTAATTCTCACTCTTTCAAGGGAAAGCTTCCGAGTGCAGCTTCCCACATCTCACAATGAATGTAAGCCCCCTGCCCTGCTTTGGGAGCCATCTTTAATAATTAAGACTTAGACGTCAAGTTTTAGATAATTAAATGATTGCAGACCTGACATTCCTAGTGAACTGTGAACACCATTCAAAATGCCTTCAATATAATCAATACCACCATTCACATGCGGGTCCTCCTTAGCACTTGCAACCCTTTAAAATAGTAACACCTTTTTCCTTCTCCATATGATGCCATTTCTTCCTTATGCGGGGACCCATCTCTATTCCTCTTCCTTTATCTTTATCTTGATTCCTTAATGCAGGGGCAATTCAAAGATTTAAGTTAAAGAAACTAACTGTTCAAAATCATGTTAGAAGTTATTATGTATCGTAATACTCAATCCAAATTTTTTAATTACTAAGAGCAGAAGCAGTAGCAAAAAAGGAATCATCCATAAGTGAATGAATAGAGAAGAAACGGTAGCAATACAAAACATATCCATAATAATCAAAAGTATATATATATAGGAAAGCATCCTGTAAGCAGTTCAAGTAATCAACCCATTGTTTATTTAGAAAACAAAAATTAACTAACAAAAAAAAAAATCAAAACTTTAAAAGACAGAATAACGTAGGAAACAAAATTATTAAATCAGCCTTCTCTGCCCTTTTGCTTCAGTAAGAGACAACAAAGCAGTTTCACAATTACTCCCGACATGCATAAAAGGACAAAGAAGCACGCGCAGGTAAAAATAAAATTCAGGCGTGACAATACATTTACAGGTAATGCTTACCAGTAATCAATACAAAAAAAATGTAATTCAGAAGAGTATCTATTCAAAATTATTACACAGGTTATAAAGAGAGAACTTGTTCCCCATTCTCAAAAAGATGCGGACGCACGCACATGAATGTATTGTATTGTTTACGGTTCTCTAACCAAAGTTTGGCATTGGCAAACCCAATCATAATTTTAAAGCTCCCATGAACATTTATAATATGTAAAGCTATCAGAAAGAAAAAAGTGGAACTGTTATCTAAAGAATAAAAATTCAAAAAAGACATAAAAAGCCATGCATTCTACATCCCACCAAAACAAACCCAAAATTTTGTATGGACCAGCTTTTGTAGGAAGAAGGTTTACAGTTACATTCAACTAGGGAATAACTTCAGCGGCAACGTTATGTGATTCACATTGTTGTTCTTCCTGCCTTCATGTTTGTTGAGAGACCAGAAGTTTGTTTTCTTATCAGTCTGTTTGATTAACTAAACATCCCAATCATTCTCCCACCCATCTTTGTTGGACCTTGTAGTAAGGCCATTAGCTGAAATGTTTCCAATATGACGCCTCCCTGGTGATTTCACAGAATTTTTATTCATCCCAATCGTCATCCCAACCCTGATCCCAACCTTCAGCAGTTTCAAGCGGAGGAAGATTCTGGCACTGCCATTTCAAGCTCTTCATATGAGATACCACCTGCTAGCCTCCTACTAAACTTGCAGCAAGCCCAAGACCCCCAAAGATTAGGACTACAAGAATTAAGAAATACCCACCGTTTACTGGTGTTGCTAGCTGATCAAATGAGGGGAGACGCAGAAAAAGTGTCTTGTCCAGAAACAAGAGGGCTTGTGTAAAGCACGCACTCTCCATTTCCATCATCTAATATTAGTTTCCTGCTTGTTTCGGTCGTATGAGGAATGGTGATCTGAAAAATAAGAGAACAGAAAACTTTAATTTCTATTTCGAAGTATTCAGGCACAGCAGATTACTAATGACTCCAAAACATTCCAGATACTCAAAAATGGTAGGATGCAAGGTTGAGTTACTTGTAAGTTTGTAACAGACAAACAAGAATAAGGACTTCGAAGAAAAAGGGGAAAAAGATCCTGGCAGAGTCAAGCTCGTCAAACAAACAAGAGTAAGATCTTCTAAGGACTGTAATAAATAGAAAATAGTTGGAACTTGTCCTAATATTTTCACAGGACACATGCACAATAAAATTAACGAATTCAATCACTCGACCACAAAAGATAATTATGACAAAAATTTGGTACATAACTAAACCATCTTAGAATGTAAGGAATCTGTTTTGAACTGTAAGACATGCAAACATTCGCTTGAGAAGTGGAAAAATAAAAATTCTAGAAGCTGCCTGATTATGATGCATGAAAGTCTAATTGAATACATTATCTGTGGTCAAGAAAAACTTTCTGGATATTTCATTCAATCATGAAATTGTTTCTTGTCTAAAGAAAAGAAAGAATAAATAGAATATTGTTAGAATAGAGAAACGTGGTATAGTATGACACATGAACCAAAAATACACATGGCTGCCAAGTGCCATATGGGAAAGAGTAGTAGGATGAAATTACAAGCCCTTACCCTTTTCGTTTGAAGTTTTAAAATCTTAAGCCCCTCTCAAAAGTTTCCTCTGGTGGCATTCACTTCTAACGTATCTTCTTCTTCGTTCAGGACTATAACAGCCAAATTTCTGGACTTTTCAACAAGGAAAAAGATGGAAGCATAAGGTTATTCACATAAACTATTAATATTAGATAATATGATACATCAGAAATTCAACGCCTATCAGTTTAAGAAACTCATAATTACCTTATATTTACATCTTTTTCCTTGTTGAAAAGTCCATAATCAGGGTTTAGGGTTTAGATTTTCAAAATCGGATTGTTTGGGATGTGATATTTCTGTTCTAATTCAAACATGCTCCTTTCTATAAAATTCTGCACAAAACTTTATCATGCTACCATTTCACGAGAAAACGTGCTCTTTTTCTATCGAATTCAACACAATTGCAAGTTTTTACTTCCCTTTTCTCATTGTTCCGCATAAGATTCATGTCAGTTTGGACCAGAGATAGGAAGTAAATATCTTACTATGCACAAGGCATCTTGTAATATTTGGGATGATACAATATTTAGATAAAACAAGAAGTTTTCAAGAGTTTTATTCCGGCGATAGATATTTTCAGAACATAATTACCTAGATCAGCGGGAATGAAGGGAGAAAGAAAGTCAGTAAGGGGAGACAATCCAGAGGGGTGAATGCTTGGTGCCTTTCTTTTTATTGACAAAAGGGCTATTAAAAACTATCAATGCTTTCAACCACTACTAATTTCTTCCATTAAACTACCATATTCCTCTACTTAGAGATGGCTAGTGCCAACCCATAGGAATTGAATTACACAATACCATGTAAACCCTGAATAAATTCTAGGACACAATGCCAATGTAATATATACATATACATACATACATATATACATATACACATACACATACACATACACATACACACACACACACATATATACACATACATGCACACATACATACATATACATACATATACACACACATATATAGAAAGAGAGGTGAGAGAGGTGAGAGAGGAGAGAGAGAACTACGTACACAGGTTTTCTAACATTTTGTATGAAAAACACTATCAGAATTAAATGACGGCTGAAAAAAAAAGTAAGAAGAAACCGATGTATATTTTATTCTCAGAGAACTATTTTATAAGGCAGTCTGTGCATACAACTAAAACTAAACTAACTTCTGATCATGGCAAAGGATGTGATAACACATGACAAGTACAATCGCACCTTTTTAACACAAATAGGGTAGTGTAAAACCTGAAGGTTTTTTCAGCAATTTAATACAAATCTGTAAAGAGGAAAATTGATAGAATAGAAAAATATGGTGGTGTTATAAACTGTGAGACACTAACCAAGAAAACCATATCTCTTATCATTTAATTCAAAACTAGGAACTCGAAACTAAAGGTCAATCCTATAACATAGGGTAAACCAAACAACTCCTGGGGATACACCACAGGTAGGTGGATAGCCAGACCCATATGACAATTCTCTATAAATGGATTGTCTTTTTGTTTGGATAACTTTTAATTGATAATAAAGACTTAAATTTTATTCTTGGAGATTTTTCCTCCCCCTTTTATCCATTTAGGCTACATAAAAAATCATAGCCACCCCATCGCCCAACCTTCTCACCGACACAGACACACCCTCAGTCTCAGTCTGTCCTTATGCCTTTTTCTTTCTGTTTTCTTCTTTAGTTTATCTTCCTCACGTCGCCTAGCCCATCCTCTTCCCTCCACCTCCTTCTGCTCTGCCGCCAGCTGCCACCCTAGCCTCTCCTATTTCCATGGACAATAAGAGAGGGTTCTAAAGGAGACTTAGGATTCTCAATACATTGAGGATATCCTTATAGAAAAGCATTTTTGATATCCCTCACACTTTCAAACTCTGAACGCACCTTTTCAACATCCTTTTGGTGGGAAATAGAAAGGGAGTCAGAATTTAGAAGCTCCAGCAGAATCTTCAACAACTTTTTTAATAGTATACAGTTCGGATATGTCACGTGTCAGGGTAAAAGAAGAGTCTTGATCGATTAAAAGAACACTAAAATGGCCTGCCAATTATTCCATTAAAGCATTATTAACAAAAGACTGGTATTTGAGAAGTAGAATAACTGCCAACTCCCTCTTCGTGCATGCCTACTAATAAATTGGCTTTCATTCCAAAACACCTTCATTAAATGAATCAACCCCCACCAGCTTGTTAACGTGACACCACTCTTCACTTTCTTTTTCTTCTCCAATGACGTGAAAAAATTAAACCTTTATCCCCCATCAACGACGCTTTATTCAAAGTTCCCAAAAATTTATCAACCCCTCCCAACCAAGAATTATTACAAAAGGAATCCAACACCGTTCATCTTCCAAAAACTTCTTTGCTCTCTGAAAATCTAGGGGATCATTCAACCAATCAAAATCAAGAATGTTCAAGATTTCGGACCTTAGAGTGAAATCACCTCCTGAAGGAGAAATTAGAACAATAATATTGCCAACAACTGGATCCGCCATGACCACCTCCACAGTTAAACATCCACATTAAGTATATCCCTCACTTCAATGGAGGCTTCAAAGAAATTCAGCAGGTTAATGGTATCTAAAGGAATTCTAATAAAACCTCCACATTTAAGAGAAGAATGTGATCTTACTTGTGCCTCCCGCACCCTCTGTTGAAGAAATTAGCACAAAAGGGAGGAGAGAAAACAACTTTTATTGAGAAAGCACTTTTAAGAGAAGAATCTGTACTCATTTTTTCTTGCCTTTTCTTACTTCCTCAAAGATAAACTAACAAAGACGTGCTCCCTTGTCATACAAAGAAACTCGTGTTTACCAATAAGATTACTTTGAATACAAGCAACCAACTTCTTCTGGTCCCGGCACTTCTTGTTGTCAGGTACCCCATCACAAGTTTCAGGATTTGTTAATTGAGGATTGGGTTCAGTCTCGTCCTCCTTCTTAGTGTCAGAAGACTTACCACTACCAGTTTGGCTATTGAATTCCACTTCTTTCCGAACTGAAACAGGATAATTCTCTAGCGAATTTCATTCTCCGATAGGTAAACTTTCAGTTGCAGGGAGCAGAGTCAAAATTTTCGTCCAGCTTGGAAACACATTTTCGACCAGGTTTGGGAAGAAAGTGTTGAGGGAGTGGGGATTTTGAAGAGCTCCAAATTCCGTGATTTTAGTTGATGGCCGGCTGCTGAGGTAGATTGATGAGAAGGCGTGCAGAGAAGAAGAACAGAGAGAGGTTGGTTGATTGATGATGGTGAAATTGAGTCGGACAAAATTGGTGTTTAAACTCAATCTCATTCCCATTGGCTACCCTCTTGACTTTAAAATAAGGCCCAAGAAAAATACATGGACACATCCATCAGCCCTACCAGAAGTAGTCATTTGCATGTTATAATAAAGTATAAACACAACTAAACGTATTCAATTCTATTTATTACACAACTGTTCATCTTATATATATAGCGAAATTTACATAAATAGAAAAAAACCGGAAGTATTTACATTCTATAGCAAAAGAATGGAACTTAAGACAAGCTCCTTTTCATTTATTTCAATTTTTCAAAAATACCCTTCAAAAGATTTAAAGCTTCATGCTCCAATCACTCATGTCTCAAGTTCGACGTCTTTCTTCTTCCT
>JBBPDJ010000017.1:18634340-18656554 GCA_037974625.1 Cucumis cinereus | reverse complement strand
TGTCAAGGCCCATTATGGCCTATATATATGTCCTCCCTTGTAGTCTTTTAATTTATTACAAAGATATACAAAATATTTATATCGTGGTTTTTTCTCCCTGAACTAGGGTTTTCCACGTATACCCGGTGTTATTCTTTTATTTTCTTCTATTATTATTTTTATAAACACTACTGCTATTTGTGAGTTTTTTTTAATATAATCTACTTTTAATAAGTGAATGAAAAAACCAAACCAAGTTTTGAAAACTACAAAAAAAAAAAAAAAAATTCTATGATTGGGTTAATTCACATGTTTCTTTAGGAAAGATAAAAACCACTATGATGAAATTGTGTGAAATGAACAATCCTGGGTTGACCTAAAGATGAAAACGGGTCAACAGGTTTAACAAACGAAATTTTTTTTTCATTCTTCCTCAATAACCATTAACTTAGTGTTCAACATCCAAATGTTAGAAGTTAGTAATCTAATGGTATTAATAGATTGGTTTAGTACACTAATCTCATCCCGCTCAAAAATGTTTGCCATATTTTAGCCCATTTGAATTCGAATAACCTCATCTAGCAGCAAATCATTAATAAAGCATTAAAAAGAAAAATCCTTCAAGAGAAGTAAAATCGTGGTACCTTGTGCCGTGTCACCTTTCAGTCCAGGATCAACGTCAACCACAGTCAACTGAACATTGACGGGAACCTCAAAATCAATGACCTAAAAGAGGGAAGAACAAAGAAATGAGAAAAATTAAAGAATTCTTATCATCATATTTCACCTTCTTGTTAACTGATGACTGACATAGTGGCACTTTGTAGAAACTTGAAAGCAAATGCATGAGATGTGACACATTCATCAAATTGGAAAGCTACTAAATCTTATCATATTTTTGTAAAGGTAAGGCGTGATGTGAACTATTTAAAAACAGCATGATCAACCCTATTTGTACAACCCATGCCTGTCAAAACTCAAGCTATCCAAGCAATCGAAGTTACCTTCCCATTCCAAAACAGTACGATACAGTCCATTCCTTCTTTTAGCCACTTTTTCCTATCACCAACGTCTGCTTCATTCAGGCGTATTTCTTCATACGTATTCTGTAACACGAGCCACTTAGACTCATTTCATGCTGGTGAGACTAGCAAACTAAAATTTATTTGCTAAGTAGCTTTCTGTAGAACGTGACTGTGAGAAGAGCTACCCCACATATCAAGTCGTGTAAACAGAAATTTGAGAACGATGCTAATGACAGTCAAATCATAAGCATATATATACATTTTATATACCAGGTCCATGAAAACAAACTGGGAACCGTCTTTGTAAGTGAACTGCTTGACTTCCTTGTATACATTGGCCTCTTCAAGCTGGAAAGACGTGAATCACGTGATACATAAATACATAATAATGGATGTAAAACAAAATATGAGAAGGAATATCAAACTTATAGCACATCTTTTACGGAATCAAGAATTATGAGACGAACATTTGAGGGCATAATTCATTTCCTGTTGTGGTTATAGCGTCCTGCTTTTTACATAGTAAATCTAGCACATATAACAGTTTTGATTTTTACATAGTCGCAAATTACATTCTGAAACAGGCTAAGTGTGTGAATTTTACACCTGAGGAAAATTCCTTTTTTCCCATCTTCTTGGAAACGAATCTTTATGAGTAGCTATAGAACTTCCATGATTTCAAATATGAATGAAATAAAAGCTGAATCAGGCATCAGAATTCAATTTACGCATCAGAGTTCAACAGGAAATGAGTGAATGAGTTTTAACCGTTTAGTAGCGATTAGAGGTCGTCTAGCATGCATGACCAGATCATAATTCTGCTACTCACCGAAATTCCTGCCCGAAAAGTCTTGTCAACCGTAGTTCCGGTCACGTAATTGCGAATTTTGGTCCTTACAAAAGCTGCTCCTTTGCCGGGTTTAACATGAAGGAACTCTATCCAAAAAGGAGGGGAGGGGTCAAGCAGCAATAAATGATGATTGGGGAGAAGGAAAATGAGAGTAGAGAAAGAAGAAGAACCTAATACCCGCCAAGGAGCTCCATCCACTTCAATATTGGTGCCAACTTTGATGTCGTTGCTAGAAAACGCATAAATCCCTGAAAGTGAAACAAAAATTAGAATGCCAGAGCCGTGAGAATGAGATACTTAGAAGAACATTCAGAAATGAGAAATGTTGAATTGGAGAATGGAATGGTTTACTGAAAAATCCGGTACGCGAACTTGCGGAGGAAGACCGCGGGATTCGAAAAACGGGCGGCTTCAAAGGAAGCGAAAGGGAAGCCTTTGAGGATGAGGTGCGGGCGAGAAAAGCAGAAGCCGACGAGGCATTACAGAGGAGAGTGCCAGCCATGGGTCGGGGCGTCTCGGCAACTATGTAATTCTACAAACTGCTTATTCTAAGCCTGAACCTGAAATGAGAGAAGAGAAGCGTCCAAGATAAGGTCTATCAGCCGTGAGGGCAGGATTGGGTCCGGCGGATGGAAGAAATTGAAATTGAAACTGAAACGTGTCCTACTTTTTAAAATTACAGTGCAAGAAACTACTAGAAAGGAAATTCGTGTAGCGGATTGACATTTGACATTACCGGACAACTGGAGGGGGGGAGGGATAAAATATATAGTATAATTTGGTCATTGTTGGCCACCTAATTTAAGATTAACAATCTTCTGTTTCTACCTCAACATTTAACGCACGCATTATCTTTTTGTTAGGCCAACCTATGGACAACTTTTAATCTTAAGACCATATACAACAATTTACTAAAGTGTCGGGTCTGAAGTTCCAAAGACTAAAGTGTCACCTGATGACTGTCATTTTGTTTTATCAAATGGAAAATCATTGTTACAAACACACCATGGCCACAAAATTCTCCCTTCATACTAGCTTGTGGTGCCACTTAAATAAATCAAAATTTCAATTTCTTTTCATTTCGAGTTGGCTATAGATTTGAATATTCACCTCTTACCGAACTAACTGTGTGGGGGTAACCTCTCAGTGAGGCATAGGCACGAGACATGGGTCTAAGGAGTGGACAACACAAATGTGGGTAGTGTTTGACAATTCAACACTAATGTTCAAGGGTCATGTACTTCGATTTCAAATAGGTATTTTGACTTAAAATTTAAAACTCATTATTAGAACCCCTTTTCTTTATCTCTGTTTTCTTTGATACTTCACATTTATCTCAACTCTCAAAATGCAGCCCACATCTGAGGAAATTCGCAATCATTATTTGTATATAAGACATAAAAGTAATGTTTAATCAAATCTTTGTCATCTAGACGAGGAAGTCTCAATGACAATGAGTCAGATTTTTTTCATTTTAGAAGAGATCTACGATGAATTTTTCCATCCAACTATTGTCTGGCAACTTCTGACATTACAACACAAGCCGCCGTAATAATCAAAAGCAATATTATAATAAACCAAAGGCAAAAATTCATGGCAACCAAATTAAAAAGTTATTTTGCACGTTAGAGAAGGGTAGGAGTAAGACAGGCCCAAGGAGGTGGTATGAAGCGAACCAGATATCTGTAAAATGGCATTTCCCCAATCCCACCATAACCCAATTATATCTACATAACTAAAACCTTTTCTCCTACTACAACACGAGGGGTTGCATTTATCCTTTATGTATTCGTTTGAATGACCAAAAAAGTTGGAAAATAAATATATATATTTTTTAAGAAAAAAGTTCATATACACAATCAAAATCCTTCTACCCCAGTTCGCCGAAAAGCCGATGACGATGATTTTCGGCTTCCCTGTCTGTCAAGCTCCTCAAGTGAGTGCGAGGAACAAGCATGTGGTGGAAGAGTTAATGGCATGGTTCGCCTAGATGAAGATGGAGAAACAGACAGCCGTGCACCTGAAGGAGGTGAAGGTGAGAAACTCAACCTGGGCGCTGGGGTGATGATGCCATTAAGGCTCGGAGACCTTGAAATCTGTTTTCCAGAAAATGATGCAGGTTCTTGCAAAGGAAAACGACAGGAGTACTTTACGTCTTGTATGCTGCTAAGACGTTCAACAATTGTTCTCATCGTGGGCCTTTCAGATGGTTCCTTCAGAAGACATCTTTGTGCTATGTCAGCCACTATCCTTGATGCTTTAGATGGGAAGCGTCCTTTTAGCTGGGGATCCATAATCAGGGACAGTCGACAATCATCAGTGAGGAAAGGCCGGCTCCACTTAACTAAGTTCCGCTCTTCCTTAGGATGACGGTTATCAAGATTCCTCCTACCAGTAAGTAGTTCCAGAAGAACAATTCCAAAACTCCAGACATTGCTCTTAGGAGTAAGCAACCCTCTCTCCAAGGTTTCCACGGACAGGCTTGCACCTACCTGCATATATCACCGAAGTAAAAGGTCATTTACGCTGCCACCTATTAATCATCATATAATAAAAGGAGCCAGGTTTAAGAGAACATAAACCATGCTAACATATCATAAGCAAGAAAATATAGAAATAATGCACGCACAGGCGTGTGTGAATTATTAGATATCTCTCATGCTTGGATATGACTGGTTCACGTACAAGAAAGAAGAAGAAAGTGCCATCACCAATTTAGTTTACTAACCACTGAATTGTTGGATATCTCTGACTCAGGAATATGTCCAACACAACCATATCCAGAAAGTTTTGCACTGAAGTCTTTGTCAATCTGTATGTTGGCAGTCGAAAATTCATTGTACATTGCCTGCGGATACGAAATCCCATCCAAATAAGACATACGCCAAGTGAAGCAAATTCATGTCAAGTACATTAAGAAGACAGACAAGTTTAATCACCTGGAAAGGTCCTTCTTCGTGTAAGAAAGCCAGACCTTGGGCAGCACATAATGCAATTTTCATTCTTGAATTCCAGTCAATGAGGGGTCCATCAGACCTCGAATATAGAAGCCGGTCCAAGCTTCCATGAAATAGCCTTTCATACACCAACATCCTCTGTTCAGAGCCATCGCGTGCATGGAAGCCAAGTAATTTACAAAGGTTAGGATGTTGTAAAGAGGCCAGCGTGTTGACTTCATTGACAAATTCCCTTAATCCCTGGGTAAGCAGTCACTTCATAGTTAGTCCAGGCTGTAACTGAAAACCAGTTTGCAGAGGTTAAATCAAGCGTCTTAATCCTCATTCTTTCTACACATATAGCTCGTAAGGTTAAAACTACGCTCAGCTTCTGTAGTCGAAACCCTAGAGTCTCAGTTCATGTTTGAAAGGTCAATTTATATGAAGAAAATCATGAATTTTTAGAGATTCAATGTGTCAAATGTCCTTTATAGAAGGCAAAACATAATAACAACCATCCATAAAATGATAAAATGAAGGTTAAATTGCAAATTTGGTGCTTCTGGTTTGGAAAAAGTTAAATTTAGCCCTATGGTTTGATAAAACCCTCGTAAATAATCCATAGAGTCTATTTATGAGATTATATCAAACCATAAGGACTGAGTTCTAACTTTTTCCAAAACATAAGAATCAAATTTGTAGTTAATCTAATCTAATTGGCAAAATGGATACCAAACAAAACCAATATGAGCTGCCACTGCCCATTCTTAAACAAATTTAAGTCACCCCAATACTTAAACAAGTAACCCCCATAAAAATATGAGAGATGAATAAATGCACATTAAAATGGAAACACATACATCGTGTATGGAGTACCAAGTAGGATTTAAGAAGAAAGCAAACAATATGAAAAGACATCAAACCAGAAAAAGAAAAAAAAAACCAGAAAAATTGAAAACCTAGCAAGCAATAGGAAATTTATTTATGCAAATAATTTATTTATAAGCTAATGTCAAAAGCAACTTAGCTGATAATATCGAGTTCATCCAAATAAAGTAACTAACTGTAGTACCTGATTTGATGAATAAAGACGTGAAACAGTGGCCTCAAACTTTCTTAAGCTAGAAGAATCGTCTCCAAAAGAAGCCTTGTATATAAAGGATGAGAGACCTTCTGACATGCACCGATCAGAAGAAAAATTATGACAAGCAGCAGACACTTCTTCAAATGAGAAGTTGCGGAGTGATCCCGTAGGAGGCAGTGGCAAGGGTCCCGACGAATATAATGGTCCACTGGAACTGGAAGCTACTGATTTAAAGCTTCCTGAAATCTTCAAAGAAGCAGTAGCCTGAGGTGAAGGAAGAGGAAGTGGTTGTGGACCTGGGGATTTTTGTTCCTTGTTCAATCCAGCATAAAGCTTTGGTTCATCATGTGCATCATAATCAATTGCTCCAAGAGAATCCTGTTCGGCAGCATCAAGATACGAGGGAGCAGATAATGCCCTTGCTCTATGGCTGGATACTTTATTATTAACTGGTTGAATAGGTTTTACTCTGGTTCTAAAACTTGGTGGTGCAGATTGCAAAGACCTAGTTTCAAGCTGGGGCTCAGGGAGCATAGCTGGCAAGTGCTCCGCCTGAGTATTAACAGGTTTAACGTACACAGGCTGATCGGGCCTTTTCTTTTTAGTCTTCCAAACAGTGAAACAGGGCATCTTTTTTTTTTTCTTTTTTTTTTTGTTCTTTTTTCCAAAGGCCCTAAGGAAATGGTAGGCTTTTTGTATTAATCTGCAGAAGGAAAATCCAAATGCAGTTGTAAAAAACTGAAGTAGGTGAGATCATCAGAAGACTAATCAAGCAGTGAGGAATCAATACCGCCAATAATTTAAAATTGGATAAACATTTTTTAGCATTTCAATGCAGCAGAACTCCAAAGGAACATAACTAAACATGCACATTGAGCGTCTCTTTTTATGGCAATAATCTAGGAATCCATTGCAATGATGAGCATATGAAATTATGTGATGAACTGCAGTCTAATCAACCAATTCCGTGTTAATGTTAAAATAAAAGGGATCTGGCAGTCTGAGAAAACGGGGAAGGAAAAAAAAAAAAAAGGAATTGGCTTCCCGGTGGTATAGTGGGAGAAAGCAGGTCAGATCCACAACAAGAGTATATGTATAGTTATAAAGACAAGGTCAAAGAAAGCAATAGAGAGAAGGAAAAGAAAAGAAAGATAAAAAGGAAAAAGGGAGAATTAGAACCCTAAGATAGCAGAAAGCATGGTGAATTAAAAGGCAGCATAGCATAGGAGAAGGTGGAATGAATTTGAAGAGAAGAAAAACAAACCTGGAAATGATTGAGTGATGCAATTTGGAGTAAGGAAGGTGAGGAAAAGTAAAAGAGATGGGTGAAACTGAAAGGAAGTCAAAATTAGGAAGGGAAGAAGAGAAATAGATAGAATAGAGATTGTGTTGAGATGGAAAGGAAAACCCAGAAAAAGACGATACGAATCCAATAGAATTATGATTATGAATCAAACATAGAGAGATGGAGAGATGGAGCCCAGTGAGCAGTAGTCAAACCTACCCAGATTTAATTAATTTATTTTAATTACAATAAAACCCAAACTTGCTTTTACCACAATATATATTTGTAGAGGGCAATTGGGTAAATTAGGTATCAAAATTCTGGCATTTCAATTCAACCCAAGTACGCCTCGATTGAGGTGACACCCCACAGTCAAAGTTGGAAAATCGTTGATATTTGAAACTTATAATAATACAAGAATATAATAGAATAGTAATGAGAATTATTATTTAAGGAGAAAAAAGAAAAGAGAGTTTTCGAAGAGACCAATGGACATAGGTTGGTGTTTGACTCTAAATCCTGGCCGCTGGATCACTGCGTGTGGAGAGAAGCTATGAACACGTTAGCGGGACCCACTGACGTAGTTGGATTATTATTTTTAATTATTAAAAATAATAATAAAAAAAAAAATTAGTAGGAGTAAGGGGAGGGAGTACCACACGCCGGTTTGGCATCATGGGCGGCCAACCCACCCAAATTGGGGAATGCCAAGTGGGTACCACCCTCCATCTCCCTCAATCATCCTTCCCATTTTTTTCCTATTACACGTAAATAAAAACACATGTTCTTGCGTAAATATTTTTAAATATAGTAAAATAAATTAAAATATTTATAAAAATATATATAATTTTGTGTTTTAATTTTTATTTCTAAACCTTAATAAAATAGATTATCTAATGGCCACTTCTTACTACAATAAAATAAACTATATTGTTTGCGACAGTTTTTACTATTAATTTATTAATCAAATGTATAATTTATTTGCAACCGTTTTTGCTATTAATTTATTAACCAAATGAAAACCAGCTTAAATAACAAAAATATAGTTTTCCCCGTATAGTTTTAGTACAACAAAGTGTAAAATATTGAAAACACAAACCTCTCCATTGATTCAATACTAATTGAGGTAACCTCTAATACAAGGCAGAAACATTGAATTCAAACAATTGAAGTTGAGATTTGAGGCCAATATATAATGCTTTTTGAGGTGAGCACATCACCTCTTACATATCCCCTCCATTATTATAACTTTTATTATTATTATTATTATTGCTCAAAACCTCAAACAGTACATTTCAATGCCATTTAGTCAAATTATCCTCTTTATTTCTTGTTTTTCCTTCTAATTTCGTTACACATTAATACTTTTTGTTATCTATTTTTTATTATTATTTGCGGCCCACGTAGGCCTTTTTCCTTCCATTTCCTTTTATTCAGGGGAGAGAAAACAACAATTTCACTTTGAGATGGGAGGAAAGCTATTTATGATTAAACATTTTAATGTAATTTATTTTTTATTCTTATTTCCCATATATTTTAGAAAAAATGCACCCCTTTTTTTTCCCTCTGAAATGGGAAAATAGATGTGACTAAATATTTGTAAATTTATTATTAATTTGGGTATATGTCCCCCCTGTAAGTATTGCATTCACAGGTTGATCGTGACTCTGCTGGGGACGACGATGGAGCAGAATTGTGTTTGAAACAACTTGAGTTTGTCGAGATTGGATTACCTTCAATTTAATAATTCGTTGGAAGACGTTAGTAAAATGTAAATACTTTGTTGTTTTTCATGTAAATTGCTGGTTTTAATAATATAAATAATTTTTTTTAAAAAAAAATTGGGAGATGAATTTGGATAAAAGAGAAAAATAGAATTAAGGAAGAAAAAAGAAATATGTTATAAAAAGTGGCGTAAATGAAAAAGATGCACAAATGTATCCAATTGGAAGAGTAGGAGAGGAAGCAGAGGAATTAGCAATAACAATGCCCAAATGTACTTACATTTGTGGAGCCATAAAACAAATACAAACAGGTAAACCCATATAATGGAGCTGAAGGTGGGATGGGGATGGATGGCATTTGCAACGCCAATTTGTGTCTTCACTGCAACCAGATAACCCAATCCCACACCAAAAGCAGCCACACACCTTCCATCCTGCACAGACAATCAACAATCAACAATCAACTCTTTTATATATAAAAAGAAATAAAATCCTATTAACTGAATGAAAACTCCTCATGCCACGATTGATTCCGTACCAGACGGCCAACATCCCAAGATTGATTTTCAGATTCAGCATGTGGGATTTTAGAACGACGACGCCCCAAATGCTTCTTCACGAAACTGAGCATTCGACATTTCAAAGTCCGTCGCCGTTGAACCAGGATCCGAGATTCGGATTTGGAATCCACTTCGATGAGTACTTTATCAAGCTTTAGGAGGCGTTGGAATTTCCCGGAAGGGAGTTTCAGAGTGGCCTTCAGCTTAATATAAAGGTTACAGATCTTGGCATGAACGCTGATTTTGAATGATCGCCGATGACCTAACGCCATTGCAACACATTGACACCGCTCACTGAAATGAAACCAAAAAGCCTTATACTATGACTGACCTAATATCATACAATATGGGCCCATTTGG
Organism: Cucumis cinereus; assembly: GCA_037974625.1. Taxonomy (NCBI): domain Eukaryota; kingdom Viridiplantae; phylum Streptophyta; class Magnoliopsida; order Cucurbitales; family Cucurbitaceae; genus Cucumis; species Cucumis cinereus. The sequence goes on along the minus strand of JBBPDJ010000017.1, from coordinate 18,646,751 downwards.
ATGGTCGGCCCATTTGGCTAATCGGCCCGCTCAACCCAATCTTAAGTGTCACCAAGTATATGGTACGAATTCAAGTGTAATAACCAATCTAACCATACCTTAATTGGTCAACCCAATTTTTTTCACTCCCACTAGTGTCAAACATAATTAGAGTATATTTGAGCATGTCCACATTAATTACCATCTCTTATTTCATTTATTTTCTTTTGTATGAAAAGGAAAAAAAAAAAAAAAAAAGAGTATACTGCCAAAAAACTATCCTCAGCAAACACAAAATTGCAAAGACAACAATATAAAAGGGTCGTCCACACAGACACAGATAGAGCGTGGTGGATGCGCGGGTTGTCTAATTTACACTATCTATGACCACAACAACGTGGGGTGAAGTATGAGGGGGTTTGACGGAATGGCGGCAGTTGGGGCAAGAGGAATGAGACAAGAGCCAGGTATCAATGCATGTGAGGTGGAATCCATGGTTGCAAATGGGCAACATTCTGAGCTTGTCGCCCACTTCAAACTGGGCAAGGCAAATTGCGCAATCTGTGCTCTTAGTATTTGCATCACTTCCATAAACCCCAATCGGAATCAGAGCGAGTTCTCGCTTCTTAAGCCCCGGTGCGCCCTCCTCTGCCCTCTCCATCTCAAAGCCATACCTACACCGCAAAACGCAGCGTACAATAGAGTTCGCTCCAACCGCTCCAATGAGTGCACATAATAAAGCCGCCAGTATTACTGCCATGTGCGCATCGAAATTCATTTCCCCAACATAAGACCAATTGCCCGTCCTGTTCCCCTCCACTACCTCTGTTCCCAAAAGCCCCCGTCGCAGTTTTTGATCCATCATTCTAAACTAACACTAGCGTGTTTATGGGTTAGTTTAATCAATGACATAGAATAGGTGCTGCAGACAAACTATACCAAAGGATTATATAGCGAGTGATTGATTGTTAGTGGCAACTTCGTTGTTATTTTTTTAAAAAATACAAAATACAAAAACTTTTGGAGCTAAATTAGATGATGAAGGTAGTCAGTGATGGGAAACCGTGGGCAAGAAATATCTTAGAGAGTGGACACGTAGTTGATTTTTGTTTTTTTTTGTGTCATATCTAACAAGATTAGGATTTTATGAGGCTTTAAAAAATTGGATTTTGAGATATGAGGTTAGTTGTAGATGGCAAAGTGCAATTGGATAAGGAGTCCCTTCCTTTTGATTAGACAGCAAGGTAATGGTGAGAATGAGAGATGTAGATAGTAGAGAATGTCAGTAAAGGATAAAAGAGAGAGAAACATGGGTTGGTTGCCAAGTTGCCAACCAAAAAATATCTTCCTTTTGAACCCTTTTTCAGATTCTGCTGGAGAATGAGAAGGGTGATGAGGTGCTGGTTGGTTTGGTATGGTTTTTAAAGAAAGCACTTCAGAGTTGGACCAATTCCGGGTGCTAGCTAGCTGCATCTGATGAGATTTCATTATAGTTAAAAAGCTTGAACTAAACCTACAGACCAGATATTCATTCCTCTAATTTCTTGTGTTTTATAATAAACAAATTGTAGTTTGGCTCACGAAGTCTTTTTTCATAAGATCATAAATGAAGAAAAGAGCCAGTGGTGGGGACGACTGTGTATATATAATTTTAAATATAAGAACCTAAATCAGGTATAGTTAAATGAATGGCAACATGTGTACGTAATGTTAGCCATCAAAACATCTCTATATTTAAAATTTCTAAATTCCTATGGTACTGATAAAAAGAACTAGATATTTATCATCGTTTTATACATCAAAATTCTTACGACTAGTCTCCTAACCCAATCAACCTCACCTCAAAACTGTGAATATTAACAAGAGAACCAAAGTTTGAAGACCGAAGAAAAACAAAGATAAAACCCTCGTTGATTCAATCAACCATTTTAGGAGGATAGATTCATGTGCTTCAACCTCAACAAGGAGCTTGAAGTCAAACCCATTACTTCATCTAAAATGAACCCTCCAAGCCGTTTCAATCTTTTCTTTTTTCCTATTAGATTAGATATGAATCAACCTTTTTTATAATTGATATATGGTTTGATCCATTTGGGTAATATTTGGATTGACCGGTTAGGCTGACTCAATAGACTTATCACTAGACCAACCCAATGTATGTATATTCATAGTTTTTCATATAGGTGAGCATCCATTGTTCGAAGTTGGTTCTCCAACCAAACCGACACCAAAATGACTATTGATTGGTAAATAGTACAAAACCGACCATTGATCGATCGATCAATCGATTTAGGTTGGTTTAAACCTTTTAAATTTTTAAAAAATGTTGTCGATTTGGATTTTTCCCAAACCGATATCGATTAAACCTTTCCTTGACAAATCACCTTCAGTGCAGTCGGTTTTGATTGGTTGAATCGACTTTTCGGTCTATCATGGACACCCCTAGTTTTTCATATATTATATTTTATATTAAAAAGAGAACTTTTTTTAATATATATATATATATATATATATACTTAGATATATGATAGTTTTTAGTTGACATTAAATTTTTTTAAAATGTTAAAAACTAATAAGATCTTTAGAGGTGAGCATGTCAGACCGAAAAACTAAGTTGAACGATAGAAATTGATCGAACAAAGGTGGTCGGTCCGAGAAAAGAATGGGTTTCCAAAAAAAAAAATGGAAACATTTTAAAAAAGTTCCAAAAGCTTAAATCGATCGATCAATCGAAGGTCGATTACTTTTTCATGGTCGAGTCAAATTACTTTTTCATGGTCGAGGTCAATTTGAACATTTACTAAACCGACTATAATCACATTTTAGTCGAAAAACCGACTTCGACAGATCGATGCTCACCCATAAAGATCTCTAATTAAACAATAAATTAAACTTTATACTATCAATAACTTTATCCAAAAAGTAATGAAATATAAAATAAAAAAAATAATTTTTTTTTAAAGTAAATTCTAATAACATTTAAATAAGAAAACACACACACATACATACATATATATATATATATGCAATAGGCTAATTCAAAAGGTTGGTGCAAACCCAATCAAAATTCGACACAACCTTTAATTAAAGGTCAAGATAAATAGAAAATTTTTAATTTTCGTTTGGAGAAATAACAAAAATAAAAATTAATTATACAAATGGCAAAATCAAATTAAATATAATAAAAAAGAACTAAAAAACATGTCGATAATACCCATATCTATACTAAAAACCCAATAAACAAAATCCCACCAATTACACTATAATTAAAAAGTAACATACCTACACACATCAAATCAAAATCCTCTTCACTTTTCTTTGTGCTAATTCAAAATTAATAACCTCTTCTTCTTCCACCTTTTCATCTCCTTCAAAATTGACAGCATTGATCACAAACCTCTCCCTGCCTCTTCTTTGTGCTTCTTCAACGTTGGTCACTCATTGTGCTTCGTCTCCCCTCTTGTTGCTCCGACTAGAGGTAATCACCGCACGCTAAAACTTTCCTCTCCAACTGAAGGTCACAGTTTACCATTCTCGCTTCGACTATCCTCTTCGTAATCAAACCATCTGCTTCAACTGAAAATCACCGATGTTTGTCCGATAGTTTCACAGGTTCAAATCTCACATGCTAAAGTTAGAGATTTTTCCAAAACATATATAGAAAAAGAAAATATTCAGTATTTTCTTAAATTCAATTAAACCTACAAAATGGAAAAAAAATCTAATCTTTTAGGTTAAAGATTTTTTTTTTATATTTTTAGATAAAATAAAATCTGTAGTTTATTTTTTTTTTCAAGTTTGTTAATGAGATATGTACATATTTTCCAAAAATAATGATAAGAAATATTCAAGTTAATTAGATATTTATATACTTAGAAATAAAAAAATGGTAAGATATTTGCGTAACAAACCAATTTATTAATATAATAAAATCAATTTATTAATATAATAAAGATACCAAATTAATCAAATTTGGTTAAATCAAATCAAAACTAATAAAATAAAATGGTTAATGGAATATTTTCGTAACAAACAAATCTAATATTTTCGTAACAAATTAATTTATTAATATAACAGAACTAATTTATTAATATAATAAAAATACCAAATTAAATCAAATTCAGTTAAACAAAATCAAAACTAGTAAAATATGACCCATTAATAATAAACAAAATTAGAGCAAATCTTTTCACAAAATAGTTGGATTGAAAATCAATAACAAATATTGTCTATAATAATATACATCTAATTAAAATTTATTTCATGTCGATACCAAATACTATGTATATGAATGAAATACAGATATGAATAAAATAAATAGTGTTGGAAAAGTCGTATCTTTTACTGACAAAATTGACATATTGAAAATATCATGCATGTGCGCTTGAAAATTTATTTCATGACTCAATACTAAATACTTTGTATATAAATATAATAATATTAAAAAAGTGGTATCTTCCACTACATCTAGGACAAAATTGGTATATTGAAAATATTATGCATGTGCACGTGTGATTTGCCATAAATTTTATTGTCCACGTTTTTTTTGGTCAAAAATCGAAGTGACCCTTTTTTTTTTTTTTGGTCATTTTCTCCAATACTTCATCTTTAATTTAAAGAGTCAAGTCCAAACGATAACTTAGATTCTTGGACTTGGGTTTGGATCGAATGTGGGCCTTTACTTTTTAGGGTTGATTTGGCTAGGGCGAACCAATAAAGAAGTTGAGGTGTACCTATTTAAATGTTTGTTGAAATTTCAAATATAACCTTGATATCTAAAATTCAACAAAAGCATTGAGTAAAATTAGAGGTGTATGTGTGTTTACTAACCAAAGAAATATCTTGAAAGGTTGTCCCAACATGAATTTGCCTTTAATCTTTGAAAAATAGCATTTTGTTTTATATTTTCTATTCATCTCTTGTATCGATATTAAATGAGAGAGTACCCATCTATCTTATATCATCGACTTGATTTTTTTCCAACGTGAAATTTTCTATCTCAACAAATAAATAGGGACCATAACAGAAAAGTTGTGGTTTACGCAATAAAAGGATTGAATGGATTCATTTATTGAGGACATTAAGTGTATGATTTGGAAAGGAGACAAATTTGGTGTTAGTTGAGCTTAATTTCAATGTAATAATGCCAACTAAAACTCACTAACCAGCTTCTGTTTCCAGAAAAATTTGATGCGTCTCATTAACTTGTTGATGCTCTTTTAATTTAATTATATATATATATATATATATATCAGTTCAAAATTTAATGTAAAAATTGACTCTCCGCTTTTGATGCTGATGCTACCGCTCATGACCATGTGACACGCAATAATGACCCTATATATATATATATATATATATATAGAGGTTTGGTAAAAGTTCCGTACAAGGATTAAGTGGAAATTAAAGTGCCTCAAGGATGTGATCCAATCAAATCTTTGCCAGATGTTTAAACATTGTGGTACATGAATCTTGAGTTTTATTAATTCTTACTCCTTTTAAAAATAAATAATTATATAGCAATATTTTTAAAAGATTAAAAATATAACAAAATTTATCTATGTTTGTAGGCTCCAACTAATGACAGATTGTTCTGTAGTTGATGTGGGAATTGGCTGCCTTGTAAAAAAACAAACGTGGGAAAATATACTCCCATGTGGTCATTTGTTAAACCAATTTTGATAAAAATAAACTTTAATAGATTTTAGATTATATTATTATTATTATTATTATTATTATTATTATTTAGTTTTGAAGGTTGAGAGGTAGGTAGGTATTATTTATATTCTTAATCATTATAAAAAAGACACGTGTTTAATATTAAGGGGAAGAAGGTGTAGGGAATGAGATTTGAAAGAATGAATAGAGATGTCCCAAATGTGGTATACTTGAATTCATAAATGAGCGTCGGATGCTGTGCATTGGTGGAGGGTGTGGTGGGTGGGGGGGTTTGAACTTTCTTCTGTTTATGTCATTAATTTAATCCATCATTCCGTTGTAGTTAGTCAGAAATTAAAGTATTAAAATATTTTATTAAATTGATAATTTGGAATTCACAATGATAGGAATCATTGGAATCTCATACTCATACACACAACACAGTACAACGTAGTAGGAGGTAAAAGAAAAAGGTAAAAGCATGGAAATCAAACAACAAAGTAGCCCATGCTGTTTATTGTTGGTATTTAAATTCAAACCCTAATTAAGCTAAAACTACGTACCCACCACTAATATAATTTATTATAATTATAATAATGAGGCAGTGGATGCATGCGGATGCGGTGGAGGATGATTATGATTATGATTATTTAGCTCACCCTGCAACCAAACAAATTAAAATTAAAATGAATTAGAAGAACATCACATAAAAAGGGATTAGAATAATATAATAGAAATTAAATATTAGAAGAGATAGCATATAGATAGATAGATAGATAGATACCTGTTGCAGTCGGTGCTGGGACTGATCTTGTAAGGAATATTGACACCACACTTGCCGGGAAGGGAAGCGGCGGCACTATAGTTGATGCCGCTGATGGAACTGGCAGCAGACTTCAAGCAGTTGCAAGCGATGCGGCGATCGGCAGGCGTGGAGGCTTGCTTGTTGAGGGACTGAATCCCACTACAACATCCTCCTGGAACGTTTCCTACTGGGTTTTTCAAATATGGGATGCATTGGCCCAACGACGAAGCCACTGTTCCGCACGAGATAGCAGCTTCACCCAGCACTACCATACACATCATCGCAATTCCCACAATCATCAAACCCTTCAACTTCATCTCCATATCGATCTTTTCTTTGCTTTGATTTTCTGATCTCTACTACTACTAATCCCTCCAGAAACCTTAATTATTTGCTTCTCTTCCTCTCTCTCACTCGCTCTGTGTGGATTAAACCCTTCCGGTTACCGTCTTTATATACACCACTCATCACACACTCCATTTCAATGCATTTATGACGCTAACCCGGACAACAGGAGTTGGTGGTAGTTGAGTCTTCACTTCACTCCACACACTGGACCCATCCCTCCTTCCCCTTTCATTATAACTTACTTTTCAAATCCCCATAATTTACCCTTTCCCATCAAATGTTTACCTATCATAAAAATATTGAAGAAGAATGTGGGTAATTTAGTAGATACTGTAAGCTAGATTGGTAAACATTATTGGGAAACACATGGCCTCAGACGACCAATAAATGCATATGAATCCCAAAACACTGCATACCTTTCATCAACCTCAAGATAGTCAAGACATGGCCTACCACTCTCACCCGACCACGTGTCACTTGTTTTCTGAACCTCAATTAATGTTTTTTTTGTTGTCTTCCTCTCACAGCAAACAAAACCCTAAAATATTGACGAGTTAAGTAACATTTTTTAAAAATGAAAAATCTGTCCTTCCATAACTTCTCTTGGTGTAACATTTGGTACCTATTATCTATAATTGCCATAATGTATGGCCTTCAACAAGCGTTAGAGGATGGCGTTTTGTTTGTTTTCTGAAGGTCCATTGGGAACCACATTATAAAGGCAGCTAACTTTCCACCGGACCATCAAGTTTCTGTAATTTTGGTAAATACAATTAATACGGTGCAAAATTGGATGAACAGATCCACACCCAACTTTTTACCCTAATTCAATCAACCAATCCCAAAATTAAAATTACTTTTTTTTTTTTTCAAATTTAGCCTTTGTTTCAATATTACCCACTTGCCTAAGCCCACCAATTCCATATATTCTCTTTGCTCATCCATCTAAATGTAGTAAAGTATAAGGTTTGATTCTCAACACCATTTGACCAATTGTCACAACAAAAATATTATAATTTTGAAATAGAAGCTCAATAAACTTGGAATATTTTTAATTCCTAAACTTGAAGGAAGATTAGTAAATTTAATTCGATAATTAAGATATCTTATGATTTAAATCTCAAATTATTTCAAAACTATTTTTTAATTATAAGTGGGGGGAGGGACAAGTAAAATTAACAAAATTATAGCTTGCACAAGGATGGAAAGATTGGACATGGATATTAATGATTGACTGGTATTTCTAATTTGTTTTATTAATAGACATTATATACAATAAAATTTAAGCTAAATTATAAAAATGACCCGACTTCGTTACAAATACCCCTAAATTTTAAAAATGACTTTAAACTTTTTTTAAAAAGTTAAAATATAGTTACAGTCAGTTTTGGAAGAAACCGTTAAAGTTTTGTTTTAAAAATATCCATGAACTATTGAAAATGTTTAAAAAAATACCCGTAAAATAAAAAATAAAAAATAAAAAATATTCTCAATATCCAATTTTTACGCCATATTTCTCAACATCCAAAATAAAAACCAAAGTTTTAAGTTAAAACATAAAATTTCACAAAATCTCATAAAGTTCCAAAAGAAAAAAGATCTCATTAAAATATACTAACACAATGATTAGTCAAATCGAAAAAATGTATTTGGTTGTTAACAAACACTAAGCAAAATTCTTTAATATTTCCATTATTCTCTTTAATTCTTATTAGCATCAATATACCTTACTAAAATATGTATTTTTAGTTATTAATTAACTTGTAATGAAGAAGAGAGGGGAGAAAACCGAGGAAAAATAAATAAGTTAGACGATATTAATGACTTGTGTTATATATCAACAAGGTATATTTTAAACTTTGTTTTTAGTTTAAGAATATTTTTTTAAAACTTTTGAAAGTTGATATTTTCAAAAGTTTATTGTGTGCTAACAGCCAAATAAATTTTTACTGTGTTTTAAGGAGAAATTTTTATTTTAGAATTTTGTGAGATGTTGTAGAATCTCATGTTTAACTTGAAATTTTGGTTTTTATTTTGTAAAACTTAGATCAATTAGAGTATTTTTGAACTTTTTAAAGTTTAAGGTATTTATGAAATTTGTCAATTGCTTAGGAGTATTTTTTACACAAACTACAAAATTCGTAGACATTTTTATAATTTAAACTAAAATTTATAAACTCGTTTAATCATAGTCAATCAGAACTTGGCTCAATAGATATTTTGCAGAGTATCAAAAAATTTGTAGTTCAAATATTAGACCCCATTTATACTAAAAACAACACCGGAAGGGGCTACAGTAAATACTTTTTAAAGTGAAGCCGATAAAATTGTAGGCTTATTACCCGCCACCGACTTCCAAACATCGGCTAACAAAAAAAGTAAGCGTTGGCGTTGTGGGGTGGGGTAAAATGATTGGTGGGCGGTTCGGGTGTTTAATGCCCAGACCTTAAGATTCAAGGCTTCCACATTGCTCTATCCTCCCTCCTAGGCCACGCCATTGAGATAAACAGTGAGATTGCATCGATTTCCATCAATTCACAATTAATTGGGCATCAATGGGTAGGTATGACTATGACTGTGACACAAAAATTTGTAATACTACCACCCTAACAATACCTACTATTTTTACATCATCAAATAATATTATTCATTTATTTTATGACTTCTACATAATTCTTAAATCTTACTTTTTGGTTAAATTTGAATTACAATCCACCATGGGAAAGCTAAGAACATTATCTTTTACTTTCTACAAAATATTGATATGCCGACATTTCATATGAAAAGCAACTAATATCCGATGGATCAGAAAATTAATACAAACATCACAGTTTCTTTTAAGTTCTAACATTGGACCAATTAGATAAGAACACATGCACCAGCACCGCCCTTATGCCAACCTAAGTTTGACAGACTTTGGACAAGTCGGCCTCATTTCCATATGTTTGACACACGAAAGCGACGTTGGTGTTGGGCTCAAGCGGAAAGCTAGAAAAACCCAGAAAGAAACAGTTTGTCACAAAAGCAGTGGGCTGAGCCCCACAAACTGACCGAAGATTTTAGGCGCGATAAGATAATTGGTAAATTTTTAATTATCATTTGAAAAAATGTAAAAAACAAAACTTAATTAAATAAATAGCAAAACTTTAAAAATTTAAAAAACAGAATTTAAATTATGTCAATTCTATCACTGACAATTCTAAAACTAATTTAAACACAAACATTTCAAATACGCTATAATTAAAAATAATTAAATATCTTACAAACTCATCAAATCACATTAATTGTGAGGATGATTATTTTCAAAATCTCGCTCCAACGTCTGAAATTATTATCACGCTTCTCAGTGCTATTCAAAAATGCAAACTTTACACACTTCACCTCTTCATCTCCCAAACGTTACTCTCCTTCCTCATCTCAATCTACTCATTCCGTCTTCAACTCCATTCAATATTTCAAAGCTAAACGCTGCATCTATGACTCGACCCTTCCTTCCGTCCACTGTAATCAGGCGCATCGACCTCCATTCAGCCATTGTCTTCATTAGAAATTTCTAACGTCTGCGACAAAATTTCAACACAGGATTTCGTTGTTCCTCAACTGTATTCCTCCCGATTTTAAAATAGATTCTTATTCTTCTCTGTTTAAAGTACTAATCCTATGCTTTTAACCCAAACACATGCACTTATTCGTCATTCGATCTTTCAACCTTGCTGTTAGGTTTTTTTTCTTCTTTTTTTTTGTTGTTGTTGAGATATGTTAGGAAAAAAATACGAAACAAAATTAATTTTAGGAATTTAATTTAAAATGAAACTGTATCTTTGTTAGTTAGAAAAACATGGTGAATAAAGAAATCCAATATTCCCCTATATTTTAGGTATCTTCAACAACCATTAATAAAAAATATTTAGCTACGGTTTTTTTTCTAATAAATATAGATAAAAACTAAAGATATGAAAAAAAAAGTGAAGGAAGAACAAAAGTCAGTGAACGATTGAGAGCTGCCGGAATAAGTGGGGGAAAAAAGCAAGACAGCAGTAATCCAACATTTATCGACCTCGAAGACGAGATATACTTATGTAAATTATAATATGTACAATTCTGAAAACCAAAAACTAACAACACATTGACAACAAGAAGAAATAATGGCTAGAACTTCAGTCTCAACACGTGCTGCCAGTACATCGGAAAAAAAAAGAAAAGAAGAAGATGTGAAAGAACAAAGCGATCAACCAAAAAAAGTTAGAATCAAAAGCTTGGTAATGCATACTTGCCCTTGGTAAAATTTTCAATTATTTACTGTCATGTAACTAATGTATAGAATACACCACCTAAATTTGCAGGTTAGTAGAAAACGTATAAAAATAAACAAGGAAGTGCAGGAAGAAGAAAAAAGAGAATCAAGTCCACAGGATAAGGTTTGATGTCTAAAACCATGTTTCTGTAATAATTTGTAAAATACAGTGTATTCGATAAGACGTAACTATAAACACGTAACTAAAATGACTTGTACACATTCACAGAACGTTGTTGAAGAGGAACCTATTATTGAAGAAGATGAAAAAGATGATTCTGATTATAAAGAAGAAGATAAGGAAGTATCGTCGTCAAACACATAAAAAAAAGATGACTTACTAGATGAAGAGACATCTAATATCGAGAAATAGAAGACAAAAAGAGTTCCGAAAACAAAAAAGGTGAGACTGAAAATTTAGAATGACTAAATGTGTATATATTATAAATGATGGGATAAAAACCCATCGTCGCGGAAGAAATCCAGAATCATCTCAATTTTATTTTGGAAAACTTTAAAAAACCATACATTGGAAAAATACAGAAAAAAGTTAATTCAGGCTAAGCATGCTTTTTGTAAATTACAGAGAAGAAAAAAAACTTACTTTTGATGCCGTCTCAGAAATCTACAAAACTCCTTATTGTAGCCACCACCAATTGGAACCTCTCCTATCCTCTGAGTAAATGGGGTTTGGTTTGTGGGAACCAATTTGGAAATTTCTGGGATTTTTTTTAGAGTGGTAGAGAGATCTCATTTTTTTTCTTCTTCTGCAGACTCTATGCAAAAACCTTGGTCACGCTTTCCCAAAAGCTCTTCCCCTTCTTCATCCTGAAGAAGGGGAGGTTAGAGAGAAAACTGGGAAAACGTGGGAGCATCCCACGTTTCCCATAAATAACTCCCAATGGGAGTTATTTAATTAAATTTAAATTTAATTAAAATTAAATTAAATTAAATTAAATAATTAATTAACAAATTAATTAATTAATTAATTAATTAAATTAAATTAATTAAATTATATTTAATCACTAGTAGAAAACTGGGATATAACGACGCGAAAAACGCGTCACGAACAACATTCGTGACGCAAATCGCTGTGTCCTTGTATCCACTGTCAACATAGAACTTTTAATGACACCACGTAAAACACGTCGTTGTTTATCCTTGTGTGACATTTTTTTTCGTGTCATTATTTACTCTTTAGTGTCATTTTAAATGTGTCATTTTAAATGTGTCATTGTAACATTGTCCTTGACACAAAAAAATTGTCATCATTGAGGCCGAAATTAGATATTTTCTGTCACTTATGTGCTTTTCACGACAGTTTATT
>JBBPDJ010000017.1:18620402-18634240 GCA_037974625.1 Cucumis cinereus | reverse complement strand
TAAACAGTCAACCGAGAAACAGAAATATTGAAAGAAGGAAACAACTTGCTTTGGATGCAATCTTGAAACTGTTGGAACGAAGAATCAGTTAAAATTTCTATCTCAACAACGATAATCATTGTACTGAGTGTCGTCATTCCATTTACCATAAAAAATCATCCTTACTTGATGTGCAGGCATTGGAACAAAAGACGTTTGGAATATGACATACGAAGAACTGAAGAATATAGGAAAAATATATTGAAAGCTATTATTTAAAATAAGTGGACTCAAAAACTGAATTATTCCACAACAAATCTCATAAATAAAATTTTAAATGGCTTTCATAATCTTCATGAATCAATATTTAATGTAAATACATAAATAGATTAAAATAAATAATTACCCTTAATTAAATTCTAAAATCATAAAACCCTATATTCTAACAATTTTGACGTTTTTTAAGCCAATGTATTATAAAAATGTATATAATATATAATAATATTATCCCTAATTATGTTAAGATAATTTAGAAACTATAAAACAATTCAAAAATCATATAATTAGTTATCTTCAAAATAAATTAATATTATAATACAAAATCAGAAAAAATGATTCTCCTAAAAATCAATTAAAGATTTGAACATTTGAAATAGTTATTTGCACGTTTATTACTCAAACTTTAAAACAAAAAAATCAAATATTTGAACATTCTTCAAATATCAAATACTTTGTATATAAAAGAACTGAAATCCAACATATGAGGGGCAAAAACGAAAACTGTCCATCGTGATTTCCATCCGCTTAGGTTTTTTGCCAAAAATCTTTTAATTCTAATATTTTTTTTTGCTAAAAATCAGAATGACACCCTAAAATTGTCATTTCCACCAATTCTCTAAGATTTTAGATCTGAAATTGCAAAATACGGCCCAATTCTTGATGGGTCCATCTCAATTCTTGATGAGTCGGGTTCTGTGCAGTGTGCTGGAGAAGGCAACTAGGCAAGTGTAGTGTGTCAAAAATAATGAAACAGAAAAATGATTTAACACACTAACTCCCTCAACAATCAACAGTCAACAGTCAACAGTCAACAGTGTGGTCAACTAAATATCCACCAGTGGATTGTGAACATTAACATCATGGAGTGCCCTTCCCTGAAGAACCCTTGGACCATTGAGTTTAAACGTGACTCGATCCAGCTTTCTTACAGACTCCATAATTAATCATCTCCTTTCTCAGTCGTTCCACATCATCCCACCGCTCTTCTTCGGCATAGATGTTTGACAAAAGTACATAATCTCCATCCTTCCCTGGCTCCAACTCTGCAAGTTTGCGGAACGATTCTTCCCCCAATTCTACATGCCTGTGCACTCTACAACCACCCAACAACGTTCTCCATAGAACAGAGCATGAACTGAAAGGGCAAGCTTTTATCATAACATAGGCTTCTTCCAAAAAACCCCATCTGCTAAGAAGGTCAATCATGCAACCATAGTGCTTTAAATCCGGCATTATCTTGTATTTGGTAACCATCAGACTGAAAAAATGGCGTCCTTCTGCCACCAGACCCTTGTGACTGCAGGCAATCAGAATAGCAATGAAAGTTACCCGATTGGGTTTGTGATCATCATCCTCTGCCTTCATTGAATCAAACATCTCCAAGGCTCTCTCACAGTGACCATGAACTGCCAACCCCATAATCATTGCATTCCAACAACTTACAGGCTTCATCTCCATTTCATTGAATACCTCCAAAGCTAAGCGCAGTTCCCCACATTTAGCGTACATATCTACAATGGCATTACCTAAATATCCTTCAATTCTGTAATGCTTCGCTTTCAAGGACTCGTGGATTTTCTTCCCTATCTCCAATGCACCCATTACAGCACAAGCTCCCAATATAGAAATAAACGTTACTTCAGTTGCTTGAATGTCCCACTGTTTCATGCTATGGAAGAGCTCCAGAGCTCCCTTATAATCTTTGACCTTCACATAACCGGCAATTATAGTATTCCAAGATACAACGTCCCTCTCAGGCATTTCTTCAAACACTTTTCGTGCTGCTGCAAGATTATCCAACCTAATATATCGTGCCAATACGGTATTCCAAGAAATTGCATTTGTCTGAGGCATCGACTCAAGAAGAACATCCGCCGACTTGTAGTCATGAACTCGATTATAAGCGGACATCATAATGTTCCAGGATACAGCACTTCTGACAGTCATCTCATTGAAAATCAAACGAGCATAACCAACCAAGCCACGCCCAGAGTACAGTAGAAGCAAGGAGTTTTGGATATGATGGTCTTGATCAAGCCCCAATTTCAGGATACGTGTATGAATTTCAGCACCCTTGCGAGAAATGATATCATGCCCAAAACATTGATCGTCCATTTCGGTGTATTTGATAGCTCTAACACAAGCTTTGAGCACAAAATTGTAGGTGAAATGATCAGAATCAACATCCATCCGTTGCATATGGTTGTAAATAAGCAAAGCTTTAACGGGAAAAACACTATTGGAGTAGGCTCGAATCATGGTGTTACAAATGAAAGAATCGTCCATGGAAGTCTCTTGGAAGAGAGCATAAGCACGAGGGAGACTTCCTGATGGAGAAAGAGACGCGAATGCAATTAGCTTCGTCGTTATAGGAATGTGATTACAGAAGCCGGCTTTGACGATAAAAGCTTGAGCCTGTTCCAGTTCTTTCATGGAAGAGAGACGTTGAAGCTTAGGAATCACGTAGGAGATGGAACCTTTCAGAACCATAGTCCATCTTCAGTCGTACTGATTGCTTTTCTTTTGTAACGGACCCTACTCAAGGGCTCAACCAAATCCAATTTTAAAAGCCACCAGATTGCCTTCTGTCCATTTATTATTATTAATTACCGAACATGGGCCTCTTTGGTTTGGAAATCCCTTTAACAAACATATACAACGGATGTTTCGAGTATCTCAAATATCGGTCTCAAAGCTGTTACCAACTTTATCTGAAAATTGCATATTAGGCACATCAGATGACATTCTACTAACTAAATGCTCAGTTGTGGTTTATGTATTATGATATTCAGTTTGAGTAAATAGATTTCTGAACAAAAGTCCTTTTTTTTACCCTGAGTGAGTAAAAGTTAATATGAGAGTAAAAAAGTCACAACACTATGTACACCCCTTTACAAACCCAAATCAACTAAACAATTCTGGAAGTTCCCTTTCTGGTTTATTATTTGGTCAACGGGTTCTCCCGTTGACATCATCTCTTTTCCACACCACAGCCTTCATCCTAATTCTTATCACCCTCTTCTAAGTCCTAGAATCCGGGTAGGTCAAAATATATATTTATACACTACCACAGGCATGGCTTCTTCTCCATGTGGAAAAGAGAACAAGCTATTCAAAAATTATACCCCTTATTGCGAGTTCTTAGCCCTCTTAGCAGCAAACAGTTGGCGCAGGAATCCAAACTTTCCTCTTGCACGAGCAGAGAACTCGGTAATAGCACTATTGCTAGTTGTTGCTGTCTCTGTTGTGTCAGATTTTGGTGAAGATGGTGAAGATGGTGAAGGAGGTGGGAGTGTAAATAGATAAGCATTAAGCATGCGGATGATCTGGCTGAAGCTGGGCCTCATGTTAGGATCTTCAACCCAACACGACTGTACTATAAATGCTAGCTCGGGAGGTATGTCGCCTGGAATACTGGGTCTCTCTTGCTGCATTATCAGACCACAGCATCAAATGGTGAGATGTTAGGAAAAGTAACACATAATATGACTGAAGAAAATTTCTGTAGTGATGTGGTGGAAAAGGCCCTTTTCTTTTTCTTTTGTTGACAGGAGTAATCGAGAGTCTGCCCCATAATATTGCATTATAAGACATAATAATCCAAATAAACAAAATGGAAAAAAATGAAACTTTTAGCACCTTAAAAGCAGCCGCATATGCAGCTTGCAAATTGGACATCCCTTCAAATGGCATTCGGTTGGTCAAGAGCTCCCATAAGACAATTCCAAAGCTGTACACGTCAACTTTGTTGTTGTAATGCTTTTTCTCTCCCTGGCGCAACGTCACGGTGCTATACAACTGCAAAGACAGACATGACGGCCAATAAAATTTCGTCTCCCAGAAAGTAACTGAGCAAGAGAAGCTGCATTCACAAGCCAATCAATAATAAGGTAATCCTCAGAAAACATTTCAACAAGCCATTAAAAAGCAAGATTATACATCATATTGAATATAAGGTACCACAGATTTGGAGAAGAGGGAGAGACTTGTTACTTTAAAGATGCAAAAGATTCTTACAACTTTGGATCATTTTTGTAAGATTCTTACAACTTTGGATCATTTCTACAAACTTAAAGCCCCAGTTCGTATTCTTTTTATATTATGCATTTTGCAAAAATGCCTATTTTGGATAATTTTGAAAATCTCCATTTTAAAATGCTTACCAGTTACAAATCTCTGAGATGCCAATAATTTGACCTTTATAAATACACAAGTTAACAGTGACATTCCATGAATTGAATGCAGCACAACGTAGCACATTTTACTTGTAAGACAAATTAAATCGGCATGCATATATGAACTGTTTATGAAAATGAACGGGTAAATATGCAACAAGGAGGATAAAGAAGAACACCTCGGGAGCCATCCAGCGGTAAGTCCCTGTTTCTGCAGTCATCATCTCAGTCACAGATTCTTCTCTAGCAAGTCCAAAGTCTGCAAGCTTCACAGACCTTTGATTTGCAGTAAGCAACAAATTATCTACATTGCAAGTCCTCTATTGATGTAAGTATTGGGACATGTCCACAAAACCAGTACATATACCTATTCATTCTAATTCGGAAGAGTCATGCATAATAATACTACTTAAATGTTCAGAAGCCCAGTAAAACAAAATACAATTGCAACTTACAAGCAAATCCCCGTTTGAATTTGGAAACAATGATAAACCACGATCAAATACATTAAAATGTACAGAGCAGGAGGGAGCAGTAGCCCAATAAATTAGAGTAAAGAAACATTTAGATATAATCATATTTCTAATATTCATGCCACGGAAAAACTCCGTATTTTTCAAAATTCACACTTCAGCAATAAATCAAATATGAAATAGAAAAATCCATGAATTTAAAAAACAAAAAATAAATTAAAGAAGATGATGGAGCAAGATGACTGAGAAATCTCCAAATAACATCTCTAAACCAAAGTTGAATGTAGAAGAGATTTAGCAAGTTAGGAATAATCTACCAGAGAACGTTCATGAGTTTGCAAGTTATACATCACATAATGTTCAACTACATGTTCTCTAGCTTATAATAGCAAAGTAGACTTGACTGAGGATACCAGGTTTCAGATCTCTATGTATAATCCCATTTGCATGTAGACAATCCATAGCACGAGCAACATCCAAAGCAAAGTTAATGGCCATCCGAGGGTCCAGCTGTTGCTTACGATTATTCATCAGATACTTCCTGAGTGACATTCCTGGTAATAGCTCTGTAACTATCACCATTAGAGGTTCTTTACAAGCTCCAATAAACTGCACATCAAATATCTTGCTATATTTGGTAAAAATATAAATCAATGAATGTAACTATAGAAGGAAGTATAAAACAACTGCTAAAAGTATTATCTTTTAATTTTAAAAGAATAAGTTTAAAAAATGCAGGCATACTTCAACTTGATTTCCTCACCTTGACAAGATTTTCATGTTTTACTCGGGACATCATATTTACTTCACGGGCAAAACGACTTTCAAGTGCTGCTCTTTCTTCTGGGGTACTTCCTCGATGGAGAACTTTAATGGCGACAATTTGGTTCCGGTACCTGCAAAATAACAAATAGTCTTCAGTCGCTTAACAGAGTCCAGTAGCCTCTCATAAATATACAACCCTAGTGTACAAGTGGAAGATGTCAGTAAAGAATTAGTGGCAAATGGCAATATCTAATTTAGAACAAAAACAGGCTTAATTTGATGGCATTCATGTTCAAGCTCTTGAATAGTTCAACTAAGGTTATAATTTGTTTCATAATCGTGGAAACAGAAATTTTTTATTGCAGGAAGCACATACCACTTTGACTAGAGGCTCAGTGTAAGAGTCAGACGCCTCCAGTTGCATTTAACCATTATGTTTCAAACATTTCCTCAAAACAGCTAGTACGTGCAGATTCTAGGAGATTTGTTTGTAGAACGGATTTAAATAAAATCATATGAGATA
Organism: Cucumis cinereus; assembly: GCA_037974625.1. Lineage (NCBI taxonomy): Eukaryota > Viridiplantae > Streptophyta > Magnoliopsida > Cucurbitales > Cucurbitaceae > Cucumis > Cucumis cinereus. The sequence goes on along the minus strand of JBBPDJ010000017.1, from coordinate 18,628,046 downwards.
TGCAGGTAAGATAAGTATGAAATTAAACTCATACTGACAACAAGTTACCTGGTGGCAATTCATTATTTCTAGAGTATCAGAATGTTTAGAGTAGTGGCAAACAGAAAACAAAAAAAAATTGGGAGAAATGAATCACACTGACCTGCCTTCATAAACTTTTCCGTGAGCGCCCTCGCCAATCTTGGATCCAATAAATAGCAATTTGGGGTCAACAAGAAGATTATCATCGATGGTCAAGTGTTGGGCGGTAATGGATCCATTCTGAATGACTGGTTTCCGATGTGCCTTGGTCAAAACTGGGTGATCAGTTTCCCTATCAATTATCCCTGTATTCTTCTCGTTACAAGTCATACTGCAACCTCAAATTAATCCGGAATTCCTCGTACTGATAGAGTGTGTACAATCTGATGGTTCATTTATCCCTCTATTATTGTCGTTACAACTCATTCTGATGGTTGAATGAAGGAGAGTTTGCTGATTTGCAATCAGTTGAAAAGAGCATGGGTAGTGGGTTACGTATATGAATTATGAAGGCATTCAGAGCAGCAAAAAAAGTGGTAGATACAAGCTTCCCATAAACGAAAAGAAAAAGGAGTGTTGAAGGTCCGGGGCGGGGGAAGGGGATTTGGAATAAAAACTAAATATAGTTGGGAATCGAGAACATGGCTCCAGTATCCGGGGAGTGAGTTTAAGGGTTAAAACTTAGTTGGGAATCAGTAGTTTGAAAGTATGGACACAGCTTTGCTTGATTTCAAAGCCTCCAAAGAAACCCTAGGAAAATTATAAATAAATAAATAACTTACAGTTGACGCCAAAATATGAGAGGAAAAATCCATGAAGGTGGAGGGGTCGTTATCTAAGTTGGAGTCTGGAACTTGATTCTTAATTCCATGGTTGAACAGAACAACAAAGCATCTATAAAACACATAAAAAGGTGAAGAAGAAGAAGAAGAAGAAGTTAGGGAGGGGGAAAGAAAAAGAAGGGAAAAAAAAAAAAAGAAAAGAAAAGAAAAGAAAAGAGTAAAGCTCTCTTTCTCTTTCTCTCTCTCTCACTCTCTCTCACTCTCTCTCTACCCACTGAGACGAAAGAAGCAGTCCGGTGCCTGCGAGATAATTCCAAGTCTCTGTTCCGACGACAACTTTGGATAATTTTGGAGTGAAAATTTCAAAAAAAAAAAAGAAAAAGAAAACGTTTGTCCAATAGCAGGTGTACACGTGGAGAGCAGAGATACAAGTCGCATGAGTGGTTTTGACGTTCTCGTTACAATTGTGAATTGCGTTGGTTGGGTGGAGGTGGAGTTAATCCTATATGGACAAACCCATGCTACCATTTCCTTTCTTTTTATTTAATTTTTTTTATTTTTTCTTTAATTATTATTATTTGTTTCTTTCTATGTTCTTCTCATCATCTCATGTCGCTCGTGTTTTACATTACAACAAATAATAAAAAAATTAAAAAAAAAAAAAAACAATAAAAATATTGTTAAATTACCAAATTATTGTTCAACTCCCAATTTATTCCAAATCTTTAAAACTTTCTGAATCTTTAAGTTTAATTTATGAACATAAAAACCCTTCATTTTGTAATCTCAAATATATTTACTTTAATTTTTTAATTATATATTTCTAACAATAACTTACAAATTAGTTTCTCTCAACTTTATATATCCTTCAACTAAATCAGTTTTTCATGATATTATTATAACCTAATCTTTTCAATTTTCTAACATTAACATTTTTACTTCTTTTTTTATCGAGATTTTTTTTCTCTAAAATGGGGTTATAGTTTTGGGGATTTTTTTTTATACTGTCTAATGAATTTCTCATTTTAATTTTCTGAATTTTTAGTTTTGTGTTCGTTTTTTAGAAAAATTAAAATATGTTTGTGGGCCTACAATAAAATAATAGGAGCATATGCAAATAGCACCGAAATTATTGTAATTGGAGTTACGAGTTTTCATTTGATACAACTCTTTGCGAACTTTCGATCACTTTTCTCTCTTTCAACTCGGGAGTGTCCTCACAACCATCAATATATGAGTTGAATTGAGTTAGTAAAACTTCTCAGTTTGACTCACCAACTTTAAATGCTAATAAAGTTTAGTTGGTTATATAACCAACTTAGATCACCTCAACTCTCACTCTATCTAATGAAATTCAATGATTCGATTGCCAACGATTAATGTTACCTCACTTCAACGATATATTATGACGACCACCTTCACAAAACCAACTCTCATAACCAACTCCATCGACAACTACTTTTAGCACCCAAATTCATTGAGCAACTCTCACCACCATCTTCGCTAATAACCTCCAACAACCAACTCTAAGAACTAACTTGACGAGTCAGATACAAAAAGAGGGGAAAAACTTTGTCAGTACAAGTGTTTGTAAATACAAACTTCAAACAATAAGTTCATAGAGTTTATTAGTAGTCTTTTATAGTCATTTATGTTTAATAAAAAACACTTGGAGTATTTATCAAACTAAACAATTTTGTGTACACAATTTTTTGTTAGAAAAATGACTTTTTAGAAAATATTTCCCCCCAGCCCCAATAATCCAAACATTTTTTTATTCAAATATGTATTATTATTTTGAGATATTTTCAAACATAGCAAAATAAACTAAAATATTGCAAAATTTTGTAGTCTATGATGACATATAGCAGATAGATTATGATATTTTGGTATATTTGTAAATAGAAGTTTTTTCATTTAAATTAATTTTTCAAATTATTTTCTTATTTATGTTAAAAGAAAATCAAATGGTCCATCAAAAAATCAACATTAGCATTCTCTATTTCCTTTAACCGCATGTGTCGTCAAAAGAAAAGGTAAGAAGTAGTAGTGGGCATTCCATATTTTATTCATAAGAAAATAAAATCTTAGAGAAATGTATATAAAACATATAAATATGCAGAAAAAAAAAAAAAAAAATCCTAAACTTTTGAGCTTTTTCTACATATGACACAAATTTTGGAACAAAAATGAAATTTGTCGCACGGTTGCTGAAAGTGAGTTTTCTACCGTGTACGAACGTTAAATTTGAGTGAAATTATCAAAATGAATTAGTATTTCATTTCAACAGAAGAACACAAGAAAATGTGCCTCAACTATAACGCCGATTATATGAATATGGAGAAAATATTAAGTTGGCATTGCGGTTTGTGTAATATATATGATTTATAGGTTTGAGATTAAAGGCGTTCCGGTCGGAGGCTAAGGAGCCGACGGCAGAAGCCTTCCTTGGGCGGCGGTGCTACTGCTAAGGGCGTAGGCAGATATTTGTTAAGAAAAAGAAAAATGTAAAATGAAGAGAAAGAGACGAAAAATAATGATAATAAATTTGGAAAGCAGCGATAAGGCCAAAATAGGAAATATCAATGGTGTTTTGTACTTGGGAAGCCATCATGGTCTGTGACCAAAAAGATTCATTCAAATTTTGTTTTATAGTTTCACATTTCTGTTTTCAAAAATCTGTTTCCAAATTTTGAAAAACAACATTGGTATGTTTGTAATGCAGTGCATTTCAATTTTGAATTTAGAATTTCAAAATTGTTTAAATTTAAATTTAAACTCCAAAATTCACATCGAACAAGTAGGGACCAATCACAAATGAAGTTTAATTTCTCGTATCAACAACTATTATATGATATCATATTGCAATTAATGTACCATTGATATCCCAATATCAAGATTAATACAATAGAAAAGAGAAGAATTCGGGGATGGTTAATAGCAGTACATCCACTTTAAAACTAGAAATAAAACTTAAAAAATCTTTCAAATCTTTGAAAACTACAAAAAATCGAACTCCTAAAGCCACAAGGACGAAATCAACATCAATAATAACGAAGGACGAAATCAAAATCAGAAATCGATCTTCATATGAGTTTCGAATGAGTTGACAAACGATTCACAGATGATGATGATGAAAACGCCCTTACCGATGTCGAAAACCAATTGAAATTTACCAATGAAAAAGAACAAGAAATAACAAATTGCATAGAACGTAAGAGAAAGAATGACTAGTGCTTAAAAAAAGTGGGAGAAGAAATAGCTTGAAGGGTAGTTTGGGAATAATAACAAATTTAAGATGGAAAATATTTTCAAGAATGAAAAGTTTGCCATATTTGCAAAATTCTAAAACATATGCCATATTTACTATATACTATTCTCAAAAAGCTATCCAATACAATTCCTCTAAACCCTAAACTAAAAAATTGGGCTCAAACTCAACTAAGCCCAAGTTTATAAGGTCCCTCAAAAACTATATAAATATAGAAGATACTAAAAAATAATAGTAAATTGAACATTTCAACAAATTGATCGACTCTTTTACCATATGCCTCATGTGCGTCGTGTTCCAAGTTCAACTCTTCGCGGGCATTTTTCTTTTTTCTTTTGCTCAATTTCTCCATGTCAAGTTTTTTTTTTTCCTTTTGCGTGTGTTTGTGCTAAGAATCAAATGTTCAGACTTCACACTTATTGTTGGATTATATATAACATTTGAAATTAAATTAATTTTTTTTTCAAATTCAACCACCGTATGGATGGAGTATCGAAGTGTCGAATATTATGTCAATTAGTGTCTATTACATTTCTAAAAAAAAAATACTTCTATATTTTAATTTGGTCAAGTCTTCTCAGTGGCTGATCCTCATGGGTAAAATGGATCTCCACCAAGTTGGCTTTATTGATGTTCAATTTAATGGATTTGGAGTAATTATTAATCATATGATATCCTCCAACTATAGGTTGTAGCTAATTAAGTTCCTTTAATTTAATTTACGTACTCCACTTGGTTCTTGCATGCTGTTGTTTCAATCAGGTACGCACGTAGTTAGGGTTTCTGATGAATTCGTCTGATCACCACCAGTTTTTCTTTTAATTTGTTGCCTTTTTTCACAATTAATTATATAAAATAAATTGAATATAAGTAGAAAACCATTTGTTGGATGGACTTCCATGTTCACACCGGTTTATATATATATATATATATATATATATGTAGTACTGTTTGTTATATGCATGGGTTCATTGATGGATCGATCATCAAAACAGAGAAGCTCTATCTCTCATATGTGAAAACTGTATGTACTGTATAGTAGTGTATCAACATACATACGTAGTACTCTTTAATTTGAATTTTTTTTTTCTGTCCCTCAAAAAAGAATGATTCTGGTAATTTCTAATAAGAAATCAAAAACGAATTACATTTAATTTGTTTGAACAATCTATGTCACTACTTGTGTCATTAATTTAATTAACTTTGCATTCCTCCCCTCCCATTCCACCTCCCTATTGCAAATTATTAGTAATATTGCTTCTTAGCTAGAGATGATCGTTATCTGCATTATCATCGATGAGAGCCCCACTTTCAACATCCTCATCTTCTTTAGCACTCTCTTCTCCCACCGCCGCAGCCAACTCCACGGCCCTAACACTTTGCTGTATCCAATCTGTTCGAAGTAATGTACGCACCAACATACACAAACACGAAATCTGTGCAGTCATTAGTCCAAACCACAGTCCCAAAAACCCAGTTTTGAGGGTGAAAGTAGCCAGCACCGCAACGGGGAGGCCGATGAAGTAGAATGCATACAGATTTATTCTTGCCCCTAGCTTGGGTCTTGCAGTCCCTGTTAAGACTCCACAAGCGACAGTTTGGGGAGAGTTGCTAATTTCACACAAACCCAATATTGGTAATGCAGAGGAGATCATGCCAAGAATCTCTGGCTCCTCTGTGTACAGTTTACCCCATATTGATCTGACTGATGTCATGAAAATAAACGCAGTTAGTCCAAAAGCCAATCCTGTAGAAAGTCCAATGATGGCAGTCCATTGAGCACGAATGGGTTCCCCTGCCCCTAGGGCATGCCCAATGCGAGTTGTAATTCCAGCGCTTAATGAGAATGGAACTATGTACAACATTCCAGTTGTTTGGATGAGGATACCCATGGCTGCAACAGTGTTTTGTGGGTTATTCAATAGTCCACAAAGGAACAACATAATCTCATACCACCACCACTCCAAGCAAACTGAAACTGCGCTTGGAATTGCTAAACTTAACAAAGGTTGCCATCCTTGGAAAGTGGAGAGTATTGTAACGCCATGCCAAGGTTTCAAGGGCTTGCTAGAGAGTGCAAGGTAAATCATGAGTCCAACATTAAGGTTTAAGGTGTTCCATGCGAGTGAGAGGGCGACACCTTCAACACCCAAATTCAAATAAGTGACAAGAAAGTAATTAATAGGTGGATGTAAAAGGGCAGAGGCAACGGAAGCCACAGTAATAGGAGTGGTAATGCCTTGGGTTCTTAAGAAAATCCTTAGTGGGAGATGGTGGGCTTGAGCTAACAATTCAGGGATGGAGAAAACCATGTAAACCTTAGCTACCTGTGTGATTGCAGGGTCCTGACCTAACCAAAGAAGGATCGGTTCCATATTTAGCCATAAGATGGAGATTGGTATGGACACAAGTAGGAGTAGACATAGTGTTTTGAGGAAGGTTTGACTCAGAACTGACCATCTCTTTGCACCAAAAGCTTGGCAGCAAATTGGATCCATTCCAGTGGATAGCCCCCTAAGAATTGATATCCCTGTTATGTTTCCGAACCCAAGGGCCAATGAACCACCAGCTAGTTCTGCTTTTCCCAGATGACCTAAGAACAGCATTGAAACAACCGACCTTGAGTATATTAGAAAAGACGTCATTATTATGGGACCTGCAAATCTCGCCAGGGATTTTAACTCCTCTTTCATCTGCATCCATATGTAATTAATCATTGTTGTATTTGTCACACACACACACACGCACACACGAAAAAAATAAACTTAATAACATATATGATTTTTACTAATTAATTAATTCCCTTCCTCCTATCACCCTATATATATATATATCATTCTTAATAATTACCATTTCCTGCTCTCTTAGTGTGGTCAATTATATTTGGTAAATGATGGAATTTTAAACAGCAACAAATTATATATATTATGAACATATATATATATATATATATATATAATTTTAAAAAAAGAAAAATACTTAATTGAAGTTGGTATTAATAAGAAGAATGCATCTGATTGAGTTTTCCAACTAATTAAAATCTTCCAACTTGTGGTAGTGGTTCCTATTGAAGAATTCAAATAATAATAATAATAATAATATGAAAGTATATGAGAGAGAGAGAGAGAGAGAGAGTACCTGTTGTGGAGGGAGGGCATGAGGAAGAGCATGGAGAGGTAAAAGGCGGCGAAAGAATCCTGGGATTGTACCAATAATGTTACTATTATGATTGCTGCTACTATTACTGTTACTATTACTACTCATGATTTTAAGTTCATGTTTAGTGGTAGTAGTAGTGGTGGTGGTCGTCAATGTCTTTCCCATCTTCTGATAATATGAACGTTGCCCATTTATATATATAAACCCCTCTCCTCCACTTACCTCACTACTGCTACTACTACTCTCTTCTACATCTCTTATATCTCAGCTCCCCCATTATTATTCCCCATCGACTCACACACACATAACTAATCATAAAAGTACACACACAGTTTGGGGGAGGGGGGGGGGGGGGGGGGGGGGGGGGGGGGGGGGGGGGGGGGGGGGGGGGGGGGGGGGGGGGGGGGGGGG
>JBBPDJ010000017.1:18601298-18620302 GCA_037974625.1 Cucumis cinereus | reverse complement strand
TTCCCCATCGACTCACACAAACAGAACTAATCAGAAAAGGACACACACACTTTCCCCCCTCTCCCCCCCCCCCCCCCCCCCCTTAAATTTATCTTAAATTAAACCCGCTACATTTTAATACACACAGACAGAGAGAGAGAGAGAGAGAAAGAAAGAGAATGTCTGTCAACTAACCCAGAAACCAAAAAAGTACAATTCATCATCATTTCCCTCTGTGTTCTCTCCTCAAACTGTTTGTGTTTCCATCTCCTCCTAATATATATTTATTAATTAATTGTATTTTATTTTATTCTATTTGGTTTTGAATCTAATTATATATAAATTTCTAGTTATTGTAAAATGGGTAATGGACCACCAACTTCAGTAAGTACTTTTTATATATTCCGTGTCTCTGTAGTGTAGTGTAGTGTGTTGTGTTAAATGTAGTTTAATTAAATAATTAATTATAAAATAACTTTATCATATACTAAACACTACTGCTACTATTACTATTACTACTACTACTCTCCCTTTTTAAATTTCCATGAGCCACTTGCGTATTATTCTAATGTTTCTAAACCCTAAACCCAACTTTCTTTTGTTCTTGATTTTGTAAATGGCCTTGCACCGTGCGTGCGATTGGTTTTTGATTTTGATACTATATTTGCACTTATTTATTCATTTAATTTACTCTTTCCACGTTCCTCCGACATCATGTTGTTGTTTTAAGATATTGTTTTCAAAATACATGCATCCCAGGCCGGTCCCATTTCCTATTTTCTATATATATCATATCCATCAAAACCTTATTTGTATTTTTATTTTTCTACTGTTTCTTAATTAATTCATATATATAAACAATTTAGTCCTATAAATTTCTTGGTTTTCTATTGGTTGCTACAACTTCAATTATTTGGGGTTGCCTAAAACCAAAATGATGGATTGTGTTGTGGATGTCCCCCATTCTCCTCGCATCCCCCTCATATGCCGATTACCGATACCCCCACCCTTCTTCAATTATATGCAATACCCCCACCCTACATATATAATCCCTATCAAATACATATATATATATATATATATATATACAATATAAATATATTATGTTAAACAACATCCCACCAACTGCTTCATTATTGGCAACATTCTTCCCATATACTTATCACTTCCTTACCTATCTCTATTCCTCTCCTACTAAACCCACCTCTCCTCAATTATTGCTCATATTCCTATTACATTATTCATTCTTCTCTTTTATCTCCCTTTTAATTTACGTATCTTACCCTCTACACACTCTTTCCTCCTACACCTTTAATGTTTTCAATTTCCATCGTTTTCTCTACCCTCTCCCTCGCCCTATTTATTTTACTCTGAGCTCTTCCCTATTGTATGTTTTCCCTTATAAAAGCATTTACTTTGGGTTAGGGTTAATACGTACGAAAGTGCTACTTATATGTCAACCTAGTTGAGAAAACATCATCCACTCTACCTCTTGATCCCACTATCTTAGATAACTTATATATATATACACACACACATTTTGATGGTAAGTTTACGTCAATTTATAGCAGATAATTATTGAAATTTCCTTCACATATGTACTTTGTATATAAAAAAATATAGTACTCTTAAATTGACCCCTCCAGTCAAGGTGTATAGTTTAAATGGAATCACTACAAAAATTACTGACTTTATATTTAAGAAGAGAGAAAGAAAATTAGATGAAACGTAAAAGTTTGTAGGATGAACAGATGTTGTAATTTTGTGATATATTATAACACAAATGTAGGGTACAAGGTTTGGATTATACAAATGAAGTTGTGAGTTTAATAAATTAATTAAAGTAATTAAGTAAGTGAAATATAATATATACATAATATAAATAATTAAAGGAAAGGGTTAGATGGATATTGCAACCTTTCATATATATATATAGTCATATCGATCCTCTGTTGTTTTTATTCAAAACAAACAAAAGCAAACTAGTCTCATGCCAATGCCAACACATAATTTCATAATTACTATTTCTTTATATATCTTTTTGGCCTGCTATTATCATAATGCCTTGCCTTCCCCTCCCCTGCCATGCCCTTCTATCAACCTTTATTTATTATTTATTTTTTAAATTACTTCTTTTTTGGCTACTTTTTTCAGGGGGGTTGGGACAATGTGATATTCCTCACTACAAAATTAAAGAATCCAAATGAAAAGGTGGGGTTTTTTTTTTTTTTTTTGGTTGGAATCGGGTATTGCATTCCATTGGAGAAAATATATAATATTTTAATTAATTTTACTAATGTTTTCAACCAAAATTTTAATTTTAATTTTAATTTTAATTTTAATATGTGGAAGGCGGAAGGAATTAGAAGTGTGGTTTAGTTTTGGGAGAATCAAGAATGTGTGTATTGTGGGAATTAAGTCAACCAACCACAGTCAGTCTCCCTAAACCCTAAACTTAATAATCATTTTTAAATTATGTTGGAAGTTGGAACCCTACCTTTGGGACTGTGCGAAATTACACAATTACTTAATTATTTAATAACAAATATTAATTCTCTAAATTTCCTTCCCCTTTCAATTAAGGGCTTTACTATAAACTGCAAAAATTATGCCCCTAATTAATACTTTAACTCATCCTTTCTTAAATATATATGACAAATTACAAACCCTTAACTACTTCAATTTTAGTTATTACGTACGGAATATATATATATAGACTCAAATAATGCTGATCTAAGGAGTTTCATCGTACCAATTTTAATTAATTTAATTATCTCTTCCAATTGTCTCCATTTTATTTGATTTATAACAATAATAATAATAATAATAATGTTTAAAATATAGGAAAAGTAAAAGGGAAACAGAAAGAAATAAGGTATCTGAGAGCCGTACATGGGGCATTGCATGCGCGGGTGTGGTATTACCTATAAACCAAACTAAATATTTAATTATAAATTGGGTAATAAATGGTAAATTAATTGGTAATGTACGCTGGCTTATGTATTGTATTGGAGAAGAGGGCTGCCCGCTGCCCGCTGGAAACAACTAACCGCCCATTTCTCTTGTACGGAAAGATGCCTTCCTGACCAATCTCAGCACCCCCATATGCAACGATCAACGCAACTCACTATTTATTTATTTGTTTTTTTTTTTTTATATTTTAATTTTAGGGTTGCATTATTTGCATATTCTATAAAATACCTTTTCTATTTAAACTAATTATCTTCCCGTACTTCATACTTCATCATCTTCCTCCCTCCATTATTATCTTTCCAACCAAATCTATAATTATTATTTCTTTTTTGTTTCTTTTCAATATCAATAGATATCCCACACCCCTACCTAGGCTCACTCAAACCTCTTACTCCATCCCCAACCCACCTTAATTTTACAAACACTAAATTAATTAATTATGTGACCTTAATATTTATTTAACAGTTAATTACTAGTTATTCTAGTTCTAACAATGGGTTTTTCTTGGAAACGATTATCGTGCCCACAACTTGGAAATATAGTTATATATAGCCGCCTGGCACTACTCCCCCAACCCCTTTATTAACATTATCTTTATCACGTTGGTTAGACACTTCAATGCAACAATTTTTCTGCATTTTAATCCAATAAATATATGTATTTGTTTACAGAATTTTTAAGGCACCCAAAGTGGCTTTTTATTTGGTTAGGTATTCCTCGAGTTTTACGAGAAGATGTGTTAGTTTTTAATCCTTGGGGGACAATTTTTCAAATTTGAAGCATTTGTCTATTCGAACCATCAAAGTCTACACATTTAATATTCTATTCGCCTTTCTACCACCTTTTTCCCTCTCATTTTTTTTATTAAATTCTGCATATTTCATTTCAGAAGAAACTTTAAAACCATTTTTAATTGTAAAAAGCTTTGTTCTTCTTGTTCGTAGTAGTTAATCTCAAATTTCAAATTTAAGCTTTTAAACAACAGATCTCCCTTCCCCTCCACATGCTTTGATCAAAATTTGTTTATTATTTGAAAATGCCCCATTTGAAAACTTTTCTTAAAGTATAATTTCTAAAAATGTAAACAAAGTCTAAAATTTCACGCTTATTGCATAAAAAAAAAATTGTTTATATGACAAAAACTTTAAATGGACATGCATATATATAGTCTTTAAACTATTGACTCACTTGTTAACACGAATAAATGTTTGAATTGAAATGTATAGACAAATATCACGAGATATATAAATGGAGTTCAAATCAGATGATTAACAAAAAGAGTATAAATAAAGAGTAAAGTAACTTCTTTGTGCGAGGATAGAGAATAAAACAGAATATTAGAAAGTTGGAAGTAAAATAAAATAAAGTATAAAATTCAGAGATTAAAATAAAATGTGAACCTTTCAAAAAGAGATGCGGAGTCAGTAAGGGAGAAATACAATAGGGACAGAAAGTACAAGGGTGTAAAGAAATTACCCAAAGTAGAATTACCTAACTAGTCTTACTCTTAGTCGCATTTACAGAAAAGAAAATTAAAAAATTAGAAAATTAGAAAAAAGATTCTTCCCCGACCTAGAAAATGGAAATATATGGGGGTCCGTAATATTAGACTTTTTTTTCAGGTAGCCGTAGGCCGATGTCCTCCAACCTACATACACCTTACAGATAAAGAGTTAAATTGTGTCCCTAAAAACAAATGTGCAACTTGCATACCCCGCTTTTTAACCCTCTGGAAGCACATAATAGCATATCAGCTTCAAATTTGAATGGGTAACGCCCAAAGCCCAACGCCCAGCTTAACATTTTATGCAAGTGTTTCCGTGAACTCCCTCCACTACACTCTATTCCACTTTTGCCACTCCTACGCCAGGAATGCTGCTTTCAACTACTGTTTCTCTTACAAACCTGTAAACCAACAAAAACTTCTTCCTTTAACCTAACCTATATATAATCTCAATGATACTCTTCTACTACTTCCACGACAACCATATTTATTCATACCTTGCTAACTTGTCCTTCGATGATTGCAAGATGTAAATCGACAGAATAAAAGATAGCGTAAGACCTGTTGCATTTGCACCACACAAAGTCAGACCACCCTTCTTCGGGAACACTTTTTTTTCTCTCTGTACTAACATCTCTCCCCATCCAAAAATTCCCCCATCTAATTTTTCACTTTTCCTCTCTCTTGTAACACTCTCTAACTCATACTTCTCACCCTAACTTTCCTTTCTTTCCACTTTCTCTCCTCTCTTTAAATCAGTTTAACTTCTCTAAAACAAATCTCTTCTAAATTTTCTTTTTCCATGAATCTCTTTTCCCACTTTTCTTAACCCCATATACCTCTTTACTAGAATTTTATTTTGTAATTAAAGAGTAAAACTATCGTTCCGTTACAATAATATAATAGGTTAAAAAATAATTATATGAAAAGATCATTTGACAAATTTTCAAAACTTCAATCAAAATGAGAGGAAAAACGAAATTCTCCCCCATTTGATATGTCAACCCTGTTGACATGTTGAAATTTCAAGCAACATATTGCTCGAAGTACACCATGTTCCTATCTAAAGGTCCACTTGATTAGAGTGGAAGAAAAACAATATTCTTTTCTATCAGCTTTAGAAAGATAAAATGTAAAGCTCGTTGAAAAGCAAAACTTTGTTTCTAACTTGGCTTTTGGTTTCTCATATTTAGAACTCTAAGAAAAGTGTTGAAAAAGTGAAATAATTGAGGTTCTATTTGCTTACAAATATGTTTTTGGTATTTAAAATTGAGTTTTACTTACTAAGATTTTGTAAACTAAATATCTAGTTAAGAATTCACTGATTTTGAGAAATAACTCAATGTTTAAAAACTGAAGTATGGCGGTAGTTCCAATTGTACCTCAAACTTTCAGGTATAAAAATTAAGTCTTCAAACTTGCACAAGAGTTTGTCGGTTGTCAAAAGAAAAATACAAAATGTTAAATTGAACCCTAAAATTTGTATAATTGTAACAATTGTATAAGTTTAAAAGTTCAATTTTGCCAATTAAGGGTCCAAATTTTACAAATATTGTAAGTTTGAAAGTTCAATTTTAAACCTGGTAGAAGTGTGAAGGTCCAATTTTAACAACTGAAAATTTGATGGTGTAATTGCCACAATCTTTTGGAGGTGATTTTTGCAATTTACCCAAAAAGAAAACAAAAATTAGTAATGAAATATCAATGGCTTTGTTTTAGAGAAATAGAAACGAAAAGCAAAAGCGTTTTCAAATAAAATCTCACGGCTTATGTTTTTCAAAATCCCACTTCCCATTAGTTGACATTCGACAACCCTCAGACAACTCTGCTCATTTATCTATCTAGATTAGACTATCATTCTTTCTCTAGCGTCTATAATTCTTTATTTATTTATTCTCCACAACACGCACACACACACGTATCTAACATGTACATCTCCCTGGATTTTCTTTCATTTTCTCTAACCTCGCACTCAATCCTCCCCTCTTTTTTTTTTTTTTAATCTTCTGTTATTTTTCTATCATTCGATCTAGTACTTTATAAATACCAAAATTTTCTTAAACCTTTATAAATAACAATATTAGCTATGCTTATAAAAAATATATCTTTAAAAAATGCATTGAATTTTTATAATAAAAAATAAAATTATATGTTGAGAGCTAGTGGAAAAACTAGTAATCAAAGTTCTGGTTTCTATTTTTTCAAGAATTGATATAAAACAATTTTAGGTTTTATTCAAAAATAATAATATAAAAATAATATAAACAAAAAAAAACAAAAAAAACAAAGCCTGAAGTTTTCAAACGGCGAACATGAGGAGTTTGTTATGCTGTATGGTTGATGTATGTGAATTATTAGATGCAGAGGAGTACAAATAATAAATATTGGTTAAAATATCGTTTTGATTTTTGTACTTGTTTGACCAATGAAGTTGACTTTCAAACATTCAATTTTAAATTCTGAACTTTTAATAAATCTTAAATTTAGTCCCTTGAAATTATATTTCATTGAAATTTGATAAATGATAAGAATTTTCATGCATTAAGATACAACTTGAAAATATATTTCCAAATTTTATGGTAAAATTAATAGTAAAGAAGTTTTGAAAAAATCAACAAAAATAAACTAGGGACTAAATTTAAGATTTAGTGAAAAGATTAAAAATGAATTGAAGTAAAAAAGCCAGAATGGTACTTCAACCCTAAATGTTTTTACCTGATCCGAACAAAACATATAATCCAGAAGTCACATCAATCTCTGATTGCTCCTCCCTAGAACACGCCAAGAACATAGGTTTATCAGAAAGTTGCGGAATAGCTTAATCACAATCACATGCATTTTATATCATGAAGTTCTGGAGTTGTAAATGATAGCCTCCAGGAACAATATGATTTGCCACATTAGAACCCGTAATTCAATCAATTATTACTTATTTTTCAGTACATGTTTCTTTCTCCTTTACATTCCACCTGTTTACAATCAATGTACTAGACACAGTTGAACCCACTCATAATCAAATCCTATGGAAGAAACTACGCCGTGTTATCATTCAAAGCATAAACTAAAATGTCATTATTATTAATATTATTCTTTCAATCATGATCTACAAAGGAACTAGTTTACCACATTCGGATTTTGGAATATGCAAAGTATATCCATATCATACGGATAAGGATTGTAATATAAGCCTCCAATCAGTAAGAAAAAGAATCACTGCCTTACCATGTATAACGAACAAGAATGTGCTTCGGCCAATGTTGTTGATCCCAGAATTGTTTGCTGATATGTGGATGTGTATCAATGTCTATTGAGAAGAAAGTAGTCAGAAGGCAAGAAAAGAACTTCACTCCATGGAGCAAGATGGATCGGTTAGGAATTTAATAAGTCAAGTAATATGCTATTAACTCTCAATAGGTTCTAAATAATGCACGGAAATTATTCATATTATCTGTCTTCATAACAGGTATAAAACTAACAATCAGATACTGACAGTGCTATCTGAACTTTAAATGGTACTGTAAGAATCAAGAGGTGTCAATCAACAAATACAAGCAATGACAACAACGGTGAAATGGTTCTTCAAAAAGGAAAATAATAACAATGGTTTGAAATGTAATGGAAACAATTTCTAGCATAAAGCTAGAGGATATATCCTCCCATGACATAAAAATAGTCTAAAGCATGAATAATGACAGAAAACAGTTGTTAGAAATGTAGTGGAAATGATTTCTTGCGTAACAAATTGGAGATCCACATTTATCTACAGGAGAACTATGATAGGCCCAGGATACTCATTCATATCAGAGAAAGAGAGTGATGGGAAGTGCCACGTGAATAGTTGTAGGTGCAGTTAAATTGTTTGATCTATCATTTGTGACTTGGTGGTGTAACTAATTAAAAGAAATTAACGTAGTTTTATCCCTGCTGAAATGGAAATTCTTATTTTAATATCCAAGTTTATAGTTGTTTGATAGTATGGAGTTCCATTTCTAAACCAATTGGCCGAGGAGTAGCCCATCTATTTTATAAAGAGCGTGAGTCCCCTTGGTTTTTCCAATGTGGAATTCTAACATTTCAACGGTAGTCCAAATTGTTGAAAACAATTCTTCAAGGCTGCTGGCCAGTAAAGTGAGAGAAGCGTTTGTAGATTTTATTATTTTAAACATTAAAAGTAAAAAAATAAAATAATAAAATCTACAAAATTTGGAATGATTCCACTCCTAATTGATGCTCTCCATATTTAGGCATCAAACAAAAAATAGATTGGGTTTCGTAGAAAAGCTTTATGATCCAGATGTTGGCATAGAAACAATTGCTTTCAGAAAAGTTGGCATAGACTTAGGAAGAAAGGGGTAACTAGAGGAAGAGAAACCATTCGATGTGAATGGGAGAAAAGAAACTAGAAAGAACAGGTGGACGATACAGAATTAATCTAAGAACTTATGGAAATGTTGAATATGGTACTCCTAAGCAGTGCGAAAGTGCAAGTGTGAAAGTGCAAGGCTTTCGAGCTTTTTCTATTGTGAAAGAGTACATTGCTGGAGGCTGCCAGAATGTAGCATTCATATTTCTGTACTGTCGATGGAGGAGAGAAACGATAAAAGTACTTCAAATTTGTATCCACCAACCATTATTGACATGCATCGTTTCTTCTTATTCCTCAGCCAAACAGTTTACATACTCACCTCCCTGTGCCCCTCCTAATTAACAACATTCTTTGGGGCCCCACACACAACATTCTCTCTCATGCATTCACACCTCTCCTCACGCTTATATGTATAAACTTTCGTAATTAAGGGCCTGTCAGAAACTTTTTTTCTCTTTTTGCAACAAAATTGAGAAGATGTTATTTAATCACATTTAAAGGAAACAACAATTATTTAACTATAAGAACCACCCTCAACCAAAACAAGAAGATTACAAGATGGTTTGAAGTCATCAACAGAAACTAAACTCAGCTTCATAGGCTCTACATGTGGGTGTGGGCCACCATTAATTAGATTTATTACTTCAAATTACTAGAAAAACATGCTTTTAGATAAAGAAGATGGTACGGAGAAGCACAACACAGAAAAAGACTTACTAAGACCAGAACCAAATGGCAATCTTCAATGGGGAATGCAAAACTACAAGACCTTATGGGTGAATTACAGTAATCGATATCTTCATGCTTCGGGAAGATGTAAGGGAGTAATAGATTCTTTTTCTTTCCCAAATTATCTTCTTTGTCTTGCCGCTTGCGACAAGTCAGGCTGATCGGGATCAAAATTATAGGAAGAATCCCCAGGCTCTAGAAGTGAAGAGTGAACCCCATCAGTATAGTGTGGGCTATCTGAATCAAATATATCACTTTTGACTGAACTAATATCCTCCTGCTTACAAGCCAGCTTTGAAGATTTGGAGACTTCATCCTCCAAATGTGAACCAGCAACCAGATCATATTGGGGTTCTTCACCAAATTTGTCAACTTCACACAGCATAGACTTCCTCCTTTCTTTTTCTTTGTGCAGCAGTTATCTTGTTAAGAGAAGAATCTCATCTTTTAGTGAATTGTTAGACCTCCAATATTGCATACGTACAAAAGAGAGGGCAAGAAGGGAATTACGCCAAGGAATGCTAGCGGGAAGGCTATTGGAGAGGAAGAATTCACCTGAGGGTCCCATATTGATGTGGGTATAAAAAGGGAATGTTTGGTGATTGGAAAAGTAGGTTTTATTTTGGTTAAAAGCTGCAGAGGTCTTTTAGGGAGAAGTTTCCAGCCTTCTCGAAGGAGTTGGGTGTCACTCTCTGTCTTTGTATTTCCTTACTTGTTTTGGATTATCTTTGCTTATCTTGTAAACTCTTGAATTCCATTGAAATATATTATAGCAGAGTCCTGCCTCTATTTTGCCATTGTTGAGGTTTACTGAGTTTCAGGTGGAAGGTTCCTAACAAATGAACCTTCTCCTCTAGTAGGTTTTCAGAGTCAACCTTAACACTTCCATAGCTTAGCTGGTGAAGAGCCTAATAGTCCTCTCCAGCTGCTTAGTTTTCAACCGAGCTCAACAATTTTGAAACCATATAGCACCTGATGTGGCTGCAGCTCAAGGTCCTTTGCTAAAACTTTCCTTTCTGATAAAAGCTTGTTCTCAGCCTCAAAATTTCTCTTGAGGAACCAAACCTAATCATCAGTTAAACTTAAACACCTCTTACTTTCAAGGTGATGGAAATAACCATCCAAGTTTTCATCCCCATTATCTTCACTATTAAACGGGCACAAAAATGATCTATTTGGTCCATTTCCTCCACGAATATCTTCCAAAACTCATCATGGATCTTGAACCAAACAGAGAGAGGGAAGTAAAAGAAGATGGCCCAAGAAAAAACAGAGCATTAAAAGGTTTAAAAGCAAAAGACCCTCCACACAATGTGAGTGGAAGACCACCACTTATGCTACCGAAAAGAGAATCTTCTTTCTTTCCCTTTTCTATTCCTTCTTGAGTATGAGAAACTTGGATGTATTGCTAAGAAGAGAGAACAAAGCAACCTAACCGTTGAGGAAAAAGGGAATCACCCCCACCCAAAGAGACTAAAGGAGGGATACCAATCGTTAATGATCATGAAAAGGTTTAATTACAAAAGAATATTGCGTGACTAAGAGTCTAAGACACCACCAAGATGAGGTGAGCATTACGTTTCTAGAAAATATCAAAACTAAAAAACTTACCTTCAAAAGTTCTTTGATCCCCTTTATGGCCTGGCGTCCTATAAAAGGAGAGATCTTTTCTGGCAGGAACTTGCTAGCCTTTATGGTCTTTGTTGTGACTCTTGGTGTGTCGGAGGTGATTTCAACGTGGTAAGATGGATTAGTGAGAAATCTTCAGGGGGTACTGCCACCAGGAGTATGAGGATCTTCAACTCCCTTGTGGAAGAGATGGACGTAGTCGACATTCCTCTAAGAAACGGGGTGTTCTCTTGGTCAAGATCAGGGATGAGACCTGCTGCCTCCAGAATTGATAGGTTTTTTATAACCAGAAATTGGGTTGACTTTTTTAGAGAAGTAAAGTTAGACAGACTGCTGCGCACCACTTCTGATCATTTCCCCATTCTTCTGAAGTTGGGCTGTCACACTTGGGGTCCCACTCCCTTCAAATTCGAAAATGCATGGCTTGAGCATCAGATGTTCCAAAAGAAGTTGGAGGTTTGGTGGGGGAGTCTGAAAAAAGAGGGATGGCCGATGTACTCCTTTATGAAGCGTCTCAAAGATTTAAAAGGGATTTTAAAAAAATGGAACAGAGACTCCTTTGGGAACATTTTCACACAAAAGCAGAATTATGTTGATAGAATTTCGGTTCTGGATACCAAGAAGATGGGGAACCCCTCTCTGTCTTTGAGGTAAATGAGAGAGAGAGCCTTAAGAAAGATTTTCAAGACCTTATAGTTATGGAGCAGAGGTTGTGGATGCAAAAGTGTAAATTACAGTGGTTGAGAGAAGGAGATGAAAACTCTAATTTTTTTCATAGATGGGCATCTGCTCGAAAGTCTAGAAATTTGATCTCCTCTAATTGAGAACAGTAGTGGGACAATCCTAGTAGATGAAGCTGATATTGTTGATGAGGTTCTTAATTGTTATTCTAATCTTTATAGTCAAAACACTCCTCAACCTTTTTTCTTTGAGAATGTCAGCTGGAAATCCCTCAACCACCGTGATTCTGCAGAGTTGGAAAACCCTTTCCCAGAAAAGGAAATTCAACAAGCAGCTTTTGAGATGGGAAATCTGAAATCTCCTGGGCCGGATGGGATGACTGGAGAATTCTACAAAAAATCTTGGAACATCCTCAAACCCGATATGTTGGGAGTGTTCCAGGATTTTTTTAGAAAAGGTATTGTAAACAACTGCTGCAACGAAACGTATATTTGTTTAATTCCAAAGAAGAAAGATTCAGTGAGAGTTGGGGATTTCAGACCTATTAGCTTGACAACCTCTCTTTATAAAATTATTTCGAAGGTCTTGGCTAACAGATTGAGGAAGTTCTTACCTTTGATTATAAATGACACCCAGATGGCCTTTGTGGAGGGTAGACAAATATTGGATGCGATTCTGATTGCGTCTGAAGCGGTGGATGAGAGACGTGCCAGCGGTAAAAAGGGGGTCCTCTTTAAACTAGATTTAGAAAAAGCGTACGACAAAGTTAACTAGTCTTTTCTTGACACGGCCCTCAAATTCAAAGGCTTCAGTCGAAGATGGAGGAAATGGATTTGGGGATGTTCGTCGTCTACAAACTTTTCGATTCTGATAAATGGCAGGCCGAGAGGGAAAGTGAAGGCTGAGAGGGGTATCCGTCGAGGGGATCCGCTGGCCCCTTTTCTTTTTACTATTGTTGGTGATGCTCTGAGTAGCCTAGTTCATTTCTGTGTTGAACAAAATTCGTTAAGAGGCTTCGTGATGGGTAACCCAGAAGTTAGTATTTCTCACGTTCAGTATGCTGACGATACCTTACTTTTTGTTGATTGGGGGTTAGAAAATGTAGAGGCCTGGTGGCTAGTGATTAATATTTTTCTCACAGGGGCAGGGTTGTCTTTAAATGTGGGCAAAACGTCGATTATTGGTATTAATGTGGAGCCTGCAGAATTAAGCTCTTTTGTTTCAAAGGTTGGGTGCAAGGTAGAGCATCTCCCCTTCTCTTACCTTGGTTTCTTGGTCGGAGGTAGCCATAGGTGCAAGGAAGTTTGGAATCTCTTAGAAGACAAATTCAATCATAAAATTGATAAATGGAGGTCTGTCGCATTGTCCAAGGGTCCTCTGGGAGACTTACACTTGCTCAAGCCGTGTTGTCGAGTATTCCTGGATACACCTTTTCCCTTGTACAAGCTCCAATAGCTTCCGTTCGGCGGTTGGAAAAGAAGATGAGGGACTTGTTTGGAGTGGAGGGAATTGTAAGCCTATTGCATATTTGGTGAAGTCGCAGCATACTTCCTCTCCCATCTGCTTTGGTGGATTAGGAATTGGGTCTTTAAAACAGAAAAATGATGCCTTACTTATGAAGTGGCTGTGGAGATTTTGTGTCGAGGAAAATGCTCTATGGAGGAAATTGATGATTGCTATTTATGGGGTAGAGGAAGGTGGATGGTGTACCAAGATACCGAAGAGAGGGAGATCGCATAGAATTTGGGCAGGTATCTTGAAACATAGAGAAGCCTTTTTAAGGTGGGTGAATTTTATTGTTGGGGATGGGAAGCGCATAAAATTCTGAACAGAAGAGTGGTGTGGCAGCCCTTGCTTATCAAATAGATTCCCGAAGATTTTTGCGTTGTCTCTAAATAAGGAGATGACGGTTGCGGATAGTTGGTGTTCTTTTTCTAAATCTTGGAATTTAAGGCTGAGGAGAAATGTCAACGATAGTGAGTTCAACGAGGTGTTGTCTATCCTGGAGCTGCTGCACTCTTGGGTCCCGAGGGGAGGGAAGGACAACATTAGATGGAAGTTGAATGGGAGTGGAACTTTCACGACTAAATCGATATTTCTATCCTTTACTAGGAAAATCCCTCCAATTGCCTCTCCTCTTGTGCGTTATATTTGGAAGTGTCGCATCCTGAAGAAGGTGAAATTTTTTGTGTGGTCGCTGGCGTATAAGAGCCTGAATACTTATGAGAAATTACAAAGGAAGCTCCCGAACTCAACTCTGTATCCTTCAATATGCTGCCTCTGTTTGAAAGATATGGAATCTCTTGACCACATTTTTTTACACTGATTTTACTAGAAGAGGCCGGTCGGCTCTTTTTGATACTTTTAGTTTAAATATTTGCTTGTCTGATATGATAGATAAGTGGCTTTTAGAGGGTTTGAATCTTAAAGTCTCGAATGCAAAAGGGAACATCATTTGGGGGTGTGCGTTTCGTTCTCTTATTTTGGGAATTTGGAGGGAGAGAAATAGTCGTATCTTCGAGGATAGATACAATTCTTTTGATTATTTTTGAACCGTGGTTAAACACACGGCTTCGGTGGTGTACAAATCATACATCAGATTTTTGTAATTATAGCCTCTCCACGATATTTAACAACTGGAAGGCATTCTTGTGATAGTTGGTGGTCTTGGGGAGGGTCGTCTTGACCCTTGCCCTTAGGTTGTCTCCTGTCACCCTTCGGGGTGTCTTTTATATATATATATACTTGTCTCTTATCAAAATAAAAAAAGTTCTTTGATCCCCTTCCCACTAAACATGCCAAGGAAAGCCCTAGCCACGCAATTCCATAAAATTTTAGCCCATTTAGACAGATTTACCAACTATTCACATGCTTAGGCAAGCACCATGACATACCAAAATGTCGAGTAGGAAAGACCCACTTCAAGCCACAAAAGAACAATGGAGAAAAAGATTGTCAACAGATTCTCCATTTGAAAGGCATTAGCTACATACCAAGGGAGATGGAGCAACTGAGTACATTTTCTTTGAATGAGGTCATGAGCATTCCAACCTCTATAAGCCAGTACTGCCTTTCCCCCTCGCTTTCCCATTTCCCATTCTCACTTACACTCTACCCATCATCATTCCTCCTCTCTACATTCTCCCTTCTCATCCTTGCTCATTCCCCTCCCTCCCCTTACTCTCTCTCCCTAATGTTAAAAGCAAATTAGGGTTTATGGTTTATTATTATTTTCCATCTATAGATTTTTCTTTAATTGTTTCTTTGAGGTCTATTTATTTCTCTATGTAAAAGGTCATTAAGTACTCTCAATTATTCTGATTATTCAATAACATTATATAAAATTATCACCTGCCACAATTCTCACTTCTCTCTCCTCTCCCACCCCCCCCCCCCCCTCCCCCAACATGCAAACACACACTTTCTATCTCATCTCCCCATTCCATGCTTGACAAAACTACTATTGGTTATCCCAAAGTAAATAAGTCTCTTTAAAAAATAGTCTCTCTCGCATAGGTAGCACCATCAACAAATGTTCTAAAAGCAACAATGTCAGCAATTAACCCAAATTCTGTTATATGTTCATATGATTTCAGCAAAAGGAACCATATATCTATGTATAATGTGGACTTTGTAAGGATATGGAGATATTCACTTTGTGTCAGACTACAGTGCCAATCACATCCGGAAAATCTAGGTCTCCAACTCACATGGACGGTGTAGTTGATGATATTTTACACTTCGCTAAAAGTTCCACATTAGGAGTAAAGTGGATGGTGTTTATCTTCAGAGCAAGCTAAAAAGGACTCTGCAGGTGCATCAATTTTTATTGGTCCCTATTCCCCACATCCAGCAGAAAGAACTATACTTCTATCATCTATGTATCAGTTAAGGAAGGAGTGTGGAAAGCATTAAAAGAGACGTGACATACAGATATGAGGCATGTCCACTACTTTGGCAGTCACACCATGAAGATCACTTCCAGAGTATCTCTGCAACACAAATTAAAATGACGATGGTTGTTAGATGTAAGTAGTTAGCGACTCAACTCAACAGTGGAAGATTGACCGTCCATCTATGAATCGTGGAAATAAACTAATATTTGATCTATCTGTAGACACCATACCAAGTGGACATCAATCATTGGAACTTCTGCACTTTTGCGATTTATCACAAGAAGCCATGGGACTAGAAACTTCTCTTTTCCAACTTGAAAGGATCTATATTCAAATAAGATATATACCACCAAATAACTCAATACGTGTAATAATCCACAAAACAAGATAAATACTGTGGCAAATACAAAAGCAATCACGAAATATTAATAATCAGAGAGACTAGATAAACTAAAAGTTCAAATGTGATTCAAATAATCCCATCAGAGCCTGTGTATCCAATGTTATTTATTTATGCCAATCTATGGAGTATTATCCAGTTTTTCGTCAAAATATGTGACAACCAGTTGTGATTAATATCTTAGCAGGTCATCACATAAAATTGGACCTATAGTCTCAATAAATATTGAAAATGTAAATTAACCTTTTAACAGATGAGCCTACTTATTGCAAACATGTAACTAAAAGCAACCACTTAGTGGCATAACAATCCATCAGCTAGTAAATTGTGTGTGTGTGTTTTAAGCGGTAGAAGAGAAGCAAAAAAAAAAAAAATCTTCACACACCATAAACGATAAGACAAAAAGAATGAAAGTCAATAATTGAAACGACAGTAGAGTATGAATATCCTCAACAGCTAGTAAATTGATTGGACCGTCCATATTATTATTCTCGGTCTAGACGAACCCGTCTCCGCTGTCCATTTTCATGATCATAGTAAGATTTAAGAAGTTCAGCACAAGACAAAAGAGAGCGTTGTGATCAGCAGACGGAGGTTATAAGATTATGATATATAAACACTTATAATTGAGTTAATGTACATTTAAAATAATTATGTGCGATGTTCAGTACAAGATGCTCACATTTTATAGGGATCAGCTCCAGTGTAGCCGACCGGTTTCGGAATAGGAACTAAAACCTGAAAATTGAAATGGATCAGTTGATTAAATCAGAAGCAGAGTGAAAAGATGGACAACACATACATTACAACTCAATTGATGAATAAATACCTCGCGATTGACGCCAAAAATTGGACAATGTCGACCTATCATATCGTGCCAAACTGTTCTCGACTGAAATATACAAAAAAAGAAAGAAAAAAAACAGGTGATCGGAAAGGAAAAGATAGAAACAAACATCCAAGGGAGACAAAGGAGAACAGGAAAACAAACCGAGTGATATTGTCCCATCTTGCTCATCGGAACGATGTCTCCGGGCCTGTAAGCCAGCGAAATCGGAAGGAGCGACAATAAGGAAAGGATGAGAGATAGAATTGGAGGTTTTGCCATGGTGGAAGGTAACTTTCCGAATCGTTCGAAGAATGGGAGGTCTGTGGAATTGAATCGGTTTCCGTGGTGTCCTTTTTGGACTGGCGAAGCCCGCTACTTTCTAACCCAGTTGGGTTTTATTTGGGTCCACGTCCATCTATGCCCAGGTCCATTTCAAACCTGACCCATTTACGAAAAAAAAGACCTTTTGTTGAAATAGGGTGGTTGAGGAAAGAATTTAGGGACATGGGGTTGTTTTGAAAATAATTAGAGAAATAAGGTTAATGGAAATAGGACCGGGGTTGGAAAACGGAGGAAGAAAAAAAAAATTAATATGTTTTTTCGGAGGTCCGATCTTGAAGACCAGACCTCCAGAAAACATATTGATTTTTTTTAAATGGACCTTCAAAAACATATTATTATTTTTTTTAAATAAGGAGGTCCGGTCTTGAAGACCGGACCTCCAAAAAAACATATGCTAAGAGACTGAGCCCCATCATGGCTGTCCGAAATGGGACAGCCTTCACAGTGATTCCTTCAACATTGGTGACATATAATTTGTATTGCGTCAAGTATAATAATGAAATTCAGGCCATACCATAATTTACCGAGTTTGGTACAATCTTAATCAAATTTGATTGATGAATCAAATTACAATGAGCTTGAATCATAAAATTAGTTATATGGATTTTAATCGCATTTACTTAAAATTCTTATTTTTATCAAATTTACCATTATCGCTAACTCTATTTCTACTCCTTAACATCAAGCGGGTAAAGATAGCAATAAATAAGTCAAAATAGACAATTTTTTAACTATAATAGTAACAATAATGGTAGTTATAACAATAAAGTCAAATGTAGAATAAAGTAAACACCATCAAGACTAATCAAATGGCACCCACATTTTAATTCTCGTCATCTACCACGTTTTTCACCAGGTGAAAGTGGCATTTAACCTAAACATGTAAAGAAATTGAGGAAAATAAATAAATTTAATTTGTAAAATCGAAAAGAAGAAATGAGTTATCACATGGGATCTATTTAAATGGAGAGTCAAAAGATAATTTTCCCGGAATAAGAACACACAAATAGGGATTGGTATTCATTTGTGTGTTATAGGTACATGTTTATCTTTAATGTGGTGTGATGACCTTTTTCAACGTGATCAGGTAAGTGAAGTGGAAGAACCTGTACTCGATGACGTTGAGTAGAGGACGTGTACCTATTCTACCTGCACCAATTCAAGTGGAAGAACATGTACTCGATGACGTTGAACAAAATGTAGAAGAAATGTCTCACATGACTCAAGCACAAAGCCAGAGTGGTTATGGTAGTCCGACTATGATGATGCCAGCATTTGGCCCAGGGTCATTTGCTTCAATGGCCAGTACAGAATATTTTGATTCAGGGGTCGGTCTATCGTCTTCATACATGGATGCTGATCCATCAAATTCATACATGTATAGACACGGACGCGGCCGTGGAGAACATAATGAATATTTGTACTATGAAGCACCTGCTGAATCAAAGCCACAAGGGTATTAACAAGAACCGAATCAGAGCCAAGAGGAGGCAGATCATCATGTAGTTTAGAGTCGACGACGACAACCCGCTCGAAATCGAAGACGTCCGGTTTGTGGGACACATTGATTTTCTTGTAATTTGTAAATGATTATAAAATTGTGATCGAAACATTTTAATTTACATATATTTCTTTTTTTGGCAATTACAAATTATAATTTAACTACGAATACAAAG
>JBBPDJ010000017.1:18525424-18601198 GCA_037974625.1 Cucumis cinereus | reverse complement strand
GAAGCTTTCATGATACATCTGTCTTGTTCTATCCTATAACTAAGCTAATTAATTGCTAATAGGATTGGTGGAATGGAGTAGTGAGCTATTTGTTTATTTATTTGAAAATGACACTAATTATTTTATTTTCAAAATTAAATTTTAACATAGATCAAAGTTGGGGCAGAAATAAATCCACCTAAATCGAAACCAGTCCTGGAGCTGAGGTCGAAGCCTGTCTATCAAGTCCAGTATCGAACTTAGCTTTAGAGTTAAGGTCTTCTTAAAATTTGGTTAAATCGAATCCAGTCCTGGAGCTGAGGTCGAAGCCTGTCTATCAGGTTCAGTATCGAACTTAGCTTTAGAGCTAAGGTCTTCTCAAAATTTGGTTGAAATCGAACCCAGTCCTAGAGCTGAGATCGAAGCCTGTCTATCAGGTCCAGTATCGAATAGCTTTAGAGCTAAGGTCTTCTCAAAATTTGGTTAAATTGAATCAGTCCTGGAGTTGAGGTCGAAGCTTGTCTATCAGGTCCAGTATCGAACTTAGCTTTAGAGTTAAGGTCTTCTCAAAATTTGGTTGAAATCGAAACCAGTCCTGGAGCTGAGGTCGAAGCCTGTCTATCAGGTCCAGTATCGAACCTAGCCCTAGAGCTAAGGTCTTCTCAAAATTTGGTTAAATCGAATCCAGTCCTGGAGCTGAGGTCGAAACCTGTCTATCAGGTCCAGTATCGAACTTAGCTTTAGAGCTAAGGTCTTCTCAAATTTTGGTTGAAATTGAACCCAATCCTGGGCTGAGGTCGAAGCCTGTCTATCAGGTCCAGTATCGAACCTAGCCCTAGAGCTAAGGTTTTCTCAAAATTTGGTTAAATCGAACCCAGTCCTGGAGCTGAGGTCGAAGTCTGTCTATCAGGTCCAGTATCGAACCTTAGCTCTATAGAACCTAGCTCTAGAGCTAAGGTCTTCTCAAATTTTGGGTTAAATCGAATCCAGTCCTGGAGCTGAGGTCGAAGCCTGTCTATCAGGTCTAGTATCGAAGCTAGCCCTAGAGCTAAGGTCTTCTCAAAATTTGAGTTAAATCGAACCCAGTCCTGGAGTTGAGGTCGATGTCTGTCTATCAGGTCCAATATCGAACCTAGCCCTAGAGCTAAAGTCTTTTCAAATTTTGTGTAAATCAAACCCAGTCCTGGAATTGAGGTCGAAGCCTGTTTATCAGGTCCAATTTTTATCAAACCTAGTCGTGGAGTTAAGGTTGATGTCTTGTCAAATTTTGATTAAATCAGACTCAGTCCTGGAACTAAAGTCAAAGATTCTATCTATCATATCCAAGGCGTTTCTAACTCAACCCTAGAGCTGAGAATGAAGCCCTTGTTCAATTGATAAAAAAAATAATAAAAAATAAAAATATTTCTGCCAAAATACTTTATCTTTGCCTTTGTCCACCTTTAAATACTTTAAGGATATACAAAGGGGGGCAAGATGTAGATACCGTATTTTGTTTATTTTATTTTATTATTTTTTTTCTTTTATTATTTTCATCTTGTTTTACTAAAGTTTTTTTTAAAAAAAAAAGAAAAAAGAAAAAAGAAAATTGAATTTAAATAAAAAGAAAGAAAAGAAAAAAGAAAATATATTTTTGGGATCACGTATATTCTCTCTTCCTCCAATTTCTTTCAACCATTCATTCTTTTCTCTCCACCTTCACACTCACGATTTAGGGTTTTCCTTCTCTGCTCTCCTACTTTCTCCACTAACAGAGTTTCCTGCCTCCACTAAAAAACAAAATTTTTTACCCTATAAAAGAAAAATCCCAAGAGTAAAGAAAAAAAAATCACGTTTTATTTTAATTGCAAAAAGGTTCTGAGTTTTAGCTTTCAATTTGAAAGATTGGAAAAGAAGCAAACAATTTTTACACAAAGAAAACAATTTTGACACTAAGAGTCTTCAAAGGTATTTTTTTTTCTCAATTTTATTATTTTTTTTCTCCTTTCACAAATTGCCATTTTTTTTGTTTCTAAATTCAAATGGTTGCTTACTGTGATGTTCATAACTTTTTTTTTTTGTTTTTCTTTATTTCGTTTATATTAGCTTTCATTTAAATTTGCCAAGTTTCATTTAGTTTCAATAATGTCAAGTTTTAATATTGGTTTTTCTGTATTTAAATTTGATATTAGCATCATTAATTTGTTACTCATTTTTTTATGTAGATTTGGTGTTCATTAATTGTGAAATTTTTATCAAAGTGGTTGCAATTTCTTTTTTAAATTGATGTTGTATAAATTTGTTGCTGCCATTTTCATTAAACGTACCATTTTTATTAAATTGGTGTTTGCATAAATTTGCTGCTTCCGTTTTTTTTAAATTTGGTGTCAAAGATGAATTTGTTATTAGGAATTTGCTATTGTCCTTTAAAAAATATTTTGGTGCTGCCATTATTATTTTTTTAAAAATTGTTTTTGCTAGTATTGGGACTAATTTGTTACTGTGATCTCTCTACAAATTTGGTGGATTTATGTTGCTACTGTCTCTTTATCATATTAATCATATTAAATTTGGTATTGAGATATAGTTTGTTACTGTGAATGTCTTTTATTAATTTGATTGAAATTGATAATTTATTATTAATTATATTTATCCCATATCATATAATTGATTTAGGTTTTTTTAAAAAAAAAAATTTCCTGAGAAATCAAATATTTAGTTTAGGGTGAGATTCTTGGTTTATTAAATTTTTTAAAGTACAAAATTTATTATAAACCTAACGGAGAGAGAAAGTAGTATTTGTTTATGGATTTTCCATAAATACATGAAATTTCTCCCTTAGTGGTTTTTTTTTAATAAATTAAATTTAAAAAATATCCCTTATAATTCTATTTTAAAATGGGACTGAGTAGTGTTATCTCTTTGGAATTTTTTTAATTCCTTTGGTACATGAAATTTCTCATTAGACACCTATGATGGAGATTAAAATATCAATGAGATATTTTAATATTCTTGAGGTAAATAAAATATTTTTTGAAACCAAAATGAATTTCAATGGCTCTTATGCCATTCATAATCACCAATTCATTTTTTTTTTTTTTGTGAACCTTTGAAATTTAATTTTTAAAAGTTAAAAATTGGTAACCATTTTCATGGGTGTTGTAGGGTGCTAACACCTTCCCTACACACAATTGACTCCCGAACCTAAACCTGAATTTACGTAGACCAAAAGTTTTATGGGTGACCAATCACACCTAAATATGGTTGGTGGCGACTCCAAAACTATTTATAAAAATTAAATAAGCTGCTCCGCGTCGCAATCACGTTGCGACAATAAAAATTAGATAGTGGAGCATAAAAGTTAAAGATACGATGGATACTAAAAAATTAATTAGGAGGAAAATTTTTTACCTTTTCGATTATCTGATAAAATAGACTGGATTATAGATTTTAAAATTTTTGAAAGTATATAGTCATTTTAAAATCAAATTATTTTTCGATCCATTGCCTCCAATAATTTGTACGTGTTTGGAAGTGATTTTGAAAAAAATTTAAATTAATTTTTTGTCATATTTAAAATTAAAATATATCTAATCATTTTAAATTAATTTAATATTTAATTTTACATTGTGGTGTACAATTTTCATATCGTCAACATTTAATTTTTAATTAATGAAAGCTTATTATTTTAGAGTGATTTAAAAAATGACTAAAGTAGTCCTGAGTATTCATAATCACATTTCAAGTCGTGAACTATATTTTTATAACTACATAAAAAAATGTATACATTAGAAAAAGAAAATATAAATTATATACATATAATGACAGAAGAAATAAAAATTACAAAATAAAATTAAATTTGGTTTCCATATTATTGTACCAGTCAAATTAAATTGGATCTATTCTTTTACGTAGTTTTTTTAATATAAATTGAGAGTAAATAATTTGAACTTAAAATCTTTTGATGATCGTGTATATAAGTAACTATATACTAAAATTCAATTATTTTTCTTAATCTTTCGGTAAGTAACAAACGTACGTACATGATAATAATAAAAAACACTAAAACAAATAGAGAGTTTATTTTCAAAAAGTACAAATACGTCATAAGTTAGATCTGGTTTTGATTGGTTTTCTCAGTAAAATACCAATCCAAAGCCAATTTGTCCAAAAAAAATCCAAATTAGTGGATTGCTTCATTTTGTTTAACCTGTAATTATTTTGTTTCACTCCCACCAACAAGGTTCTCCCATATGGGAGTGCTAGATCTTTTTATGCGTCTCAACTAATCCACTCATATCACTCTGAATTTATGAGGGACCGTTTGAGAGAGTTGAGTTGGTAATTAACTACTTATTATAGAAGGAGAAATAACTTAGAGAATTAATATTAATAGCGAGGTAAAAATTAGTGGATTCAATAACTACCATCTTTAATTATTTGTAAATCAAATGAGAGTGAGTTTTTTTTATCCTACCCATCAATATATAACCTACGAGATTGTATTACGATTAGTAACCGATAGAATAATCCAGGAATTCATTTTCATGTATAATCCAAATCAATTTATTTAGAAAGTGGTATGTTATAATATTCGCAAAATGATTTGATTTAATTTAATTAAAACGAGCAGTGGCCAACAATTGTTGTTAAATTGTCAAAATTAGGACCCACAAAGATCTAATGACAAAAAAGGTTGAATTTTGCAGAAAAAAAAAAAAGTCAAATTGGTATGTATGTTTAGATGCATAATTGAAGTTGACATTATTAATTACCCGAACCCCTTCTTCGTGAGGTTGGTTTGTAAGGCTGCTCCTGCTCACCCAGCAATCAACCTCCAAGTCTTCACCCGAACCCCTTCTTTTTAAGCTTTTACCATATTTTTTGTCGTTTGTAGAAAGTCAATTCAAACAAGTTATAAGTCAAGTTTTTGTAAACGATTTAATTTAAATAGTAAATATTATTGAAGTTAACACATTTATCGAACAACTTTATATTTTTGATTATATATCACATATATTTACCGTGTAACTCAATATTTCAATCTATTTCTACTTTGTACATTTATTGAAAAATTTAAATTTTTTTATCTTAATTTACATTTTATAATTGTCGAGAAATTTCATCTTACGACAAACTTCAACGACGATGACATATTAACTCCACTCAGAGGTCAAATGCTGTTAGTGTTGAATGAATTAGTGCATTGTAATATGTTGGCTAAAAAATGTATATTAAAGAACATTAGGAAATAGTATTAATGACTTGAAATTAAAAGTGAAACTAAAAAGTTTATAATTATGGCAAAATCGAGGTAAGTTCAATAATAGATGGCCTGACATAACCTTCCATATTTGAGGTAGGAGTTTTCATCGGATCGATCGAAGTTATTGTAATTTTCAAAGTATCTACTTGTATGTATAGTGGATTACATAAAGTTATCGTAATAGGACACCGCAAAATAGTAGATAGTATTAAGTGAGGAGTAGTAGCTTTATGAGAAATGAATAGGCACAACACATTAAAATTAAAAATGAGGTATTAAAAATAGGAAAATACTTGAGTGCATCTCGAATGCACCCATCTAGATGCTTTACCATATCTCTACCACACAAAAATATGTTTTAATTTTATACCTGTGTGGTTGATAGATGAAAAGTGTAGATAGTTGCAGATTATGATGCACCTAATTATTGCTCTTAAAAATAGAAGGTATATGATTTCGTGAAATGTTTGGTAATTTAAAAGGAAAATGGGTTACGTAAAAGAAAGTAATTGCTTTTTTTCCAATGACAAATCACCAAATCTTTATAACAGAGACGTGCGCGCATGAGA
The DNA here is from genome assembly GCA_037974625.1 of Cucumis cinereus. Taxonomy (NCBI): domain Eukaryota; kingdom Viridiplantae; phylum Streptophyta; class Magnoliopsida; order Cucurbitales; family Cucurbitaceae; genus Cucumis; species Cucumis cinereus. The sequence continues at coordinate 18,595,405 of JBBPDJ010000017.1, read as the reverse complement.
ATCGGATTTTTATTGTTTTATTAAAACCAAACATCCATCCCCACAACTCCAGATTTCCTTCAAGATTTTTGTCTCCCCACTACTCTTCTATAATCATGATAAAGTATATTATTTTTTTATTTAATGCAATGTAAAACAATATTACATGGAGAAAAAATGCGTTTTTTTTAATTATTTATTTAATTGCACCCTACATATATTTCTTTAGTTTAAATTAAATATTCATGAAATTTGTGCAATTTTTTTTTATAAATAATATTTTTTTAATAAAATATGTCAAAAATAGGGTGAGTGTGAAAAAAATGTAAAAAATAGGGTAGTGAACTCGTGTACTCAGTCCACGATTATCCAAAGACGTGGCCGGGATACACGACTCCGGTACAGGTGGCGTCAGCGAAGTTGGCGGCATCAACATAGTAGTGTGACCAATGTCATGTTGGAAGTTGTAGACGGAGTTCACAACTTTCAAAAGATACCCTCTATTTAATATGAAAGAAATATAATAAGTAAATTAAATATGAAATAAAGATATTACATAAATTAAATATGAAACGAAGATAATACGTAAATTAAATATGAATAAAGATAATAGGTAAATCAAATATAGAATAAGATAATACGTAAATTAAATATGTAATAAAGATAATACGTAAATTAAATTAGAGTTTAAGTTTATAATTTTTTTTTATTTAATTATGAAGAAGTCGTGGACTGACTCTAGTCATTTAGTCAACCATTCCACACTTTACGTGAGACGTGACTAGACAAAAGAAAATCGTGTATCCCACTTTTGTTTTTTTTTTCAATCCTACCTCATTTTTATCTTTAAAACCCTAAATTAGTCCGAATTTGTGTATAATATATATATTTGAATAAACTTAACAATGAAAAGGTCAGAAATATGTTATTTCATTTGTGACTGTTTATGAAAACGAAGAGGTGACGTGACGCTATTGGTTGGCATGCCCCAACAAATATAATAATCAAAAGAGCACATAAATTTCTATTTTGAATGCTCTTTTTTCTTTTTAAATAGAATTTTTGGGTTGACAGAGACCTGCAGATATAGCATAGATTGCTGTCTAACAAACATTGCACCCAACTTTTTCCATTTACAACTTCACACATTGGGTTTCACAAACCTTTTTTCAGGGCTACTTTCTTCCTCCCATTCATTTTTTAAATGCAAAATTTCAAAATAATTTACACAAATAAGTCAAACCACTCCTATCTAATCATTAATTAAGAAGAAAAAAACTCGTGAGTTGTGTACTCATCTCTATTGTTATATACTCTCAATCTTTATCTATCCAACACACACACCAGGCAACAACAATCTAAATTATGTGTGCGGTTGAGGGTGATGTGGATCAAACAATGAAAATATGGAGCTGAAGATGAAGGCATATGTATTTCATAATTATTCGATATAATAGACGACTAAAGTAATCCCATGCATATATACCATGATGTATAATATATATATATATAGTACCTGGAGAAGGCCTTTCAACTTGAAAAAGCAAAGGAAATCTTCTTTTGAATACAAAAATAAATAATGAAGGGTAGGGCCGATGATCTTTCTTGCCTTGGCTTTAAAACGGTGGGCCAACGCCATTTGACATGGGGGGATCCTCCTCTTCCTTTCCTTCCATTACTTTCTCTCTCTCTCTCTCTCTCTCTCTCTCTCTCTCTCTCGTCTATATATGTTTTTTTTTATCCATTATTAAAAACCATCCAATTTCATGTTCCTCAAAATCATATTCCGTATCATCAAAAACTATTTGTACGCTGTACTTTACTACTACCAATTTTTCAACATATATATACTTTCATCACTCAAAGTTTCCATACTGTACATACACACAATATAATAATTTAGAGTAGTTTGAATAATATGGAAAACAAACTTAATTAATAATGCAGTCTAGCTAGCTAATCTCCAGTTATTTACTTAGAAAGTGAAGAGGAAATAAAGATGATCGTGGAGATATTATTTTGGCAAATAAAAAAGAAGAAGAAGAAGAAATAACTAATAATCAACTCCAATAATATCAGTCATGTCGAACCAGATTTGCTTGAAAACTTTGACGATTATGTCGTGATATTCGTCGGTGTTGAGAGAGAGATAGCATGCAAGAAGGTCTTCCAATTCATTGGACCCACTGATTTTGTTCTCCACAATCATCTCCACCATTGATTCTCTGAAATCCCTCTGTGGATCCTTCGTTGACTTCACGATCGCCATGCTGTCGTTCAAACTTCTCTTCCCACTTTTCCGACGACCCAATCTCTTGCTGCTCGAAACTCTTGGAGAGTTCACAAGACGAAGCTTGGGTCCCGGAGAATTGAGTGGGAACCGACGCGAGGGGCTGCTCCTGATCAGTTCCTTATTAACAAGAGATTTATCATTCTTTGCAATGGTGAGGGAGGGACACGTGGAGGCATCTGCGACGTTGGAGGAGGACGAGGAGGACCTCGTAATGATTGGAGGAAGCTGATCAATAATCTGCGGAAGGGATTTCAAGTACTCTTCATCTGAGCCGTTGATTTTTTTGGGTGAAATTTTGTGTCCCTTTCCGAAAATGACGGCGTTGGGATCCTCCTCTTCCTTCTCCGCATGTAAATATGAATGGTGAGTTAAAATAGGCGGGGGAGTAGTACTTGTGGTTGTGACAGACTGTACTGCCGTCCGACCGCAGCTACAGCCGGGGGAGGAAGAAGTAAGAAGCAAGGTGGAGGTGGGTGCGGCGGCAGAAGTAGGTCTTCGCCTGGGTCTTTTTCCTTTGGAGGATCTTCTGGGTGGCTCAGGCGGAGAATTGGCAGCAAGTTGTGAGGCGGTGAAATGAATGGATTTTCTTGGGTGATCAGAATAAACAAGATCAGTCGTAGTATGGGTATTCTTGGAAGGGTGATCTTTTTTGTGGTTTCTTCGCCTAATAATGGTGGTCATGTCTTTCAGCTTGTAAAACCAGGAATTTGGCATCATATCCGATACCCTAAACCTATAATTTCCCATCCTCCAAATATTATTATTTCTCTCTCGACTCCACTCCACTCGATCACCCACCATGGGGTATTTTTTGCCTCTGCTTCATCTTCCTGTATGTCTGAAGGGCCTAAAATAAAGGCAATTTCAAATGGGGTCCATATGATTAGTTGGCTTTCATTATTACACCCTGATTACCTACTTCAATGGGAAAATAAACGTTCCCCCTACGCCCTAATCATTATTATTAAGTATTAAGATCTTTCAATTTTTTGTCGTTGTTTTTTCTCTCTTTTAAATTATGTTTTTAAATTTTTGTTTGTAAAAACAAAAAACAAATTGGTTACCAAACCCTCCTAAACTATTATGACTTTTGAATTATTTTTTATTTGTTAAAATTTAAAACCCAACAATGAGATTGAGGTTCTAGGCTTAATTCAAGTCATGGTGTTCATAAAATTTGATGATCTTATAAAAACTAAAACAACTCAATCCAACCGTAGCGATTTGTTTTGGGTTATTAACTTATATGAGTTTGTTTAGGTTTTTTAACACTTAAGAAAAAATCATTATATAAATTCCTTAGGCTATTTTTGTTTGTTTTTTTATTTTATTCTACTATTTGTGGCACAACCAAGATGGAAAGGCAGAAAATTGTGCGACGTCAGTTGTTTAGTGCCACATCAGCACTCACATGTATGTTTGTAAAACACTGTGTTTCCATTTGGCGCCTTATGCACAGATTTCTGTATAGCCCTATTTCCAAACAACCCGACAGCGGAAACAACCCTTCCTCTTTTCTTTATAAATACAAAATCTTTTGAATTTAACTTAATGATCAGTTTATCCTTTATATATACTCAATTTTAATTAAGATGGTCTTAATTTTGGAATTTGATACTGTTAGTTGCCTGATTTATTAACCATTTAGCTGTGTGTGTGTGTGGTAATGAATATAATTAATTTTTGTTGCAGTACACAGGTCAAACCAAAGCGTTAAAATTAGAGAAGAAAGGGTTGATTACTTCATTTTGGTGCCTAAGTGATTATGTTGATGTTGAATGAAGAAGAAAAGGTGGGAAATGAAATCCAACACACAGAGAACTCAGAAGATGACAAACTTAAAGAGGATGAAAAGATGAATAGACAAATACAAGATGTCAGAAATTGAATAGGGATCCGTTTTGGGATAAGAGAGAAAATATATGAAGAAAAGCAGCACCAAACCCTTGCTTCTTCTTCAATGGCAAAAAAATGATGTCTCCAAATATTGGACTCTACTCCAAATAAACGACACTCTAAATTACGTTTTTTCATCTTATAATGGGAGTCTGGGAACTGGGACCCCCACCCCCTTTCATCTCAATCTCTTTTTCATTTTTATTTTAACTCTTGACTCTTGTCTTATATATATATATATGTCTATACAAAACTGTTAGCACAATCATTTCAATCATCCGCATTCGCATCTGCTTTAATATGTTAAAAAAGGGTAATATCTAATCTAAATTCAAATAAGTAAACAATTAATCTACCATTTATTCTGTGTTTGTTTTTTTAATCATTCACACTCCTCGTCACTGCACCTAAAAAAGAGTACGTTTCTATAATGTTTTTCATCCCTTCAGTGTATAAAAAATACGTATTTATTTGAATAATGGATGTTCGTATCCTTTGAGTTGGGTTGGGTTCTTAACTCGGTCTATTTAGTTCCACAAGTTGTTGTCAAGTAACTCAATTTCATCAATTTTAACCCTAGTTATTGTTGAAGTTTTTACATTAGTCGAAAAACTCTATCTTTACTCCTTCTCCCTCACTCCAACGTTTCCAATGAATTCACTCGTTGTCGATCAACTTCAGCGACGTTCTTAGATGACCACCTATGGCGATGTTCAACTCTGACAACCAACTCAAGTAACGATCACCTTCAACGACTATTTTGAATTATCTCTGTGGCCAAACTTTGGTAACCATCTCCTTGCGACTACTTTCGGGGAAGACCGGCTTCGATAATCATCCATAGAGACCACATTTGACGTCGAACTTCACACAACTACTACCTTCGACGACCAACTTTGACAATCACCTCTAGAAACTAATTTCGACCACCAACTCTATCGATCATCTCTAACGACCAACTTTGAAACTATATATTTGTTCATGACATTTAATATTCGTTTTATGTACGACGGTAGTTTATACCTTTGTGAGTTTACTTTTGATTTTACTCAAAAGACCTCATGTCATTGGTGATCATTGTTTTCCCTTATATACTAATGATACATCTCATATAATTAACGTGGAATTTGATCACATTCTCAACCCCAAACTTAAAATATAAAGGAGAGAACACAAAAGTAGTTTGAAAGAGAGAAAGAAAGAAGAGTGGTGTATCATTTGACGAAGGTGTGCTCCATAGTTTAACACAAAATAAACCCAAATTTAGACAAATACACATCCCATTTGGAAACCTATAGTTTGATGAAAAGAACCCCATACTATAGCATATGAAGAGACAAAAGGTTTGTGATATGAGGAGTTCATGCATACATAGGAGCAAACAACAGGAGATTGTAAAAATTAAAAAATTGAGATAATTGAATATGTGACACTAAATTTAGGGTAATTTTGGTAAATGGCAAACCAGAAAACTGTTTTGATTTGTAGCAAATCACGTGTGGCTCACGTGGTTCGCAATTTGTTAAATATGAAAATACCCTTATTGTAACTGCAGTGCAATTATTTCGTATTTGCACTTATGATACTGTAATTAGTTGCTAAAAGATGTGTATCATTGTTACCGCAGTTTAATTATTTCGAATTGTGCACTTATGAAACTGTAATTAATTTCTACGTTTTATATCGTCAGCTATCAAATTGTAACTGTTTCCTCACATTTCGGGATTTAAGAGTTAGTTTCAATAATTAAATAACTTTATTAGTTTTTATTAATTTTAATATGTCATATTATATTAATAAAATATGTATTTGTTATGCATTCGGTTATCTTTGTAATATTCAAGGCTTGAATCTTGGGAGTTAATATCATTTTGGAAATTAAAATTAAAATGAATTTTGCTAATATACTTTAATTTTTCGAAATTAGAATTTTTAAATCGTAATTAACTTTCTTCATCCCTTTTACTGAATAATATCTGGATCTTAAATCTTTAAAAACTTTGTTCAATGGTTGATAGGATGAAAATAACCATTACTATGACTTCCATTTTATTGAAGTTTTTGTTCATTCGAACACATTTTTCAACCAGTTTGTTGATCTAATCAAATCTACCGTTTTTTCATCTTCTAAATATATAATTTCTCGATTGCGTTTGTACCGTGATGACTGTAGCAATCCTAATGTTATTAGGATCGTTGAAGGCAAAAATGTATTATGGTTATTGTCTTTTGTTTCACATTCCTCCTCTAATGATGTTTCGATTGTTGTCGATCACGTCTCATTTTGTTAGCAATAGTAGTTACACTGTAATTATCAATATTTAATGTTTTTATGTCCCTTTGTTACAATATATTGTTTTTTAAAGTTTGTTTTGTCATGTTGTTTGTGTGTCAATTTAACTAAACTACTAAATAACAATTTTTTATCATTCTCTTTCTATGTATAGTGTTTTTTTCAATGGTTCATTTTTTGTCCATTAATTTTATGATTTCGTTTGTCAATTGTATTTCGACATAATCTTAAAATGTTGTGCAATGTTATAAAATGATCAGGACTATGATAAAACGTAGTTAGTTTAAATCAGATTATTTAGTTTAATAATTATTTTAGACTAAATGTTTTTTCAGATTCAAATTAACTTCTTATTAACATATAGTATTTACTAGATATATACATAAAATTACACACTTTAGTTCAGTTCATTCAGATGATGATTAAAAAAAATAGAATTAAAAGGTTATAGCATTAACTGTAATTAAGAAACCATTTAAAACAAAAACATCAAAGTTAGTTTAAAAAATAAGCATAAGTTCATAATTTCTAGTTCTAAGTTCAAAATAATGTATTTATCAATGATCACATTGGTTTACGTCTGACTGTGAAGATTAAAGAATGGTACATTCTCGTCCACAGTTTTATTAGATTCTTTCGACAATTTTTCCTCAGTGCATCAATTCATATATCACTCATTGGTGCATTTGCAACTTCTTTTTAATTGTTGTGATTTTGCAGCTCTACATTCATCCTTTTTTTCTCTTTTCTCCTCTAACTCTTCTATACTTCTACCTAACTGTTAATAAGAAATAACTAATTTAGTAGTATAATATTGTTAGTTTTTTCAGGTGTATCACTTCTATACAATTATTCTTGCTTAATTCAAAAATACAATTAACAACACCTATTATTACAGTGTAATTAATTCAAAAGTCTCAATATTATATTGTAATTAATCCGTCAAATACACAATTTTGGTTGTTTTAGTTTTGGTTAGATATTCCGGATATTATGGCATTAATTTCAATTTTTTGTTTGATTTTCCATCAAATTCATATCTAAAATAATTTATATTTTTTTAGTTTTGATTTGAATTTTGAAATTTCATATTATATTACTCTTCATAGTATATTTTTTATTTTATGTTAATGCTAATCAAATCATACAATTTTTAGATAGTTTTTATCAATATCTTTTTTATAATTTTATTTATTAAATAATTTATAAGTTTTTTTTATCACCATATTTAATATAGTTTCATTTTAAACATAAAAAAGATATATCTTTCTCGTTTTTCACCAATTCTTCTTATTTTTAAAATTAGTTTTATGATTATATTTATTTTAATTTCATTTTACAATTTAAAAAGTAAACAAACCCTAAACCAAAAGACATTGAAATTATATCAAATGCACTTAATTCAAAAAGACCAAATTCAGATTTGTAATTACCAAATGATTCAAGTAAGTTCATGTTGCTAATTTGAGGCTTTGATCGCAATAATTTATTGTATCGTGCATGTTGCATCAATACCTCAATGTTCATCCTTGTATTTGAATTTGGATCCAGTAATTGGAAGATCAAATGTCTTGCTGGCTTTGAAATTGAATTGAAAAATTGATATTCTCGACGATAAACCTTTCGGTACGTAGCGACGAGGTTGTTATTGCTGAATGGAAGATGACAGGAGAGTAAAACGAAGAGGATAACACCACAGGACCACACATTGGCTTATTTCTTCTGGTTTGAAGAAGAAATTTATGTATGACAGTGAGATGTTAGGGTTTAAGAATGCAAGGGTACAAACCGTCTGCTTGAAAAAACACAATATTTTGAAGATGGAATGGTGAGTTTGTGAAAAACTATATATTTTCAGCTTGTAGAACAAAGATTGATCTTTGAAAATGGAAGATCAATGATGAAGGATTGAAGATGAAGGATTTACGTGCTTGAAGATGAAGGATTTGCGTGCTTGAAGATGAAGGGTTTACGTGCTTGAAGATAAGGGTTAGCCTCTTATGTCAGGTTTTATTAAAGTATAATTATATTTATTTCAGTGGTAGAAAGTAATTGTTTAGCTATAGACTTAGGGGTATGTTGGACTTTTGCAAATTTGTATTTATTATATTTTTAATTCGATTTGTCATTGTTTTAAAAAAAAAAAAAAGTAGGTTTGCCATTTTTTAAAATGGAAACTTGAAAATGGCTTGTAGTTGAAAATTTTGGCCTCTCAAAGCCCAATTTGTGCACATTGGACAGAGTACAATACAGGTAAATGGAGTCCCTCATGCCCTCATTATACATAAACGGGCCCAATAACAATATGAAGGCCATTCTCAGACGCACACACATATAGCCCACAAATTTTCTATTTTCAAATAATACAGCCTGCACCACCTTTTAATAGCTTCAAGTCAATCAAGTAACAGAAATTAGTATGTCTATACTACCTTCTTCTGTACACATGATTTCACAAAAGGCCAGCTTTATCCAAATATTATAGATTTCTTCTATTATTACTACCATATCTTTGGAACATTCTGTTTCTTATATTTAGTGTAATATAATTTATCATTAAATGTTATAACTGCTTGATGCTAAATTTATTGTTAAATGCATCACCTTCTTTTCACTAAATATCATATCTGTCTTTCATTTTGGGTTTAACAAATTCTTTTTTCACTAAATGCTAATTAAAATCAGATTAATTTTCATTAATAAATCACTTCATTTTCAAATATTCCCAATATTTTATTTTCAAATATTCATATTATTCTTCTTACAGTATTGTGTTTGTATATGTTAATCAAATACACCTATTACAATTATGTTTTCTTCGTTAATACACACGAGATGTGTGTTTATTTAGAAAATGATAATATCAATCAATTGTAAGAATAATGTAAAATAATAATTTAATAGGAGGGTTTTGAAATTAAATCCTGCTACGTTAAATATTGATATTTACTTGGGTGTTAAGTAAATTTGTGAGAAAAAAATAATTTGGTAATTAAAACTAATAATAATATTCGTATACCAAACCCAAGGTTTTGGTTTTAGCGGTCGAATTTGAGTGAACCGGGTCTAAAGACATGGGAATGGAAAGGAAAGAAGTAAGGAGGGGGAGGTATTATTTTAAAATTACATAATTAAAATTTTATTATTCTCTTCCTCTCCCGTACTCTCTCTTATCTATCTATTTGTTATCAGAGTTTTTTCGCTGGGACGGACGACCTTGACGACGGCACCGACGCTCTTTGGACTCATCGGATCACCTCATCTCATCTTCTTCAACCAAACATTTCTGGTTTTCATTCTCTATTTATTTCTCTTCTCATTTTTATATTATCTTTTTCTTTTGCTGCCATGCCTTCCGCATCTGCTTCTCCTCCCAATCCCCCAGCTTCCACCCACTCCATCCCCTTCGACATCTGATTACTTTTAACTTAATCAATTTCACTGCTTCTGCTCATGTTCTATTTTCCAGCCATTTATGCTGGATTACTATTCTCTATCCAAGCTTTCAACATTTTTTTTAGCTCCTAGGGTTCTTCAACTTTCTTGAAATTTCTCTATTGCCTTTTCAATTCCCAGCCGAGATTAGGGTTAGGGTTTTCGCTAAGATCGACGATTCTCCCTGCTTTTGGCCTTGCTTCCCTTCTTGGATTCTTGACGTGGAGCGTGGGCGGCGTGGGTTTCGGGGATAATGTGTATACTGTGCGTGATTCAGAAGTGGTCTCGCCGGGTTGCTACAATGCTTCCTTGGTTAGTTATTCCGCTGATTGGACTGTGGGCGCTCTCTCAGCTTTTGCCGCCTGCATTTAGATTTGAGATTACATCACCCAGGCTTGCTTGTGTTTTTGTGCTTTTGGTTACCCTCTTTTGGTATGAGATTTTAATGCCTCAGCTGTCAGCTTGGCGGCTGCGCAGGAATGCACGGCTTAGGGAGAGAAAGAGATTTGAAGCTATTGAGTTGCAGAAGCTCAGGAAAACGGCAACTAAACGATGTCGGAACTGCTTGACTCCATATAAGGATCAAAATCCTGCGGGTGGTCGTTTCATGTGCTCCTGCTGTGGTCATATTTCTAAAAGACCAGTTTTAGACTTGCCTATACCACCGGGGTTTTCAAATTCTGGGATCATTAAGGAACTTGTTGGAAAGAGTGGGAAATTATTGAATCAGAAGGTATGGCCAGATAATGGGTGGATATCTGGCCAAGATTGGTTGGAGGGTGGCACTTGGGTTGGGAAGTCCGTTGCAGGAAAATCTAGTTATTGGAGGCGGAATGGTTGTGGAGGAGATGAACATTGTTTGGCAGAAAAGTCTTACTCAGGTATTGTGATTTTCTGCTGTAAGCTTTTTACATCTATTTTCTTGAGCATTAGATGGCTTTGGAGAAAAATGTTTAGGATAAGTTCATCAAGAGAAGACAATTTATCTGATTCTGAGCATAGGGGGCTACTGGCCAAGATGGGTGAGAATGGGGGTAACTTCCCAGAGAGTAGGGTTGAAAAAGCACGTAGGAAAGCTGAAGAAAAAAGACAGGCTAGATTAGAGAGAGAATTATTGGAGGAGGAAGAGAGGAAGCAGAGGGAGGAGGTTGCCAGATTGGTGGAGGAACGGAGGAAATTGAGGGATGAGAAAAAGGGTGTTGAGAAGGATCGTGATAGAACATCACAACTTTTCAGAGAGAAGGATGGGAAAAAGGAGGCTGAAAGGAAACGGCAGGAGAGGAGAAAGGAAAAGGACAAGAATTCAAGTAAGAGTAATTCAGACGCTGAGGAGTTGGAGAAGAAAACTGGTAAAGAAACTGAACGAAAGCGAGATTTGGACAAAAAAAGTGAGACTGATCGTCGTGAGAGTCACAAACTTGGGCCAGAGGGTGTTAAAGGCCAGAGCATTATGTGTCATAGTGTAAAGAATATTCCTGGAAATAATTTTGGCCGAGGATATACTGGTTCTAGGTATCTTGATCGTATGCGGGGTACTTTTCTGTCTTCTTCTAAAGCATTTGGTGGTGGTGGTTTATTTGGAAAGGTCTATAATGCTCCAGCATCTGTTGTTAAAGACAAGTCTAACGGCTCTGTTGATCATGTAAATATGTCAGTTTCTACTAGAGATATGTCATCTGAGCGTGTGATTGGGAAATCTGCTTTGAATGGAGATGATAAGATCATCAACCATCCAGTAAGTTCTAATGCTGTGTCCTTTCCCCCACACAACACACACACACACACACACACGGATAACAAACACTGTTTACTCTGTCACATAATGGAATGTTTTAGACCTTTTTCCTCTCTTTTGCCCTCTTTCTCCAATAAACACAGCAGTATTGGTATTTCTTTAATTCTAATTAATAAGAGAACAATTTCTGATGTCATTTCTGATGTCCTTAGCTTTGCTTGCTAGATAGGAAAGCCTTGTTGCCCTCCTAGGCTCTGGTCCTTTCGTATGCCTTTTCGCCCTTTATATTCTAATGCATACAGTTCTTTAAGAATGTTCAATACAAACATCGCTTATATTTTAGGTTTGAATTCTGCATTTTCTGAATGGTCATGGATGGACTTTATGCTTCATATTAAACAGATGGCTTTCTGTTTTTTCTGCTAGGGTTTGTCTACACGACCCAGGTGGGAATACTATCAGAGATAGTAGTTTCAACATCTAGATGCCACAGTTTTTTTCTTATTTAATATTACTGCATTGAACCTTTGGAGAGACAAACCTAAGGACTTTTGAATATAAGTTTGTCTTTAAATCCTTTTTATATTAGTATGCAACATGATGCTTCTTGGTGGTGCACAATCCACACGAAGTTCTTTTGTAACCATAGACTATCTATAATTATTAATAATTGGAAGGCTTTCCTGTACTATTGTTCTTTTGACTTTGTGTGAATATATAAGGTTCCTTCGCTTCATATTAATATATATTGAAATGAAGAGCGATGACCTGAAGTTTTCATGTTCACTGCAGGTCTTCACTGAATCACAAGCTGTTGTGGCGCCTAAAAAATCTTGGCAACAGTTATTTACCCGTTCGCCATCTGTTCCTTCATCCACTAGTGCCAATGTTATAAGTAGGCCAGTAGTGAAGCCCTCGTCAGATATCAGCAATCCACAACTTTCTGGGCAAGTTATAGGCTCACAGTTATCTGGGCAAGTTTCTGGAGCCCAGTTACCTGGGCAGTTATCATCGACACAATCATATGATAATCCTATTAGTTTTGGTCTGCCATCTCCATTTACCATATCCACGTATCCTAAGGGTCCTGCAAGTAGTAGTATAGGTTTTTCACCTGTAATTGAACCTCAGTTTTCTCATGTTCCTGAAGGGTCCCATGAATGCATGCCTGAAGAACCAGAGCTTTTTGAAGATCCTTGTTACATACCTGATGTTGTATCCTTGTTGGGTCCCGTCTCAGAGTCGCTTGATGATTTTCGGTTGGATTTAGGAACTGGCTTTGTATCAGAAATTGGAATGGAAAGACCACGGACTCTAAAGACTGCTTCTTCGGAAATTAACAAACCATCTCCAATCGAATCACCTTTATCACGGGAAAAGCATAATTGTTCTAATCATTTCCCCAGCACCCCCAAGGCATTGGATCTGAGAAGTCCTCCCAAGGATGAAATGAATCCAAATGATAAGGGAACATGGCAGATGTGGAATAGTTCTCCCTTTGGCCAGGATGGTTTAGGTTTAGTAGGTGGGCCAGCTGGCTGGATTCGGCCTGCTGAATCCAATAGACTAAATAAGGATGATTTTTTCCACCCTCCTCAGAAAACTATTCCACCAACATTCATTAAAGAGGATCAAGTTTTGTCTGGCACATTTCCTTCTCAGAATGTTTTCCTTGGTAATGGCCAAAGTGTTGGGGCATTTAACCCAGTTATGAGTTGTGATCATGATCCATGGTTAAAGAAGCCTTTCTATCCGCCATTGTCTAGAAGTGAGAACAATTTCACTGTTATGCCTCAGGATGAAACTGTTCAGAATGAAATGATATATGGTAGCCCCAACAGATCTTCCACTGGTCATCCATTTGAGCTGCCTGCAACTAGCTGTTGGCCAAAGTAAGTCCTTTGATTTCTGTCTTTTGAAAACAAATATGCTACTCTTCTGTGATAGTTAAATAATTAAGCGGATGATTAAATTATGAATGATTGTCTTCATTTTATAAACACAAACTGTCTGTGTATCTGTTTATTTCTGCTGAGCATACATATGTACATGCACACCCACTTTTTCCTTCTATCAGAGCATTATGCAGTGTGTCTAATTTCACCGTAATTTTGGCTGTCTATCGACTTCACTAATGTAGACAGCTTAGGAACTTAAAATGACATGCAACTGGGAGAGTTTGATAAGTTGTGTCTTGAGTCTCTTGACTAGGCAAACTCCTCTCATCAAGGATTTCTGAATGCGATTCCAATTGTCAATATATATATATAATTTCTCAACCTTAGTTGTTGTATATGCTACTTGTTTCATATGGTAACTTGAAATAGATTTTTGACCCACAACGTTTTTGGCTATTGTTAGTTAATGTGGTGTCTAAGTTTGTGCTTTCATTTCAAATTATTCTTCCTCTAGGATTGTTCTTGTTAGAGATATGTGCTGTCTGAATCGCTGCCCATTAATTAAGGAAAAGTCCTGGTTTCTTTCTATGTATATCGTGTAATTCTCTAATTCATTCTAGGAAATAATACTGAGAAAGAAAATGCAATCAAACGTTTCTCACGTCTGTTTGCTAATTTTGTAAACAAATTAATGTCCTGCTGGTGTGATTGGTGGTAGCAGTGAAAAATCAAAGGATGATTGATGCAAAAGAAAAGACCTTATGAACACATTTCGATCAGGGTGTGGAAATGCATTGTTGAATGTTTTTGTTGATAGTTGCATTACTAATGTGTAGTAAATAAGTTATCCATGCAAAGGGTTAATTATGGCGAGCTATTTTGATGGCATTATGCTATGTGTGATTTGGTAGATGTATGACTTAGCTTGACGATGATACTAGACAGTAGTGAAAAGAAACAACAATTTTATGTTTCTAACAGATTGTAACTTTATTTTGGCAGAGAATGGGAAGCACAAGGGCCAGGGATGGGTGCGGGAAAGCCATCGGTTGTGAAGCCGCCTGTTGGGGGTCTATTTCCCTCACCAGATGTACAGTCACTGTGGTCTTTTGATATGAAAACCGGAAACTAACACTATAAAAAGGGACTTATTAAAAGAAAAAAGAAGAAAAAAACACGACTCCTATCCTGGAGAGGCAAATAGTCACTTCGGGATATGGAGGGTTTAGAAAAATACTGGAATCCAATGTCTCGTCCTCTTCTCCTCTTGTAAGGGAGATTGATGTTTACTTAGATTAGCACGGATAGGAATACACGTGGCATGCATTTATTTGTGCATCAGGTAACTGCTAGGGGTCTTCATCCATATGATTCATCATATTTTGAAGTTTCTATAACACTTGCTAGAGTGGAGGAGCCCCCCCTTTTTGAGGAAAAAAAAAAGGAATTTGTTCATTGGAGCTATATTCCCTTCTGCTCTTGCTTGCATGCCTCACTACTAATCACTTAAATGTCATCTCAAAGATTCGTGGATTATACTATTAGGTCATCAAACACTGACTCGTCTCTATCTCTATCTCTCTCTATATATATTTTATTCTCACTTATCTTAAACAGGGAAAATAGAAATACACTCGCTTCTCATTTGTCAGCATGGAAATTGATATATAATACCTTCTATCCCCCACTTCAATCCAAAAACTAATTGTGTATGATTTTAATGTAGTTCAGTTGCATTGGAGATAGGTTTCTATCATTTACTCTCCCCCTCTGAGCTGCATATGAACGTTTTGAATCCTGTGCTGTTTACTTTAGTTGATTACCTTTGTCATATCCAGTTAACCCTTTATCCAAATTCAATTCCAAATTTTGATTTATGAATGAATTCTCACCTTGCCATGCCGTGACAGCACAAGATGTACATATCTCTATGGGTTTGAGAATAAAAGATTGTATGAACTATACAAAGTAATTGACTGCTGATTTGTATGTACTACATACAAAGTAATTATAGCCCAAAATTTGTTTATTAATTTCATAATTTGTTAATCACTTGCATGGCGAGGAGAGAGACTAAAGAAAAGAGATCATCATAAAATCTTTAAAACAACTTCACACTAGGTCATTCATAAATCAAAAGAATTTGGAGGAAGAATTCCCCAATCAATCGTAGATAAATAAATCCTAACAGTAACTGTAACTAAAGGTAGGTTCACAAGCTGAAGTCAGTACTGACCTTACAATTAGATGCATACAAACACACAATAGTTCAACTTAAGTTTACACAACACAACATTCATTTGAGGTTGGGGGTTGGCTTCTTTCTCTTCTGATTATCATTCTGCTTTGCTAAAAATGAAGGGAACCGTGCCACGAATCCTGATTTCTTTCGCTTTTTGTTGGAGTGTTTTTTATCACTGCTCCATCGTTCAACCTTAACACAACTTGGCATTTCCCGATTTTGTTTGCCGAGCATCTGCGCCAGCGATACCTTTCGTTGCTTTAAGAATCGTTTCTCCGCTGCAATCCCTGACATCAGTTCTTCCTGGAGAAACAACTTCCTGCTCAGTATCTGTCCTATTGAAAGAGTTGGGTTAAGAACAGGGGTGGTCGATTCATGTTCAACCACAACCTTTGGTCCACTCACAGCAAATGGACAATACTCCATCTTACCCTGCTCCCATCCCCACTTCTCCACTGCTTCTTTCACTGCAATTTCTTCCCTCTTTGCAGCCTCCATGCTGTTTAGAACTTCTTCCAATGCAAATTTTGTGTTCTTGATTTCTTCTGTTGCTTCTTTCACCTGCTTCAACATTTTCATTTTTGATTCATTCCCCTTCTCAACCTCTTGGTTTGTTAACACCTTCGCATCTCCCAATGTAATTGCTGATTCCTTCATTTTTGCAGCTGCTGCCAATCTAATCTCAGCCGTTCTTATTTTACTCTTTCTTCTTTCAATCTTTGATATTGTCCTCAAAATTTCAGCCTTTGCAGCCTCCCCCATTTGTTTAAACTTCTCAGCCTCGGAATTTAGTATCTGCAGCTCCTTGAGAATTTCAGCACCATGTTCTTCCATGTTAGAATCCTTTGCAACTTGCAGCTTTTCTCTCGTTTGATTCAGCCTTTCTTCAACTGATGACATTTTCA
Source organism: Cucumis cinereus (assembly GCA_037974625.1). Lineage (NCBI taxonomy): Eukaryota > Viridiplantae > Streptophyta > Magnoliopsida > Cucurbitales > Cucurbitaceae > Cucumis > Cucumis cinereus. Next base: position 18,578,729 of record JBBPDJ010000017.1, on the reverse strand, counting down.
AAGAGTTCTGCCTCAATCTCTCCCGAGTTTTCTCCAACGAGAGTCTCTCTCTCTCTAATTTCTTGTTAAACACCTCCATTGAAGCTCGAATTTCAGAAATCCCATTTGTGGTTCTGCTTAGGTTACGCTGAGCCTGCTCGAAACCTTGCACAAATTTCAGTCTTTGAGCTTTGTGACAGCCAATATTTTCCTTATCATCATCATTTTCTTCCTCAGCTGCACCATTTGTGTTTACATTACTTACTTCAGATACCTCTTTCCGCAGCTCCATTTTCAAATCCTCAACGAAAGCTCTTGTTGATTCGAGTTCTTGTAAAATATCAATAGTCTCCCTCTGCTTCAAAATCAGGTCATTTTCCAGCTGAGATGCGTGTTCCTCCAGCTTTTCAATGCTAATTTCTTCCACTTCATGTTGCTGATCCAGAAAATTAAAAGGAAAATGTGAATTGTAACTCAGTGATCATGACAGAATTTACCCCTAAACAGAGAGAATAGAGAGAACACTGACCTCATTTTGGAAGGAATTGTTAGAGGGTTTCCAGTAGCCGACTCCGCCGAAAAGAGACACTGCTTCCTTCACAGACTCGAAGGGGGCGGAGGTGTCGATTTGAGCTCTTAGATCATCAGATTTTGTATCTATTTTCGCGATTTCCGATCCTTGGAAGCTATCTGAACAAGGCCCACCAACATAATCTGAAACTAGTTGGGTTTCATCCATGAAGCTCATACAACCAAACAAGCAAACGAATTGTTGACGAAAAAAGACAAGGTGAAGCAGACAAGAGAAATTAAAGAAGAATAGAATGGAGAAGTTGAAAACACCAGATGGTTAGTGGGTTCTTAAAGGAGGAGAAGAGAAAAGAAGATGACGGAGGTTTGGGGGTTGGTTGGGTCATTTGATGATTGATATTTGAAGGGTGTGGGGGTGAGAGTGTCCCAACGGCAACATTTATGTTTTATTTTATATTTACCAACGGCTTTCAACACTTTGCGCTTTTTGTAGACCGTTGAAATCAAAAGCATTTTACAATTACATTACATTCTACAAAGAAGCTTATAAAAAAGGGTTTCTCTCTTTTCTTTTTTCCACGGACCACAATCCCTGACCCTACAACATTTGGATTTCAAGTAAAGTTGTAGAAAATTAATTTCTAAGTAGGTGACTACCATGGATTGAACCCATGACCTCTTAGTTAGTTATTGACTTTTTTACCACTAAGTCAATCCATAATGATTATAAAAAAGAGTTTCTCTTTGATTTGAAATTGTCTTCCACACTCTCTTCTTTGTCCTTTTTTCTTTATTCATTACACACAATCTCCTTTTGTGTGCAGCAGGTCATTGACCAATTTGATACTTTTTCAATTTTATGAATTTGAAAGACACAAAATTTGAATATTATACTTCCCTTATACATAAAATTTAAATTTATATCATATGTCAATTAATTTTTAAATTTTTTAAGCTTAATTAAAAAAGATTGGAAAAAAAAAACGATAGAGTGATATGTTAAGAGGTCACATTTTGATTAGTAGAATGGGTAGCGTGGCATTATGTATCTATGTTCATTATTGGAGCGCCCACCAGCACCAACCCACTAATCTAAATCACAGAAAACCCCTTTGTTTGTTACTTAAACAGCTCCACCACCCTTCTCTTCATCTCAAATCCAACATTTGCCACACAAAACCAGATTCAACACACAACACATTCTGCTTAACTTGACATCAATAATTATTTGATGTCAATAAAATTAAATACAAGTAATAAAAGAATGAGAATCACTTTTTTTTTTTTTTTTTTTTATCCAACAATATTCTGAGCCAAAATTCTCAGTTTTGATACATTCATCACCACCTAACTCCAATTTCTTTCCTCAAAGGGCAAAAAAAAAAAGGGAAAAAAACATGAAATTATCCCAGGATCAAACCCCAAAACTCTCCAATTCACAAGAAGATAAAAGAAGAAGAAAAAACAAAAGTGGTTAGTGAAGTCAAGATTGGACATCTGTATCCATCAAATTCTTCCTCCTCCTCCTCTTGATGAAGTAATAGCCAAGGCCTCCAGAAACAGCAAGAATAACCAAACCATCAACCACACCCACCACTGCAAGCACCCATCTGTTGAGTCCCGACTTGTGCGGCCCCAATGCAGTCCCTTTCGGAACCTTAACCATATAACTCAATCCCATTCCCTTCTCAATCTGTTTTACCCCTATCACCACTCTGTACAAATAACACTCCTCCACCCCCGAATAATGCAACGCCGCCACACATTTACAATCATCCAAACACCACTCCCCACATTCCTCTTTACTCACATTCACTCTTTTCGGTCCATCTCTTAAAATGCTACTTACTCCATCCAATTCCATCATCTCCCCTTTAACTCCACAAAATTCGCCACCCATTTCCTCCCCGCACTTCGAACGAATGCAGGAGCAGGAATTGGAAAATGTGCAAATTCCGTACGGTTTACAAGCCAGAGGAAGGTCACATGTGGTTGTGAGTGCTCGAAATGAAGCCTCGAAAATTCCGTTTTGAGGGGAGTATGAATAAAGGCCCAGATTCCCAGTTTTGTTCCCCAATGCCATAAATCTCAAAGGGTGAGGCGTTCCTGATGGGATTGTTGCAATTTTCTTGGCTCGGTCGTCGAAAAAATCCAAACCCTCGGGGTTAAGGGTGATGAATGAGAGGTTGATGTTGTTGGGAGGCTTGAATTCCCAATAAGAATACTTGCATTTTGGAGAATTGAGATAGAGAGCGATTCTTTGGGTTTGGATTTCGAAAGAATAGAAGAAGGTTGAATTTGGGGGAAAGGAAGTTAAATGGGTTTCCACATTTAAACTCTGCCCCAAAACCATCACGTCCGTTGGGAAATTGAAACTCTGCCACTTAATTCCCTCAATAGCATCCACCAGAGCCAAATTCCCATTCCTCATTATTCTAAGCCTCTGCATCCACAAAACACACACACACTCAGAAAAAAAAACCCCGAATGCGAGTGATTTCACATCATGCGGAACCATGCCGTTTAAAAGTACCTCCACACCTTGTCGGGAAGTGCCCGTTCGCCACCCCACGTGGCCGGTGGGACCCTTAAGCCTCAAGTCCCCGTCGGCAGTGAGCTCAAGGACGCATTTCTCCGCCGTGAAAAACCGGGAAAAGTGGCCAGAGCTCCACACCTTAACTTCTCCTAGGAAAACCTGCAAGGAACACGAATATTGAGCTTGGGTGGCTTCAATTGCTAAAGCTGCTCGGAAATTGGGCGGCATTAAATGCTCCGTTTCCATCAAAAAGGCCCTTCCAACGAACCCCTCGACGTACTCCGCCGGCACTGCCAGATGAACTTCATGAGCAGTAACAAGATCAGTTCTGCAAATGGAAGGGCTGAGATTGAAGCAAAAAACAAAGAGAAAACAAAACCCAGCAGCTACCTTCATCAGAGGAAATATGAAAATCCAGAAAAAGCAAATAAACGAAGGAGATTAATTTTTGGTGAAAGAAAGGAAAAAGAAATGAGAAAAAAGCAGATGAATGATGAATGATGAATGAAGATGATGGAAGGGAACAGCAGAGCAGTCCACTCCCAACCAAAAAGGGACTCACCACACCATCTTTCATTTTGCCTGCCTATGGTAATCTTCAAATGTTAGTGGATTCATCATTAATTGCATCTCCAGGTATTCTTAATTATTAATTATTTTTTTTAATCCATAATTGCTAAAGTAAGTAAATTCCAGCAGTAATTAAAGCTATCTTTCATCTACAGCCTGTCCATGTGACACTTATCTCTGTTTTAATTTTGCATCATATTCAATGTAACCATGTTTTTAACTCCTAATATTATACCCTTCAATTTCATCCTCCTTATCATAACTTTTTTAGAATGAAAATGATGTCACCTTTGCTTATTAAGGATGCTTGTAAACCAATTCATATCTATGTTTATTCAACCTTCTATACTTCTATTGCCTGTCCTTTGGAAAACACAACTTTCCATATCTCTATGTTTAGTCTTTACACACTTTTGGTCACAGTTAAATCATACCAAACATGTTCCTAAAACTTCAAATTTGACAATTAAACATTCTTTACGTTCTTTAAACTTTAGAATAACGACTTTTTTTACGAGTCGCCTTATCTTGGTCGACTAAAATTGGTGTTGTAGTTTTTTTTGTCGTTTGAAGGATAGTATTAACAACCAACAATTATCATAGATTGGTCTAGTGGTAAAAAAGTCCACGTACCTAGAAATATTAATAAGGATGTTATAGGATCGTCGAGTATTAATAAGATATAATATATAAAAAGTTAGTTAGAAAAAGAAAATTTGTAAGTTTGAATTTGGGGGTACGTTTGTAGTATTATATATAGTACAAAAAAGGATGAGTAAGCATGAATATTTGTTAGATTGGATTGGATTGGATTGGATTATATTTATAGTGTGTGAAGTTGGAGAGTCAAAAAGGGCATAAAAGAGAGTGGGAGTGGAATAAGTTAAGGAAAAGGGATCCACGTGGAATAGTGTGGGCTGCAATTTCATGTCATCATTTTTTCATCTGTCTGCCACGTTTCGGGTCCACGTCTACCCTTTCCCTTCATCACCTCCTTCTTACGTTTCTCTGACGTCTCATCTCTATCTTCCCTTATACTCTTCATTTGGGCTGTGCTTATGGGCCTCAGCTCATTCATGCAACTTCCATACCCAATGGGCCTCCACCCTTCATAGTCTATGCATTTGGGCCCAAAATGGTCACCACCGTGCTTCGGCCTCATTACAATTATTATTATTATTTTTTAATTATACTTTTATGGATATATGTGCAAAATTCTAACGATTATTAGAAGGAAAAAAAATAAAGATGTTACGACTAACATATGATTGATCCGATCGTTGACTACCCCATCTGTATACATAGTATGTATAAAAATATTTAATTTGATTGAGGATTAAGGAAACGTTGTAGGTATTGAGTAATAACTAATAAGTCTATAAGGCAACAATTAGAATTAGTTGCGTTTTGGTTGGGAGATTTGATGGAGTCGGTGTATTGAGTGTTAACTTGTTTAATGTAATTTGTAATTCTCGTTCTTCGATAAGACATTTTTAAACATGTAAAGCCAAATTGTGTAGATAAATATGTAAAGGTTATGTGATTTTCTAAATTGTAGGTGATTAATGAGTTTAAATGCCAAAACACTCGAAATTGATTTTTTCTAAAATTTATCCTCATTTTGCTCGATTAACATCAACGTAACCTAACTAACATATAAACAACAGTTAGCTTAAGATTATGTATGTAAAGTGAAGGTGTTAATATATAATTAAGTATATGATAATTATTGAAAGAGGATAAACTAAAGAAGTGAAGTGGTAGGCGGAAAAGCATAGATTGTGATACGGTGTCGTTTATTGTTAAAAAAAGTAGGGGGTGGCATTGGTTTAATGCAAAAATAAAAACGATTGTTTAAAACTTGAAACGGATAAAGGAAAACCAAACAAAAAACAAAAAACAGAGAAACTCGAAAACGGTAAAGGATATATATATAGATATGCCTTTGCCGTCCAATGCTATTCTTGAACCTTTCATCTGCCCCTTATTTCGGCCACATTCATTCTCTCTCAATAAATATTTGAAAAGCTTAAGAAATTGACAAAATGGTTTGATCAATAATGATGATGATGATGATGATAATGCTAAATAACACATATAACAACTAAAATTAAATTACATGCTTTGATGTGATGAATTAAGAATAATATATTCCATCAACTTGTCGTGAATATATCCAAACTAATTATAGCTTAATCATAATTGACATTTGTTTATTTTGACGTAAAAGATTCAAATATGTAAAAAGTAAGAAAGTTTCTTATAGTGACATAGAATATAGAAAAGTAATATTGTAAATAATATGATTGAATCAGAAGTAATTTTAAGAGAAAAATATAATAATGTACAATGTATAGTTATATCATAGTTTAGACATAGGAATATGAATGAAGTATGTGTGTATTTAGAAATCCACAAAGGTACGTGTAATTAAATGGACATGTAGGAGTCGTGACATGAAATATAAAAAGAGCATTATTTGTGGTTGGTTGACCTGAAATTAGAAGGGAAGGGAAGGGAGGATGATGTATTTTGCTGGGATATGAAGCTCTTTGTTGTCCTTCAAAAACCCTAAATTATTAAATGCAAATTGGAGGATTTCCAACCCACAGAAGTAGATTCACAATTAACAAACTTCAAACTTGGGTTTAACACGCTCTTAATCATCAATTACACATATAATAATAATACCACTGCTACATTAATTATATATATCTTAATTGTATTAGTATACAAATACACAACTAACTATGGTTTAAATATATACAACCACACAAGTTTTGAATAGTCACAAATAGCCAATAATAGCCATTACCCATTCAATTGAAAACAAAAAGAAAAGAAGGAGGAAAATGGCATTGTCCAGATTCAGAACAAAGCTGAATATGGAAGTGCAAGGGACATTGAGTTGTATCATTGCATTGCATGCCCACCAATCCTAAATTCCTAATTCCCAAACCAATCACAACCTTCCACCTCATCCTTTCTCCCCCCCCCCCCCCCCCCCCCTTCCCTTCTTTATAAAACCTTCCTACTTCCTAATTTCATCAACTTTCCTTTCCACAAACAATGTTGAGAATTACCGCCAACCGGCTACTGCGCCACCCCTTATCATCTACTCACCGCTGCCTCTCCTCCCCTCACCTCACCGCCACTCACCATGAAGTTCTTGGTGTTCCCAAATTGCCACCTTTTGATTACAATCCTCCGCCCTACGAGGGGCCCTCCGGAGATGAGATTTTACGCAAACGGAAGGAATTTCTGAGCCCTTCTATGTTCTTTTTTTATAACAAACCTGTGAGTTTTTTTGGGAATGGATATTATATGAATTAGTTTTTGGTAATTAAGGTTAAATTATGTGTTTTGAAATTGATTAATTTGGGTCGGCAGCTAAACATTGTACACGGAAAGAGGCAGTACTTATTCGACGAGAATGGGCGGAGATATTTAGACGCTTTTGGGGGGATCGCCACTGTGAGCTGCGGTCACTGCCATCCGGAAGTGGTGGAAGCCATTGTGAATCAAACAAAAACCCTTCAACATTCTACTATTCTCTATCTCAATAATGCCATCACTGATTTTGCAGAGGCTTTAGCTTCCAAATTGCCCAACCACCTCAAAGTTAGTAATAAATAAGTAACCAACCATGTAATTTAAAATTTAATATACATAATAGTAATAATGATAATAAAAACATGTGTATATAGGTGGTCTTTTTTACGAACTCGGGAACCGAATCAAACGAGCTGGCGCTGATGATGGCCAGGCTATACACAGGCAACCATGATGTAATTTCTTTACGAAACTCATATCACGGTAATGCCGCTGCAACCATGGCCGCTACGGCTCAGAGCGTTTGGAAATTCAACCTCATTCAGGTCCCCAGCCCCTCCCCGATTAATTAATTCCTTGCCAAATTAATTATTTATAACTTTTTTTAATTAATTGAATTGTATAGAGTGGAGTTCATCATGCTTTGAATCCAGACCCCTACAGAGGCATGTTCGGATCAGATGGAGAGAAATATGCAAGAGACGTTCAAGAAATCATCGATTATGGAACTTCAGGGAATGTTGCTGCCTTTATATCCGAAGCTATACAAGTACTTAATTAAATAAAAGCTTTGATCATTATTGTGTGCCCTTCCCTCGCATCCTTTAAATTAAAAAATGAATGATAATTGCACAGGGAGTGGGAGGAATCGTTGAAATGGCGCCTGGTTACTTGGGTGAGGCATACAAAATGGTTAGAAAGGCAGGGGGTTTGTGTATTGCGGATGAAGTCCAAGCTGGGTTCGGCCGTACAGGAACCCATTTCTGGGGTTTCCAAGCCCAAGGCGTGGTCCCAGACATTGTAACCATGGCCAAAGTTAGTATGCTCTAATTATTCTTATTAATTAATTAATGTCATTTAAACAATTAATTAAAATTATAATTTGTAGGGAATTGGGAATGGAATCCCAGTGGGGGCAGTGGTAACAACTCCAGAAATAGCCCAAGTTCTGATGAGACGGAGTTATTTCAATACATTCGGAGGGAATCCAGTTTGCTGTGCAGCAGGGAGAGCAGTTTTGAGAGTGATTGATAAGGAGAAACTTCAAGAAAACTCGTTCACCGTCGGCACATACCTCAAAAACAGGCTCGCAGCACTTCAACATAAATACCAACGTCAAATTCATCTTCCCAACAACCATTTCCTCTTGTAAATTTTAATTAATTCTACTTTCTTTTTTTCTTTTTTTTTTCACATTTCAAAATTCAAAATGGCAGTGATCGGAGATGTGCGAGGAAGAGGACTGATGCTTGGGGTTGAGCTCGTCACGGATCGTCAATTCAAAACCCCCGCAAAGGCCGAGACTCTGTATATAATGGACCAAATGAAAGGTAATAGTTGAGTTTAGGCTATTATTATAGTATAATATTATTATAATTTAGAGCTGATTAAATTACATTTTGGAATGGAGATTTGGGAGTGCTAATTGGGAAAGGTGGGTGCCATGGGAATGTGTTTAGAATCACTCCTCCGCTTTGCTTCACAAAACAAGACGCAGGTAAATTAATCAATTCAGATTATTCTACATACCTCTTCTGTTTTTGACCCACAAATTTGGGGAACTTACTCTCTCATTTTCTCTCTTTTTGGGTGGCAGACTTTCTTGTGGACGCAATGGACTACACCATGTCCAAGATCTGAGTTTTAAACAAAAACACCAATTATACTTCAATGTAAATCAATTAAGAGCAGAATTCTAGCAATTAACTGTCAAATTTAAATCTCTCTACTTATCATAATTCATATTAAGAGAAATGTTGCATTGATTGAGTGAACGCATCGATAATAAAAATGAGAAATTGTAGTGAGAAGGAACCAAGAAGATTAGAATCATAGAGAAGAGATGAAAGAAGAAGGGTCCAAATTCCTCAGAGATGAGTATGAAAGACTTCTGGAAAATGTAGGAATTACGTGGACAAGGTCATATAAAAGCATATTGGGGTTGTTCTCTCCTACAAACACAAACAAACAACTCTACACTTTGACTTTGACTTTGACTTTCAGAGTATGGACTCGCAAGGACATTATGAAGTTGTACATCATCAAGTATTCACAAAATGGCATATTTTCTTCAATATCATCAATACTTTCACACATCTGGCTCATTCAATTTGGAGTAAGATGCTTCAAAATTCTCACAAATCTAATATCTTCATTTTGGGATTTTCTTTTTTTTTTCAATTTGAAAAGGTTCGACATAATCCCTACTATTTAACACATTTGCAATCTAGTCCCGTAACATTGATGAATATAAAAATCAGTTGGTGATAAACTTACATACTGCTTGACAATAATAGAACGGATTCAATAATTATTGGAAAAAAAAAAAGGATAACAAAGTAAAATTCAATGTAATTATTATACAACCATGAAAGCTAATCAATTCAAAATTAATTTTGTGATCTTGGAACTGACTATATATCATACAGAGCAAAGTAGAAGAAAGATAGTGAAAACCTAGAGAGTTTACCTCCATGGTCGAATGTCAGGATCACCAAAAGATTGTTGTCCTGTTGGGTTTTTACATCTTCCATGCCACTGCCCGAAAAGCACGACAAAGCAGACCATTTATAAATACAACAAAAATTTACAACTCACATTTTTTCTTCAATTCCATAATCAATGATCACAAGAAAACTATGTTCTGCCAATCTGTTTTAAATACATCACAAAGATGAAAAAGATACATTTATATTGACACGGGAAATTTCTTCAGCTACATAATGAGGAGGCTATTTTCACTTTCTCCCACCCACCATACTTTGACCAGAACTTCCGGCTAAGCTAGAGGTTGCGTTACTGCTAGTCACCTTCAATCTTGGATCTGTACTGCCAAAAACATTTAGATCCTCAAACAGTCTGTATGATGGAATGAATGGCTTTTGTGTTGTTGAAGGCGTTGAGTTCCTAGGGGCACCTGCTGCCCATGAGTCTCCTCCTCCACCTATAGCTAACTCATTATTTCCTCTCAAGGGAAATGAATTAAGATGCTGCAAAGGTCTAGCAGGCAATGACGAGGTAGACAGTGCAGGTTCCTTCCCACGAAGATAACCCATATTCGAAACAGAGACGTTACTTTGGTGGTTGGCATTAAAAGAAGAACCTGCCCAAGGTGGGGGAGGGTAATAGCCTGAAGAATATTGAGCATATTGTGGATGATATTGCTGCTGCGGGTATGACTGGGGCTGAGATTGAAATTGTTGCTGTGGCTGAAATTGTTGTTGGTGTGGCTGAGGTTGAAATTGTTGTTGCGGCTGCGGCTGTGGCTGAGGCTGAGGCTGATATTGTTGTTGGGGATGTGGCTGAGGCTGACTTTGAAATTGTTGCTGCGATGGTACTTGTGGTTGGGTTTGTGATTGCAACTGAACTTGGGGTCCAGGTTGAGCCCATGGTACAACGTAACTGTTATAAGGTACCTGACCTTGGCTAGCAGAATGTTGATGATGATATCCCTGTGTATTTGACGATGACACAGGGACCTGATGTGTATTTTGGCTTGATGCAGGTGGAGTGAGAGGAGTATGAGGAGAGGTTGATGATGTTGATAAAGTGATACTCAAGAGGTCAATCATATCTTGCTCTTGTGAAGTCTTGACTGGTGCAGGAGGATCTGGCAGAGCTAATGCTGTGCAAGTATTAGAGGATGGTGGCATGGATGAAGTAACTGAACTACCTGTGCTCACCAATGCCAAGTTATCAACAGTTTCAGTAGAAGAGCCTTGACTAGGTACAGGCTGTGATTTAGAGTGCCTGCATTTAACAGGTTTTAACATTTACAGTCAGCCAAAAAGGAAAAAAAGATCAGAATGCAAACCATCCAATATTATCTATTTGCCTGCGTTATCTTATCTGAATAATTAACAACGAGATCTCAAGATCATCCAAGAAAAGATAGCTGAAGTCTATTATCCTCAGCAATTATAGAAGAATATGAAAACCTGCTAAACAATCTTGACTAACCTTCGAGCTAGTTGTGCAAACTCATCCTCCTCTTCGTCCTCCTCAACTATCTGGCTCCTTGCTCCAGAAGCAGTTGAAGAAGTATTATTCACATTTGATGAAGGACTAGAATCTCTTAAGCTTGAACCTCCTACTTCGCTGGCTTTCTGTGTGGCAGCAGATGACTCGGGCATCTGAGGGCTCAGATTTGTTGATTGAGTTGGCAACACAGAACCAGAAACAATTGCATCATGGTTAGCAAGTAAAGTTTGCAAGCCGTCGTTTAGCTCCAGACCTCGACCAAGAATTTCTTCATCCCTACAGAACACAGAAAAAAAATTCATCATACAAAAACTCAGCAACAGAATTCCAGGACCTCTTGTAGAACACAACCAATTGCTACATTACAATTGGAACACCCCAAAATGTAGCAATTTCAAATTCATCCACAACAAATATCTAAAGCACATGGTTCTGAAGTTTTGAATCACAGATTTCCTGCTTCAATCTGCCACACAAGTCTTGACCTACTGGGTTTGTGAGAGAGAGAGAGACAATGAAAGCAGACAAGATAATAGATGGTTACAAACATAAGCCAACAATAATTTCAAGGAGCTAACCCCGTTGTGGTTAACATCTGCATCAACTTCTTTTGATTGGCACGACAACGGCTGACAAGATCTACAATCACTTCATCTTTAACAGCCTACAAGTAGAGATCAGATGGGTGAGATTTTTTTTCTTGAGAAAAAAGCGTGACACATCTGAAAACATTGTTGTACATACAAGGGAGTCTCCAGGAGTCACAGCTTGCAGCATGTCATTCAAGAGCTCCATAACATTACGCATGGAATCCAAGCTTGACAAACTTAGGCCTTCAATCTCTGTTGCCATTGTCTCATCAAGCCTCCTTGATGAATTGCTAGGCATTCCATAACCAGCTTGTGTAATCCTTAGGGTTGGATTTGAAACAGGTGGTGTAAAAATTGGAGCAGCATTTAATGACCGCTTGGGAAATTCAATTCCAGAACGCTGTATACACAAAAGATCCAATTAATAAACTCTCAAAAATTTCGAAATATATGAAAGTATGAATGCAAGTTTTTTATTATGTAAAATATGACCATGAAATTTTTCAATAAATTGTGGATGTCAATGAAAATAGCCAAAGAATGTCTGTTGTTAACAAGATTTCTGGATTGCTGACGGTCCGGAAATCACATAAAGAGTAAATAGACAGTTCTCAACTGTAACACATACCCTTAATTCATCATACGCCCAGTAATATTGAGGATGCTTCCCTCCAGGTCCACCAAATGCCTCCTGCCAAGAATCTAATAGCACTAAAATTTTGTCCCTCACATTCATGTCTGCCTGCATCATGGATAAACAGCACACTGAGGTTAAATCTGGACATAAATGATAAATTTGGATAAAGCACATATCCTTCATTCGTCATACACCCAGTATTCAAATACCCAAAGGTTAGACAGATCAATACCGAATTACCCTACTTACAAGCATACAGCTCGGAAAATACATGATGACTTGTTAAAGTTGAATAACATTTGCATGAGCTTTGGATAATTTGTAAACAAAATTCACGTGTTTTAATAGACCTATTATCGATAAAAAGTTCCTAGCAAGAAATAAAATTGAATGCAAGAATTACTAAAAAAATGCATAAACCAAATAAAAGAAATTAAACGTTACCTTCTTCTTCACCATTTTGATCATCTCTCCTAGAATATTTCTCTCGGCTATCTGAAAATGGACATAATCACCACAATTCTTCACCATTGTCTCGATAAGCTACATTTCATGAGAACGGCAAAGCATTTGTTCAGACACCTTGAATCTAAAACTTACTACAGGGGATATATTTGATGAGCAATTGCATGTAGAGAGGATAAGTTTCTTCACAATTTATTTAGTTTTTTGGGTTGGGCCTATGGGGTGGGGATGAGAAGGAATTGGAAAGGGAAATTTTACCGTTAGAGACAGCAGCTGAACTTTAGGACTTCTATGTTGCAACCTTCTTTTCACAGCTTTCATGACATCTTTCGCCTGCCTGAGGAACAGACCACACACAAAGTTGGCTAAACAGCGAGTTCTAGATTTCAGCAGAAGGAAGAGGAAGCTAAAAACATGGAAAAAACGGTAAAAGAGAAATATAGTTTCAGAAGATTCAAGATAAAGCCTAGTATGCCATTTTCCCCTCTTACCCACCAACCAAGAAAATAATTAAAAACATAAACTAATTAAGAATCGAATTCATAAACCATCAGCCTAACATTAATTTGATGTCAAACAAAACTTCCTTCGCCAAGAAGTTGCTTTGAACGTCACTTTCAGAAAGGGGAAGGGAAAAAAATTACATCCACCCTCAAAATATAACCCCGGTACGCCTACTAATATCACCGCCAGAGAAATCAAGCGAACGCTGTTGCGATTAGAGGCATCTTAAAAACAAAAATAAATCATAATACTAATAACAACAGTAATCCTGAAAAACAATATTTACATGTAAAATAATATTTTCAACAAAAAAAACCTGACCAAATTAAAAAAAAAAAAACAGAAAAAGAGGATAACAATTGATAACTATTATATGGCATCACAATACGGAAAAACAGGATATATGTCCCCTTGTCCAACATGGTATAGAAGAAATGAAGAAAGAAGTAATCAGAAGAAGTTTCAGGCATAAAAAAAAATTGATCGAGCGTAAATTCAATAAACAAGAAAGTCAAAGGGAAGATGAATTGGTTGATGTACCAATGATTAGAATTGATGGAATCGCATATGTCGATGTTCATAGTCCAATCAGGACTTATTAGAAGGTCGCTGGTGGCCTTCTCCACTGCCACAGTCGCTGAAGAAGAAGAGGATAAAGACATCCTTACCTCCGTTCTCCGTCTCTCTGATGAAACAGAAACCTATTACGTTTATCCGCAGAAAACCAAAAATTAAGATAAGAACGGCAATTATGGAAGACTCAGAAGCATAATTTTGCAGGATAATCCACCGCCATCGTCCCTACGATGAAAGAAATTGGAAAGTTCAGAGTAACTTTTTAGGGATTTTCTTGTTTTCTTCTCATACCACATACAATCGTCAAACTCTCTCTCTCTCTCTCTCTCTCCCTTCCTCTCACTCTCCGCTTTCTTTTCTTCCCCCGAAAAATAATAATAATAATAATAAAACAAAACCAAAAATAAAAAATAAACCAAAAAAACAATACAAAACAAATGCTTTTTCTATTTTATTTTAACTTTATCTTATCTTATTTTTTTCAAGGGTGACTCGACTAATTTGAACCAACCCAAATCGATTTGTACTAACAAATTAGACTTGGCTCGATTGAATTTGAATCGAAAATGTGTTTTTCTTTAGTTTATCGAACTATTTATTTTAAATATGTAATTGATCAATAAAACTTCGTCTTCTACGAGGTTCTTCTATTTTGGATTCTGTAAATCTCTTTTTCTTCAAGGACTTCTTATTCTCGTCTAAAAGAGAGAGGGAGTTGAATAAGTGTCGGTAGAGAAAGAAAAATCCCAAATCCAATTTAAGATAGGATCCCATTTAAACCAAACCGATTCAATTTTGATTAAAGTAACCCAAATTGGTCCGATCTAATTTGATTTTTGACTCTTAAATCCTAATTAATGTAAGTTTTCCTTTTGAAAAATAATTAATTTTATGCTAGTTAAAATACTAGACTTTGTATGTCCAACACTTGTTTTCTTCTTTCCCTTCCTCAAAATATATATTTTGATACTTGTTTCATTTCCATCTTAAAAACTATTTTACTAACCTCAAATGACAAGCATAATGATTGGGGTGAGTATTACACGACCATTTGAGTTGTGTTCAATTTCGTAAGAATGCAATACATTTGTTAGATCGTATGGTATCAAGATCTTAGAAGTTATGTTCGTTGTCATTAAAGGTCTTTCTTGTATTCCTCAATTGACTACTATGAACATCGATACATAATTTGACTGTTTGATGCGATCAATCTTCTGAATAACGATGTCTAATGACCTTATAAACACTAATTTATTCATTAAAGAAGTTAAGCAGTTGTCATACAAGCACATAGAAAAGTCTCTTTTTGTCAGATTCATTATCTTTTCCATCGACGAATGGAAGATCATCAAACTTCTTAATTAGAGAGTATTTACTCTATGTTTTAATAATTGAAATACGTTAAAAAAAAACTTAAAATGATTGGATTTAAGATTAATATAAGTGTAAGAATTAAATGTGGATATTTAATATAAAGAGAAAATAAAATAAAAGTCAAAAGTAGAGGAACAATGATCAATAATTTTCCATTTACTTTTGCTGAAAGAAAAAGGTATTCCATTTACTCTCATCGTGGAGGGTTATGATTGGAAAGGATAATCAATAATGACGTCATAATTAAGGGGGTGGGAGATAAAAGTCTTCGATGTATTACAATGGCGGTATTGCGTGGGACCCATAACTAAGGAGACTTATTCCGCGCCTTTTGTTTTTTCTGCGACCAAAAATGTTACTACATATATCATATATCATTAATAAAAGAAATAATAAAATAAAAATAAAAATAAAAAAGCCACATTTTTCCTTTTTTTTTGTAATTAGCCAAATGATTAACCGAAGTAATATGAAGCAAAAAAAAAAAAAAAAAAAAATTATGAATAATAAAAATGTTATATATTGTAATTGCTCTTTATCAAATTCATTCAACCATACTGAATGTTTTTATATTTTTAACCCAATCTATCTAAAAATACAACATTAAAACTCTTTTTAAGAGAAAAAAGTAAAATTTGTATTTGATTAAATAGAGACATGAAACAATAACTACAAAAAAACATAATTTAAATTAGTTGTCAAAATCAACTTAATTTGGTGGTATTTTTCATAAGGTTGAAACTTCAAACATTTAATTCCAAAATAGTTAGGTACAAATAATTGTGTCAATTTTCATTAATTCAGCTTTTTGGTATATATTGTTAATAAAATATTTGGAGCTCAAGAATTATTTTTGGTTGACTTATTTTTAATTGGTATATGTTTGGTACGATTCCTAGTGTCTTAACTCTTTAATTTTATATGTACTAAAATAAAAACTCATTTAATTTTATGTAGCCACCTTAATGGTGATTTAATAATGAGATTGGATAAAGGAATGGAGTGATTAACGATATTTAAATGTGTCACCGTCCAATAAAAAAGTGGGTTATGAAAGTGGAAGGCCCTATGGTGGATGGATTTGGAAGATCACAGCTTTTAATTTAGAGGTGTATAATCCACTCACTCGTTTATTAAATTCATTAACATTAACCATTACTGTTTAATGTAATTTTCTGATTTAATATCCTTATTGTACTAAACTAAATTAATAATTAATATGAAAATATTCGAGAAAAAGTAGTTTGAAGATGTTTGTACTACTAAATGAAATCAAGTGCAATCATGTTTAAAGTTAAATTATTATTATTATTGGTGTGAAAGTTTATAAAAGTTATACTTTATATATATTTGAAGTGCATGAATTTATTCATTGATTTTCTTCTTAAGATCACAACAACAATTTAATGATATTTTCATTGTTTGTACAATGTTTTTGGAGAAATGTGTTTTGTGGAGTTGAACTTCTGTTGATATTGTGTTTATATTGATTTGATGTCATGTGATTCGATCTCTAGTACTTGATCCTCTGGTTCTCTCTCGGTTGAATGTGTACGCTTGATGTATGAAAGCTGAGTGCGTGATGTTCTTGAAGATGGAGTCTTTGAAGAATATGGTGTTGTTGGGAGAATTCTCCGTGAACCTTCTCGAGTTTAAAAATTTCAACCCACAAATGAAGAGAACTTTAATTTATAGAGTTATCATGTGTGCTTTATGGGCTTGGTTGGTTCATGCATGTGGCCTCATGGGTTCAAACATGTGGATTTGGGCCTTATTTATTACTTGGCTAACTTTAATTTTTTTTTTCTTTGGCTCAATTGAACTTTAGCTTAAATAATAATATTTGAGAAATAACTTGCGATTGATTCAAAATTTCTCATTCAAATAATAACAAGCAACATGTAAATGAAGTAAATAACTTTTTAAAATTGAATACATGATAATACTTGATTTTAAAATTTTTATATCTTATTAATAGTAAAAATTAATTTGATTATTTATTTAGAGTATGCAATAAAAATTGAAATTTTATACTCAACTTAAATTGTGTTAATGTTATATCTGTTTAAAATCATAGTCGTTTGTAGATGATAAACTTAAAAAAGGTGGAATATGTTTTTCTTTTTTCTGGTAGTTTAATCTACTTTAAAATTTTTAAAAAGTAATAAGAATCTTCAATTTCTTACAATTAAAAAAAATAGATATTGAAACCAACTAAAATTAGTCCTCAAAGAGGGAGAGAGAAACCAACTCAAATTAACTTGATAACTGAAATGAATATAATTTTCTTAGACTATAAAGGTTAATGAAAAATTAAATGTGACAATAATGGGTGATAAGTCAAATGAATACAATTTTTTTAAGCTATCATTCATTAAAAAAATTATAATAGGTTTAAATATATTAAATTGGACTTTAAATATATGTTTCTTTGAATATGTTGAAAAGCCCTCTATAAACAACTAGCTTAAAATGATAGATACATGAAATAAACATTTTACTGAGTTTATGAACGTTGCTAAAACTATTTTTCAGTGGTTAATAATATAAATTTAAGCTCATCTCGTTAATGTAAAACACAAATATCACCATGTAGAACATATATATTGTCAGTGTAATGTTTCACTAAAAGAATTGGTTCTAAAACCGGTGATTATGCCATGGCTATTGCAACACATGTAGAATGACTATTGCAACATATGTACAATAACACCCTTAAGGAGCTAATGGCAAGAGAATGATCATAATGGTGAAATCGCGACTAGATCAATGTCTAGAGAACTTTAATGGTGCAAGTTGCAAAATGAGAATGCACTATTTTTTGTTCTATGTCTTTAATTTAGAGATGTCTATTTGTGTAGATTCAAATAGTTTAGACGATAATGACAAAACCATGTTGCTATAATTATCATAGGTACATACACAAAATATACATACACCCAAAGACCATGTGGACCTTTTAATACATATAGCTTTTAACAACCCAACTAATAAACACCAAAAGCAGATCAAACAAACAATTAAGCCTATGGCCCTAGTTGAAGTAGATGGGAAATAATAATAATAATAAGAATAATAATAATAATAATAATAATAATAATAAAAAAAAAAAAAAAAAAAGGGCCGGGCCGGGGTTGTTTTGATCTAATCGTTGCCGCTCCTGTCCTCGTTGATCTCGAACAGAATGACCACAAGTGCAACGATGAACGCAAAATCCACATTCGGATAAACCGTCACTCCAAACGTATCTTTATCGAACACAATGCTCTGTAAATTATGGTGCCTGTGCATCTGGGCGATCACGGTGGAGCCATCCGCAAGAAAAATAGTGCAGGATCTCTCCAGCCAGCTTCCTTTGATCTTAAAATCACACCCGCTTTCCGAGCTGTTTGTGGCTAATATCACATCTAACTGTGTCTTCAATTGTAAAATCGACGATTTCTTCACCGTGAATAACAGATCTTTTGAATCTGAGCTCTCCCCTCTATACGCATACCATTTTCTATGCGCTGAAAACAGCTGTGTGTTGTTGTGTGTATATATTAACATACATTTTCAACATTATTTAATTAATTAACTCACATACATATATTATATATCATATATATATATAGATCTATAATTAATTAAACTAACTAATTGATTTACCTTTTGTTGAAAAGAGATTATGGGGTTCCCAGCGGCGTCAAGAAGAACGCGGCGATCGTGGAGGCTGAACACCGACCCTTTCACCCTGAACATCACGTTGCCGTTAACGTCAGTAACCGCGAACGAACCTTCCGCCAGGGTCATCAGCTTCTTCGTGATTCTCAGATCCACGGGATAAGGAGCGAGGAACTGAGGGCTGAGCACCGCCACGGGATTCGCCAACGGCGCATATGTCGTGGGTGCCGGCATCTGAAACGTCGGGGGATTGGCCATTAATGGATAAATTTGATTGGAGATGGGAAGAAAATTAAGTAAGACGAGGAAATGAGAGGAGGCTTGGATTTTCCTTTGGGTTGTATGGAAGACGTGTAGTTGGGTTCCTCTGCCATATGGTATATATATATATATAATCTATGTGCCAATACCACCATTATTAATTAATTTATTTTAATGTAATTAAAGAAAAGTCAAAGATGTACTAATTGACCTGCCATTTTCACTTTATCACACAATAAAACAAACATATCAAAAAAATCGTGTTGTTGAAGATATTTGTAGGAGTCGTCCCCCATAATCCATATACCTTTTAAACCATTCATAATTTAAATATTAATTAAGAATGGTAAGATGAACGAAAGATATATGAGAAATTCCATGACACAGTCTGATTCTTTTTTTGGGACAAATTTATTGATCTTTCTTTTTAACAATATATTTATAATATTATTGACATGTGAGGTGATAAGAGAATAAGATTAACATCAACTTGGATTGGCCATGTTCTTTGTGTATCAACTTGCTGAAGTTGGGAAATCAGACCAATTTAAACAAATAATATTTTCAGATATTAAGGAATGGATTCGATTCGAAAACTAATAGGAAAATGATGGGTTATTCCAAAGTATAAACCTATATTGTTTATAATATGATACAATTTGAATTTTTTTAAAAAACATTCCCAGGGTAATAGGAAAATATGAATTTTGAAGTTTTTATTTAAAAAAAATTGTGAAATGGATATGGATATGGATATTCTTTGTAGGCTACTTCAGTTTTTGTGGGCTTTATATCTAAAGCGAAGTTAAATTGAGCCTTATGCGCCCATTAACACAACCCAACGCTATTACACGCCAAATTTAAGAAATAGATAGCATAAAGTTGGTCAGCTTGGATTCAGGTCCAGCTAGTTTATGGCACACTGCCAAAAAACATCAGATTGAAAGTGAGGTGTTTGTTCGGTGTTATCCATTGTACTTCCAAAATGGGAAGCTCTAGTGTTGTGAAGAAGACCAACAACTTCCTCAGAAAACACAGGAAGTTGCCATTTTCACCTTACAAAACCAAATGGCATCAAACCTTCGATCAAGACCAAGCTTTGCGGATCCTAAAACAAGCTGCCAATTCCGATCAACTCAACCTTCTTTCCGCTCTTATTACCTCCTTCAGAGCCTACTCCTGCCACCCAACCCCCAATGCCTACTACTTCCTTTTCAAAACCCTAGCTCGAACCTCCCAATTCCACCACATTCCCCCTCTTCTTCATCGTCTCCAATTCGTCGAAAATTTCCAAACCCCAGAGTACATATTTGTCGACATCATCAAACTTTACGGACGAATGGACAGAATTCAAGACGCTGTCACTCTTTTTCGTCGGATTCCCATGTTTAGGTGTGTTCCTTCTACGCTTTCACTCAATTCTTTACTTTCCTTGCTCTGTCGAAATGCCCAAGGCCTTCCAATGGTTCCTGACATCATTTTGAATAGCCAGTCTATGGGTATTAGGCTTGAAGACTCCACTTTTCGGATACTAATTACTGCCTTATGTAAACTTAATAAAGTTGGGCACGCAATGGAGATTTTCAATTATATGATAACTGAGGGCTATGGTCTCAATTCACGAATCTGCTCTTTCATATTGGCATCGTTGTGTCAACAAAAGAAATCCTCTGGTGATGTGGTTCTTAGCTTTCTGGAAGAAATGAGGCAAAAAGGATTCTGTCCCGCTGTTGTGGATTATTCTAATGTAATTAAGTTTTTCCTTACGAGAGGGATGACTTCAGATGCTATTGACCTATTTAATAAAATGAAGGCCGATGGTTTCAAGCCTGACATTGTTTGTTATACTATGGTCTTGAATGGGGTGATTGCGGATGGGGATTATAAAATGGCAGATGAATTGTTTGATGAATTGCTTCTCTTTGGTTTAGTTCCTGATTTTTATACATACAACGTGTACATACATGGATTATGCAAACAAGGTAATTCAGAAGCGGGGTTTCAAATGATTTCACATATGGAGGAATTGGGGTGCAAACCTAATGTGATTACTTACAACATTCTATTGGAAAGTTTGTGTAAAACCGGTGAACTTGATGAGGCAAGGAAGCTTCGAAGTAAGATGCAACTAAAGGGTCTGGCAGAAAACTTGCAGACGTTTAGGATTATGATCAATGGTTTATTTCATAACGGTGAGGTAATTGAAGCCTGTGTCCTATTGGAGGAAATGCTAGGAAGTCGTTTTCCTCCTCAGATTTCAACTTTTAGTGAGATACTTTCTTGGTTGTGCAAAACACACATGGTAGGCAAAGCACTTGAGTTGCTCAGGTTAATGGTAGGAAAGAACTTTTCCCCAGGTCCTAAGGCTTGGGAAATACTGCTCCTGAGTTCTGAAAGTGAACTAACTTCTGTTAAGAGCCTTGAAACTACTTTAAAAGATTTAGTGGGCATCTGAAGACACTCAACCCCCATGGATTTTGGAATTCTTAACTATAGAAGTCTTCTCGACCATGCTCAAACTGGTCTCTATTTTATTCTGTAATGGACCAGCCCTCGTTTCACCCTACTCTCAATAAGGTGAGGAGAAATAGTACGGTCAAATGCTATTATTGCCCTGCATAATTTATAAGAGATTCTTTTCTGGGAAATGTCTGTTTTACTAACAAGCTGGACTGTGTGTTATTTTGTGGGTTCTTTGGGGTGAGGGAAATATTAGAAGACATCTTTCTTCTAGTGATGTTCAGTCCTCGTTAGATTTTAAATTTCTTTTTGGGCTTCTGCCAAAAATCTTTTTATGATTTACTCTCTAGGTCAACTTGTATTGTTTCATTGTTTTCTCAATGAAAGGTTGGTCATTTTAAAATATAATAATAGTATAATAAATACAAAGAATGATACCGTGGTAGTTCTTTAAAACCAACAAATCGTGCTTCAAGTTTATTTAGATTGATTAGAGTGCTAAAATGCTTCTCTGCTGGGCAGGTATTGCAATGACGATCTTGTGTGAGCTATACATCTGCTGGTGTTTTGGTAAAAGGAGAGAACCCACCCTTCAACTTCATGAGCTGGGCAGAGTTTACTGCAAATCAACATCTAATAGTGTAACTGTAAGTGGAAACTGAAATCACTGCTTACTTTTTATCGTGCCAAATTATGGATCTTCATTTTCATAGAACGCAATGCACTTTTTAAGGTTCCCATAAATATGTGTGTGTATATATATTTATCAAAGATGATTCAGTCAAATATTTTTTTGAAACAGAAACAAGCCTTTTCATTTAAATAATGAAATGAGACTAATACTCAAAATACAATAATGGAGACGAAACATAAATAACCAACCAAGAGATGAAATCAAGTACTAATGTGAACACTTAACAACGAATACAGGCTAATTAAAAAGGAAGAACAAACAAAGCGCTACATCTTAAACAATGACTTGAATTGAATAGTCTAGAAAGATTGGAGAGAGAGCACCAAAGGAATGAATTGACTCAAGTAAGCTCAAAACGTTCTAACCAATGAAGTGGCGCAGCTTAAAAATGCGTCACTTCAAGGGCACCTTATATGGTTGAAACTTTCGCTAGCTTGGCAAGGAAATGAACATGTTATTTGATCCTAATTGATTACTCTGTTTTAAAGTATTAATAAGTGATATGTATCTACAAACCAAGCTAATTTGAACCTCCTATTATGTCATAGTCGACTGGTACTGATGGGATGGATGTCATTTTGGCATCTTTTAATTAGTGGTTATTTTCAATTGGATATATCATATATTTAGTATGAAGAGCGGTGGGGGATGATGAGGATATGCTTTACCATTTTAGTTTAGATAAACTATAATCAAACCTATCTAATCCTGCATGCCTACAAAGTTAACCTCTAGTTTTTTGTATTTGATATGGCCACGGGACTTCGTTTTCCTTGTATTCTTCTACTAGAAAGTGTTGATTGTTCTTGAACAAATGGCCTGTTGCTAGTGAATTATAACTTTTGGAAGTGTCTAGATCTTAAATCAGATCAGCAAAAGTTTCTTTGGTCTACATGTGCTGAAGGAAATTGGACATAGAACTTTATAGTAGTTGTCGAGTAAATTGGATTTTCTACCTCATTAGGCAGTCCGTGGGCTGAAATGGGGGATTTTAAAGGTTAAACCTATGTATGTTATTTTTTTTTGTAGAAGCAGATGGGTACTCTTCAGGAATAGTGTCATAAACCTGTTCTCTGCCTTCTGTAATAACTTATTTAAAATTACTTTGAAAATGTATTTCAAAAGTTTTTTTTTTTTTTTTTTGGTTAAGTTGGTTTTAGAATAGTCCTTAATTTTTTTGTTTTTTCTTTTTTTTTTGTTCCAGAAATGACGAGAGACAAATCGTGGACAGCAAGAATAGTTGCATGGTAACTTTTGAACGATACTGAATCCTTTTTTTAAACACAACTGTGAACTGTATCAAAAAAACTTACAGAAAGTTGTTCCACATGGAAAGCACTGAAACCGTATCTTAAGCTGATTCAACTTAGCTTTTAGTTGTTTGGTGAGAAAAGAAAAAAGAACTGTAAAAGCTTTTTAGTTGACACCAATATGATGAGAAGAAGCTTTTCTCTCTCTCTTTTGAAGGCAGCTCCAAGTTGAATCTCACTCACCATCAACTTTTTAGGATCTTCCCAGTTCCACTAATGGAAGTTGGAACCTGTTGTGAAATTAAAATATATATTTGAACGAACTTTGCATAAACATAACGTATTGAGGATTTCTCTATTTAATATTCCAAGGCCCACACAGTTGGCTACACAAGGATGGTGGGACGTCTTTGTTTCTAGTGGCTGAATACAAGTCATTACATGAAAAAATAATGTCAGCAAAAGAGAACTAAAAAACTATCAAAACTACATTATCTTCGAAGAGAGAGATCTTCACAAGGATTTGATAATGATAATACTCATTCAGTTGCCTTGCTCTCTTCACACTTTTGAATTTGCTCGAAATTCATTTGACTTTTTGTGCTCAAAATTTTGTCAAGTTAGCATCTGATGTCGATACAACTTAATGTTAATATTAGGCTGTTAATTGATCACGAATATAAGAGTTACTCTTATTTTTATTCTTACCTTATCAACTGCAACTGACCCCTCTTCTGCTTGCTTTCATCCTTTTTACTTTGGTATAGTGCACTTTGGCTTTATTGTTGGGACAAGCGTTTCAGTGCAAGTCCCTGTGTGGATATCAAGTGGATTGATTCCACAATTGTTGTGATTGATTGATGGAAGATTTAACTAGAATTAAGTGGATTTATTTCACTTATTGCAACTGATTCACATACTCTCTCTCTCACACACACGCGCGCATTTGTAAGTGATTGTTTGAATTTAAAGATTGGTTGTAATTAACTTAATATTGTATTCATGTCAACATGCTTTTAAGAAAATATTGCAGGATTCCCTGATGTTAATGTAAGGTGGTCTACTAATGTTTATGAAGGCAATTTAGTGTAGAAAAGTTCCTATTGCAATAGCCATGATATGAAATTATTCTCTCATTTCATTGAATTCATTAACAAAGTGTCTATTTCCGTTGCTTAGTTTGTCCCTGGAAGAAGGAGTCAATGGTGAGACAAGGTAGAGCGAAAGGAGGTCACATGTTACACGAGAGGCGCCCCATGTGGAATAAGTTCAAAGAAGAGACGCTGAAAGTAATTGAAGCTTACCTATGTTTTAAGTGAATTGGAATCTAATTTATTTTGGGTTGGAACATAGTATGACGTCAAGAACTTGTACCTTCTCTTTTTCCCATGCGTGTTTATAATCTTCAACTGTTGCATCGAAATTGAAATTGGATACAGTGGATTTTCTGTATCTTGTTCTGTTCCTGTACACCATAAATTCTCATTTCTAATAAATTAGTCTCATAAAAATCAAGTTTAATTTTAATGAACTTGAATATCAGAAAGTAGATATTTCAAAAGGAAAGAACTCGTCCTGAAAGAGTTAAATTTTGTCGTGGGGCGAATCTAGAAGTTTGTGGATCTGTCATAACATAAGCAATCGTGGCAAAGCAAAGCTCAAAGTAAGCAACCCCAAAACTTGTCATCTACTCCCACTTTGTCTCCCCTCATTGGGATCTTATAAATTTTGCAGCATCCTTTTCAAAATGCCCAGTACCTAGCACTACTAATTCTTCATTCCTCCTACATCCCTTTTGTAATGATGTCAAATATTTCACTCATTTACCTTTCTATTGTCTCATATTTCTTAATCTGCTCTTATCTCTTCAATTTTCACTAATGTCTCTAAAACATTTTGGGTAATGTTTTAAACATGAGTTGTATTTTATTGATTTTTTTTTACTTTTTTCTGAAAATAACATGGACAAGAACGTTCAATATTCTTCAATTCAATACACCTTTCAAGAGATGGTGAGTGTTTTGGGTTATCGCAATAAATACGAAATCAACTACGAGTTTAAGTTAACTACATGCATTCACTTTTCGTACTCACCATTAGCTAATTAGGTGAAAACGAACATAATTCAATTACCCTAGTGTTATTTTCATCTCCTTACGTATTGTCAACAGAAAGAGAAAGAAAAAAAAAAAAAAAACTAGCTTCATCCAACTACCCTCCCACTTGGATAATTATTTCTCAACCATTACTGCGGAAGCAACTGCTTCTTATACAGCTATGGAAGGAATATTTATTCAGAGAAATATATAACAACAACCAAAAATATTAAATTTCGATAGAAAGTATCGATTTTTTTTTTTTTTTTTTTTTTTTTTTTGAGATAAGAAAAAAGAAAAAATGGGAGTTTTGTTGGTATATATGATTCATTTCGAAATAGGATTACGACAAGACGTGGATAAATTGAAGATTAGTCAACCAATTGGACTCATCACTTTGACTCTGAATTTAATTGAAGAATCACAATACGGCTTCTCCCAATCCAAGAAATTTCTTCTTTTTTTTTAAAAAAAAAATTAATCTTCGCCATTTTCAAATAATAAGAATAATTGCCACCATCCGATCTATCACAAACAACATCTTTTATTGTATAATATCATTCTAATTTCGACTCTTATATTCGATTATTTAACAACAATATATCAGAAAAATAAAGGAGAAAAAAGAGTAAAATTACCTGAAAAAAAGATAAAAAAAGAAGATGAGTGAATCGGATATAAAATAGGAAGGTCGCAGTGGTCAGGATGGGGAAGAGGGGCACATGAACAACCCACTCAGAGGCAGCCATGTGGGCGTGGTTAGATGAGTGAGTGAGTAATGCACGTGCCCTGCTTCTCCATCCTGAACGGCACGCACCTTTCATGCCGCCTCTCTCCGACCATTTATCTGATGGAAATCGCCGGAGTAGCTGGTTTTTTTTTTTAAAAAAAAAAAAAATTTAGGGAGCCATATTTATAGCCATAACTTTGGGTGTTTAAACGTGGGGCCGCCATGGATTTCAATTCAAAAGTGGCTTTCTCCGCTTCCTCACTTTCAAGTATCTACGTCTCAATTTCACCTTACCAAATTACTTTTACCCCCTCCTAAACTTCTTAATAATCCCTTGCTTCAGTTTAGTACTTATAACTTTAAGCTCCGGCCAATGGATCCCACTCTCAGGGTCAGCCCCAATCCAACCCCATTATTCACGCCACTCTCTCCCCCCCCCCCCCCCCCCCAGGACAGTGTTCATCTGCTTTCCTGCCTGTCATTTTCTCTCCCTCACCGCCCTTCTAATTTCCATGCATTTCCCCTTTTTTTTTTTTTTTACTTCATTAATTGATCCATACAATTATTTTATTTCAAACTAAAGCTACCTTATTTGCTTCAAAAGCAAGTTCACATTTCCTTAATAATATATACATAAATGCGATAAATTTTGAACTTTAACTTCTCGACATTTCAACCATATTATTTGTTTAATCAATCCATTGTGATCTAAGCTAATTAATACCCCACCCCATCTCCATTAAGGATATATTTAAAAATAATTAAACTTCGGCATTAGGCCCCCCACTTACTGTTGGACTGTGATAGGACTAGGACACCCCGGCGGGGTCCCTTAAAGAGATCGAGCCTGCAGGGACAACCACGAGGCCATGGTGAACCCCGTCTTAATTATTATAATTCATATTTAATTAGGATCCCTAAACCATCTAGTCTCTTAATTATTAATCCATACATTAATATATTATTTATAATGCTCTCGATCTTAAGAGCTTAATTGCTTGCTTCAACCCTACTCTATAAAAAAAAAAAAAAAGAGATTTAAGAAGATTTTACTTTTTAGGTCAAATTAGAATTGTAATGACTATAATTTATAACCTTTAAGAACAGCAACTGCTCGTGTTCATGCTCATGCTCATGCTCATGCATGTTTATTTAATAAAACCCTAACTCTCTACTGTAGCTTTTCCTTGAAATTGCATCAATCTTGTACCATGGTATGTTATAATCATGATGGATGCAGACAATTATTAAATAATTAAATATATAGGTACCCATTGAGCTCGGTCCACGTGGAATATTCATGCAACAACGGTGGCTGGCTACTTAGGGTTTGTTCTACTTTTACTCACACTCTATATTCTCAATCTTCTTTTTCCCTTTCACTTCAATAAATTTACATTCATATCATTTTTCTTTATAGACCTCTCCCCCTAACACTACTCTTTAATTGACTACTCAACTTTTGATATCATTCAAACCCTAATCTTCTCTTCTTGTCCATATTTAATTTTAGATATACTCTACACGTGCTTCTCATATTTTATTTTTCTCTCCTTCGATATCCAAAACATTGAATTTATCAATAGAGTACTGTTACTCTTTTGACTTTCTATCGAAATCAAAAGGTTTGTTACATATTACATCAGTCCTCACATTTATCTTAAAATTCAGCGTATCTACTTAATTTTCAAATAAACTATTATTTAAATAGTAAAAACACATACAAATTTAAAATGATTATGAAATGTTGAGTGGTAGGGCTGCTAGCAAATTCTCTATAAGAATAATATTTCATTTCTAAACTTTGAACTTTTTAATTATTCTTTTGATTTTATTATTATTTGAGCTTACTTCATTTGACCATAAATGTTTCTTTTAATTAAACTTTATATAGTTGAGTTAGTTTGTTTCATGTCTAAAATTATTCTATTTTTCATCCATAATTACATCCAACCCAATCATATATCTTAGATTAAGATGAGTTTAGGGTTTAGAAAATATTGCTTCATCTTCCCTCATCTTACACGTAAATTCTTTTGTTCTACTAATTGGTTGGTCACGTTCTTGCTGGTACAAGTAAAAAGGAATCTTTGTTGACGATCTCATATACAAAAATTCATAATATTTATAAGATACGTAAGTTACTTATGTGGAGATGATAAATCCAACCATAATTATAGTAGTTTATATAGATATTAAATAGTGTTTGAGGTGGAATAGTGAATGTCCCCATTCAGCCGAAGGTACTTTGATTAGATGCAAATAGTGTATTTTAGAGTGGAATTCCACGAGACAGATAGTTAAACAAATTAATAATAAGTGGAGGCAACTAGTAGTGTCTTAATTAATAATTAATTGGGTGTTCGAGTTTGAAAACCATGTCTACTTCACGTCATATAATTCCCTAAACAAATGATTTGTTTAAGTAAGTAATGTAGGAGATTGTAAGCTTAGGATCATAATAATTAACAATTTATAGTGCTAATTATATTGGTTTAGCGTATAAGTGCGCCAATTTTTGCTTTTAATGGCCACACCATTATATTATTCCATTCCATATGTCAAGTGGATCTATTTCCTAAATCCTAATTATATAATTAACTTCCTTCCCTTTATATTCAACATATATTTTAATCAAAAGTGTATGTATTAGCCACTAAATTAAAACATCTTTAATTTCATAATATTGTATAGTATGTACTATACTTCATTAATTATATTTTATCGCATTTGTTTACTTAATTCCATTTTATAATTATTTATTTTTTTCATTTATTTAAAAATGTATGATAATTACCTTCTTATTTATCTATTGCAGGTTTCACTCCTTTGAGACAAACGCTTGAATAAATTTCTAGTCAACTTCTAAAGTCATAAACATAAATTTGAAAACTACATGTTTTTTTTATTGTTTAATTCTTTTTTTGGTTTTTAGTAGGAAGTGAAATTAAAATTAAAATTTCATAATTATTTATAAAACTGCCATTTCCCAACGTGACATTATTTCAAGCATGATCACTAGAAAGGTGGTTGCCCGGCTGCTCAGTCACCCCCTGGACCCTGCCCTGCTCACGGCTTCCACCAAATCAATAAATAAAGTGATATCAAAAGTGAAATCATTTTCATTTTCATTATTAATATTATTATGAGTGGCGAACATGATTTGCAATTCTGGTCTAATCACCCGGAAGACCCGGAATTATTTTTATTTTTTATATAAAAAAAATCTCACTACTTAATATTCTATATCTAGTCTAGGCTTTTACAAATGTTATATTTAAATACCAGAAAAAATTGTATGTCCTTATCCTTATTATGCATCATAATTACGTCATGGGGATAAATTGTCTGGTACCTTGTAAAATGTGTCCCTTACATTCCAAACTTATAAAAATATGTTTTACCATTTTTATTTTCAAAAAAGTCAAAGAAATACGCAAAATTTGGCTCTCCAAAATCATAAAATATATGGTCACACAATTGTATTTCTGTGGTTGTTAGCTCCGGATTGGCCGACACACCACTTGTTGCTTTGTTAGGAAAAGGCCCATCAATTCCAACCCCAGATTAAGGCCCAATAAAACCCCATATTTGTTAACGTAAAACGGGCCAGAAAGTGAGAGATGGCAAAGTTAGATTGGAAGACGAGTGAGGCCCAAAATAGTAGCATCTATCTAGAGTACAAACGAAAACGTTTTACATGGAGGTAATGGTAAATATAACGATCAAACCAACGTTATTAACAAATATAACACAATAAAAATTAATCTACAATTATAAAAAAAATGTAGATACAGCTCTAAGAGTCTATCATTGATATATTATATTGCTAAGTGATAATCATGTAACTAATAGGAGTCTATTAATCATATAATCTGTTACTGATAGATTTTGCTCAATTTGCAATTCTTAAAAAATGTTTACTATATAGTTGTGTTTGATGATGAACATTAAAGGAATAATCAGGTATGTATCAATATATTTAGGGTTATTTTGATGAATGACAAACCGGATTTTTTATTTTGATCTGTAGCAAATTACATGTGGCTCACGTGTTTCACAATTTTTTAAGTACGAAAATACCCTCATTGTAATTTCAGAAGAATTATTTCGTTATTTGCGATGATACTGTAATTAGTTGCTAAAAAGTGTGTCCCATTGTCAATTTAGTGTAATTATTTTGAATGATGCACTTATGAAACTGTAATTAATTTATATGTGTTATATCGCCAGCTATCATATTGTAACTGATTCCTCGTAGTTTGGGATTTAACTATTATTGTAAATCTTTGAACAATTTTACTAATTTTTCTTTATTTATAACCACATATTATATTAATAAAACATAAATTTGTTATGCATTACCTTAAATCTTGCGATTTAATAATAATTTGAAAATTAAAATTAAAATGATTTGTGCTAATATAATTTTATTTTTCAAATTTGAATTGTCAATTCGCATTTTGATTTCTTCATCTCTTTGACTCAACAATATTTGTCATGGATCATAAACCTTTAAGAATTGTGTTCAATGGTAGATAGGATGAAAATAACCATTACCGTGACTTCCATTCCATTGAAGTTTGTGTTCCTTTGAACACATCTTTCAACCACTTCGTCGATATAATCCAATCTACTGTTTTTTTCTCTTCTTAATATATAATTTCTCGATTGACATTGTATCGTGATTGCAGCAATCCTAATGTTATTAGTGTTAGCTTTTGGGCGTCAATCAAATCAAATATTTTGTTGATAACAAACTCAAGTTGTAGTACTAATGATTTTTTAGTGTTTAAAAGTATTTATCTTGTAGAGTTAAAAAGGACAATTTTCATGCATCTTGAATCGTTTGAATTGGAATCCAAACGACAAAGATATGAGTAAAAGAAGATTAAAAATTAATTTTGATGGTCGATGACATGGCAATGACGTGGTAAAGATGGATCAACCATGAGATGACATGTGTCAAGTTGTGGAAGAGAGATAAAGAAAAGGAGAAAAAAAATGTTTGGGACTATATAATTGCAATTATGTGGATTTCAAATTAAAAAAAAAAAAAGAAGATGAAAGGAAAATAGTGAATCCCTCCCCAATCATTTTTTTTAATTTTTTATTCCTATTTAATCTCAACCATTCATTCTTTTAACCTAAATCCAATGGTTTAGGTTAAACCTTACTTTTTTATAATCAATCCTTCCTTCATCTTACTAGTTGAAAACAAAACAAAAAAAAAAAAAAAAAAATTCCAGCAACCTTATAGAATTCAATTTATCATTCAAGTGCTCAAAAAGACTCGATTTTTATCATTTTTGTCAATTTCTGTAAGTGTAATTGTTGAGAGAAAGTTGTTGGAGTATTGTGAAACAAAACTTGTGAATCCTACCTATTTAGATAGAGGTAAAGTGCTTTTGTTTGGGTTTTTTTTATTGGGATTTTGTATTAAGGTGTGGGTGCACCTTGGGCTGTGTGAAAAATAAATTGGTTAGATCCTGAACCAGTGAAAAGGATCCGGGTTTCTCTTTAGCCTAGAAAAAGGAGGGTCGTGGAAGTTTTGTTCCGGAAAAATAACTTAGTAAAGTAACCAAGAAGCTTGGAGAGTGGACGTAGGCACGTTGCCAAACCACTATAAATTCTGTGTCATCTCTTCCCTAAACTTTTTATTTTTTTAAAAAACTTTTTTAGATTGCATGTTAGGTTTATCTTGTTTTTGCTTGCAAAATTAAAAATTGGTAGACAACCCTATTCACCCTCCTCTAGTGTTGCCATTAGATCCTACAATTAGGATAGTCGAAGACAAAGATGTATTATGGTTGTTGTTCTTTATTTCAAGTTTCTCTTTCGATGATGTTTCTGTTGTTGTCCACCATGTCCCATTTTGTTCATTAAATCCTCATATTTCACTGTATTCTAAGTCCAAAAACAATGAAATGGGTTCTTCATCCAGGAGTTCTAATTGCACATCTAATGTAATTGACTTAATAGATTTGGATTCATGTGATGTAGACTTCAACATAAAATAAGGTTCAATATTTAACAGCAAAGACGCCTTAAAGAAAGCAATGTATTTGTTTGCTATTAAACTTAGTTTTGAGTTTAGGACTACTCGTTCCAATTGAACGTCTCTTGAACTTTATTGCAAAGACATTTCTTGTAGATGGTTTAATAGATCGTAGGTTTATAAAAAAAAAAGAAGTGGTTATGGATTGATTATTGAAATAATTACAGTTTAATTATATTTCTGCATACAGAATGATGTATAATTACATCAAAATTATTTTGGTTACCACCTCATGTTCATCGACAACTTTTCTTTGTTGTTCGTGAGCAACTTCCTTCTCTTTTCTTGTTCTGGTGTTTGCTTTACATTCTGTAAAATGGTTACATTTATATTCATCTTCTTTCTTTTAGTTGTTCCACTTGCACCACCCAATGGTTCAGTTCTTTGCCTTTTTTTTTTCTTTTATAGGTTCCATTGTGTTTTCTCTTTCCTGTATGAACACAAAAAACCGATTAACATGCTGAGATCCTGAATCACAATCTATTTTGAAAGATAATACCTCGTCTTTACTACTTAAACTTTCGATTGTTTCAAGATTTTTAATCTTCTTTCCCGTTACTCTAGAAGCTCTTAATCGATCACTGCTCCTTGTATTCGTCATGATCTTCTCTTTTTTGTCCCTTTTAATTATACAAAAAAATAAAGTATTTTAAAATGGGTTTAGGGATTCCGTTTGTCGGCTAAAATCTTGTGTTTTTAGATAAAAAAAGCCCCAAATCTTTTTATATTTTTTTAAAATAATTAATATAATATTTTTTATATAAATTAACATCTCCTCTTAAGACGATGAAAATGGTGAAGATAATCAAACACTGTATTTTTTTAAGAAAGAAATTGTTGAAAAGCACATTGTACCTCTGCAATTATTCAGAAGAAAGATGTTGAACCGAGAGTTGGCGTATAAATGCTCTTCAGGTGTAATGCTACAGTTGAAGATGGAATGCTTGAGATTTACTTTCTTAAAGATGGAATTTGGTGGTTTTGTTTTGAGCATGCAAGGTTGAGGATGGAGTATGCAAATGTATGGAGATGAAATTTTTGTTTGACAATGGCCGTTTAGGGTTTGAGAATGCAAATGTATGGACCTTTGCCTCTGAAGTTTTGAATATGGAATGAAGAACTTGTATTTAGAGCTCAAAAAACGAAGATGGAACCTTGAAGATGGAGGATTTGCAGAAGGAGGATTTTGCGTGTTGAAGATGAAGGAGGGTTTGCGTTTTGTAGATGAGGAGGAAGACCCGACGTTTTGAAGATGAAGGATTTGTAGAAGAAAGGTTTGCGTGCTGAAGATGGATGGTTTGCGTGCTGAAGATGTAAGGTTTTTTCGGTCTTGAAGATTGAGGGTATGGGGGATGGTGTTTCAAAATTGTTTTTGAAGATGAAAGGTCTTTTGTGTGATTGGATGGTTATGTCAGAAGTTTTATTAAAGTGTAAATATATTCATTAAAAGATAAAGAGTTGGTTGTAGAAGCTACATATAGGGGTATGATTGACATTTGATAATTTCTTTTTATTTTATTTTTAATTCGTTTTGCTATTTTTACAGTTTGCCATTTTTCCAAATGAAACCTTAAAAAATGTTATTTATTTAGTTGACTCAACATTGAAAAGGAGCAAGAAGTTAGAAACAAGAATTCGTTTGAGCGCAGACCCTCAAGTTCAGTTTGAAGACAAAATGATACTTTCACAATCGATTGACGCCAGTAAAAGATCATTTTTTAAAATAAAATTTGGGTCCCTAAAAAGGGCCCATCCATACAAAACTAACTCTTCTACACTAATACTCAATCTAAGTTTTTTGTTTTATTTACCACATATGGAGAGAGTAAGGTCGATATGTTATCATGCATGAGTTGAAGTAGTTTATAAGCGATAGAAGATACAGTACAACATACATGGTCTTTCATGAGTAGAAGTCTATTACTTGTAGACTTTAAATACAATGATATATTTTTTTATCTTCTTATAAAACTATAAATATTAGGGTTTAGAATGAATAAGTCTCGCAACTATCAATAATAAACTTTCAATCTCTATTTTATCATGAACAATTGGTAAAAATTTAGACTATCTTGTAACTAAGACCAACATTACAACAACAATTACACTTTGTATGACCTTTATTTTCAGCGGTTGATGGAATCTTCTTTGGTTTTGAGACCCTTCATGCTTGACATTTTGAAATAACCATACCTTTAAGCTCTGAAAAAGAATATAAGTATTTAAATGTACAAACAAATCTATCCGTAATAAATTAGTATTATTGAATCATATTGGTATTATTACATCACATATAAAATTCAATGATTGAGGTTGAGGTGTACGAGCGATTCTCACAGTCACTGAAAATGCCCGACTTGGAAACAGACGCCGAAAATGTCAATTGGGAGTCCGGGAGGTGGTGGTTTGTCCATGTTATTATTATTATTATTATTATTATTATTATTATTATTATTAATTTATGGCCGTCTGCCGGCTTCCTGGACGAATACAAAGAATCAAACATCGCCTCACCTGTTTCTCTTATTCTATTCCACTCCCTCCCTTCTTTTAGCTTCAATTATGTCATGCTTTAGTGTGGAAGACGCCTCCGGTTATCGTCTTCTTCTCCTCTTATGGCGTATATACCAAATTCTTCTAATTCTACCTCCCACCTATTAAACAACGCCCTTCAACTCAGACCTTCAACCTTTGCTCCAACACTCTCCTCCACCCTCCTCAGTTTGTTTCTGGAATCCAATAATCATACTCGCCGCCTTCACTCTCCGAAATTCCAACTCCCTCACTTTCCTACTTAACTGCTGCCTAAGGACGGTGCTGCTGAAATGGCGGTTACAAGGACGGAGAGGGAGAAACACACTGAAAAATGTGGACCCTTGAGAGTCGGCCTCATCTGTGGAGGTCCGTCTGCGGAACGTGGAATCTCTCTCAACTCCGCTAGATCAGTTCTTGATCACATACAGGTACGTACGGAACAATAAATGTACAAGACTTATCTGCCCTATCAGTAATATGTGATCGGGAATGGATTAGCTATATCTAGGATGCAAGTTCATTTTGAAATTTGGCAAACCAAGTTATCTGAAGCGTATAATTCTATTAAGAAAATTGAAACATCGCTAGCGGATTTAGCACCTTCCTGCTTTTACTGTTCCCGACGTACCCTTCAAACTTGCAGTTACATTCTGAGTCTACCATTTGCTGCTGCCATTAATTAGCTTTATTTTTCTGCATCCACTTTATCTACTCTAGGGAGATGATTTGCAAGTGAGCTGCTACTACATCGATTCAGAGTTGAATGGGTATGCAATATCTTCCGCTCAGGTACTAGTAATCTGCAGCCTTCCTTGTTATTTGACCTCTGCTTTTGCTTTGTTTGATTTCGTACTTCTCATGCTTCTAAGTTTCTAACTCTGCTCAAGAATGTGAACAAATCACAACTATCTTCACCATCTTACAACATTTGCATCCTGTATTCTAATTTTCTTTTTCTCATTTATAGGTCTATTCAAACACACCGGCAGACTTTGATTTTAAACTTAAAAGGTATGTTTAAATTATCTTTAATTGATTTTGTGAGTTCTTTCTTTTGCAGGGAATTTAAGACGTTAAACTAATAAACTGTTTGTTTGTGAAGCCTTGCCCGCGGTTTCCGGTCTTTGACTGACTTTGCTGAGCACCTTTCTACTTCTGTGGACATAGTATTCCCTGTTATTCATGGTCGGTTTGGTGAAGATGGTGGAATCCAGGTGTTACTTGTAGTTCTCACAATGTGGATTTAGATTTACTTTGTTCCTCCTGTACGTTTAGAAATAAACAAATTATAAATGTGTGTTGATGTGTTTCAGGAACTGTTGGAGACGCATAACATTCCATTTGTTGGAACAGGTTCAACGGAGTGTTCACGTGCCTTTGACAAGGTAGGATGATCTAGTCTTGGAGACTAGAGTACTCAGATATTAACTAAATTAGTTGTTGACGTCTAGTTTGTCAGAGTTTTGTGCACACACTGTAAAAACTGTCTCCTGATAGTATTGCTAACCTGTTGTTTCAATTGGTAATTGGTAGTATAACGCCTCCTTGGAGCTCGATAGACTTGGATTCATAACAGTGCCTAATTTTCTTGTACAGGTATTTTTTCTACAATCCTTATTTTTCTTCATAGTTTAGTATCAGGCTATCAGCCTACTTGAATGGTCTTCAATAAAAGTCCTTTTTGTGTGTGTGTGAAAAATACGATTCTTATGATCTAGTGCATGTTGATTTAACTTTAGAGTTTAGACCTTACACATCGATCCTCTATTATACTAATATTCCAATTCATGGAATGAGGTTCAGGCTGGTGGTGTAAGTGAATCTGAGCTATCAAAATGGTTTATGAGTAATCAGCTAGATCTTAGCTCAGGAAAAGTTGTGGTAAGTAAAACGTTCACTTACTATGGAACCTGTCTATGGTGGGACTCTAAAATTTGTACTCTAGAATATTACTTTTTTCCTATTGTCAATCAGGTAAAACCAGCAAGGGCAGGATCAAGCATAGGCGTGTCGGTTGCATATGGAGTGGTGGATTCACTTAAGAAGGCGAATGAAATTATTTCAGAGGTACTATGACATTTGCCTATCCCTTGTGCTGATGCAGGGCATGAAATTGTTCATTCTTGACAACATTGATTTGAAGATCATATTTTTTTCTCAATCGCTTAGTAATGCTTAATCTTGTATAATAGCTCAAACAGAAGTTGATAATGTGATTCTATCAACATGTAAATCAAAATGTTCATATCTCAACTTCATAAAGTGTGCACCATTTATCTTCTACAGATGATTGATGATAAAGTCCTTGTTGAAGTATTTCTTGAAGGAGGCAGTGAGTTCACTGCAATTGTCCTTGATGTGGGATCTGGTTCTGTTTGCCATCCGGTTGTACTACTACCAACAGAAGTATATTTTCTTATCTCAACATAACTTTCTTGATTTGTTTTCTCCTGATGTCATATACTGCATCTTAAAACTTTTTCTCTTCTTTTTCTTTAAATTAGGTTGAGATTCAATCCCGTGGTTTGGCTGATACGGGAGAGAAGGATGCAATTTTCAATTACCGGAGGAAATATCTTCCCACCCAGCAGGTACACCGATGGTGTAGTGCCACTTATACTTGCATGTCTGCTATGTCTATCCTTAGTTCTATCTAACTCTACTAGTAACTATATTCATTTTCAAATCTATGATGAGTCTGCATTTATAAAACAGGTTGCATATCATACTCCTCCTCGTTTCCCTATTAATGTGATAGAAACCATCCGTGAAGGAGCAACTTTACTCTTCAAAGGACTTGGTCTCTGTGATTTTGCTCGGATTGATGGGTGGTATTTGCCTAGTTTCTCTCATGAATCTTCATGCTCCACGGGGAAGTTTGGAAAGACTGAATCTGGCACAGTAGTCTATACCGACATAAATTTGGTAATGGTATTTTCTTTAAGCTGATAGTTACAATTTAGAAGTATACTTCTTCAATAATTCCTATTAATCTTATTTATATACACAGATTAGTGGGATGGAACAAACCAGTTTTTTGTTTCAGCAAGCCTCAAAGGTAATTCAAATACGTTTGGCTTTATAATGTTATTTTGTTCAGGGGATTTCGGCAGGAGGTTAATAGAATATTCCTTGTGTACTGGCTTTAGGGCTTTCTGCAACTACGGCAGAAATAAAACAGCCTCTTTAATGAGAAACTCACATTGTTCTTTTGGTTAGAGTAGTACACATCAATATTTAATAGTTTGTATCAGAACCTCTAGTTGTTATTCTCATCTTCCTTTGCTAGAGCTTCTTTTTCCCATTTCTCATATCTGTTCAATCTTAAAACCATATACGTTACATCATTAAGTCTTATATACTCACTTCCAGGTTGGTTTTTCTCACTCAAATATTCTTCGGAGCATTATTTACCATGCTTGCTTGCGGTATCCCAGTCTAGGATCATTGGACTGCATTTCTGGAAATATGCCTAGAAGATCAATCTTCTCTCAACGTAGTCAAGCATATTCTAGCCATGAAAGCATTCGGAAAGTTTTTGTTATTTTTGGAGGAGACACATCAGAACGTCAAGTATCTCTTATGAGTGGAACAAATGTTTGGCTTAATCTGCAAGCATTTGATGAGGTAAGTTACCCCAATTTCTGCCTAGATCTTGGAATCTAAATGTTTTAAATACGTAATAGTTGGAAGCGCAGGTGCTCAAAATTGAGATCTGATTTATTTACTTTTCAATATTTTATCCTTTCTATTCCTCCCGTGATTTTGAAGCTGAACACCAAGTTTGAGTGTACAATTATGCAATGATGAACAATTGCTGATCTTTTCTGGGTTTAAACACTACTTTGATCCATGTATTTTTGGTTTTAGTTCATTTTGGTTCCTATACTTTCGAAATGTTCACTTTGGTCCTCTTATTTTTAAAAATAATGTACCAAAATAGTATTTAAACCCAAAATGTACAGGGACCAAAATAGACCAAAGTTGAAAGTACTTGGAACTAAAATGGTTTCTTTTCCCTCCTCCTCCTCCTCCTTCTTCTCTCTCTCTAAGAAACATAGATTTCTTCATTTGTTATGAAATTACAAAATAATAGCAACCCCAACGCCAGAGGAATTACAAAAAACACTATTGATGATCAAATGTTCTGCATCAACCCGAGGGAACTGCCAAAAAAAACTTGAGTTTGAGAACTTCTAATTGCTCATCGCATCAAGAGTTATTTGTTGCCATTTATAAAAGTTTTCAGATGTTGGTTTCTTTCTGAAGTCTTGATGGATAGATTCAAAACCTCCAATGCAAAGTTTTACTTTTATTGATGGTTTATTTCTGTGTGCATCTTTTTCCCTCTTTTAATCTGAGAATGATTTTTATGGCTACAGCTTGAAGTAACTCCATGTTTACTTGCCCCATCTATTGAGCCACAATCTAGTGTGGATTTGGACAAAAATGAAGCTGACTTGACCTCCAGAACGGTTTGGTCATTGCCGTAAGTTCTGCCTGTTGTGAATTCATGAATCTTTATCATTCTTATTGGGACAGAGGATTATAACCTTAGATAAAATTATTTATCGTTGAAATTTACAACTATTTCTCAGGCATGTACTAAGTGACAGTAATCATGTATATGGGGACCATTTTAAAGAACCATAGCCTAAAATATTTTAACATTTCTTCGACCTTACTTGATCAGGGTCATGGTTGTACAACTGTGTCCTTGAGTTCTAAAAAACATTTAACATTTCTTTTGACTATTTATTTTATATTTATTTGATTAGTTTTTTTTTTAAGTCGATTTGTTAACAAACTTACCTAAATGCAAGGTACAAAACATTTAAAAGCCGTTGGCATCCAAATATCTTATTATCCTGGAACCTTTTGGTATCCAAATATCTTATTATCCTGTACAAAACATTTTAAGAAATTTAACGTTTTTTCCCCTTCATTTTGGCATGTATCATCCCCATCATTTTAATTAAGGAGTCTACAAGAGAAACAATGTCTAGGAAATGTTCAGCAACGTCAATTCAGGCAGCTAGCCCTTTCAAATTATTCTTTGACATGATTCTTTTTTCTGAGCAGTTACTCACTTGTGCTGAGACACACCACGGAGGAAGTTCTTGCTGCATGCATTGAGGCCATTGAACCAAATCGTGCAGCATTAACATCTCATCTGCGTGAGCTAGTGGTGACTGATCTTGAAGAAGGTCTGAAGAAGCATAGTTGGTTTGCAGGATTTGATATCAAAGATGAATTACCTGTGAGATTTTCCTTGGAGCAGTGGATCGAGAAAGCGAAGGAAGTTGATGCAACAGTTTTTATCGCAGGTGTTGTTTCTAACTGCCAGGTGCCATACTGAGCGCCTTCGTATATGTTGTTTCTAACCACCAGGTCCCAATTCTCGGCATGTTTTTTCTCTTCTCCTTCATATGAGAGACATTATAACGGCATTGGGAAACTCATTAATGTCTGTCCCTAGCAAGATAGAACCTTGGAATTTGAATAACAGTGCAGCCAAGTTAGAAAACTATAGCATAAAAATTTTCTGTGCGTTTATGACTTTTATCTTGTGAACATGATAGTGCATGGAGGCATTGGTGAAGATGGCACGCTTCAATCATTGTTAGAGGCCAAAGGAGTTCCTTATACAGGTTTTCTAAAAATCAACATTGGTTAAAGAGGCCTACCAATAGTTGTGCTTTCTCTTTTACACTTATTATTTCGTTTTCTCAACTGAAGGTCCCGGAGTGGCAGCCTCTAACATATGTATGGACAAAGTATCAACTTCTTTGGCCCTTAATCATGTACGTCAACCATCTAATTGTTATTTTTAAAGAGATCAGATTTGTATAATTGATAAAACCAGCATATATTCTGTTTTCACAAATTATCTTTATGAATAGCTTTCAGACTTAGGTGTACTGACCATTAAAAAGGATGTGAGGAGGAAAGATGATCTCTTGCGTTTCCGTATTTTAAATGTATGGCATGACTTAACCTGCAAGCTTCAGTGTCAATCGTTATGTGTTAAACCAGCTAGAGATGGTTGCTCAACTGGGGTTGCGAGACTATGGTAAAAAATATAACATATTGTTTTCTCTTCGCTTTCTCTAAAAATTTGATTAACCATTTGAAATGTAGAAAAAATCTCGTTATTGTGTATATCAAATTACACTCAAAAGACATTTTTGTATTTACTTCCATTTGATTCATTCATGCAGCTGTGCTGATGACCTTGCAGTGTATGTGAAAGCATTGGAGGACTGCCTCGTTAGAATTCCTTCTAATAGTTTGTCAAAGGTACAAATAGTTATGTTCATCTCTAGGAAATTTTCTCCATGCAATGTTATCCGAAACCAAAAGGACAAAATGTTTTCCTGTTTGAGTGCTGTAGACTATCTTACAGAAATAATAGACATCCGGCATTGAAAGGCAGTTTTTGCCTTAGGGTAGCTATACGAAATGTGAACAATCAATCGCTGTTAAATATGCATCTTTTCCTTATAAGTCAGTTTTCCGTTATACTGTTGTTTTCATATTTTATGTTAGTTCTAAGTTATAATGTCAATTTTGAATTATAGGCACATGGCATGATTGAAATGCCAAAACCACCTCCAGAGCTTTTGATTTTTGAACCTTTTATCGAGACCGATGAGATAATTGTTTCGTCCAAAACCACCGATGCGTCTGAAAGACTTTTGTGGAAAGGTCAGAGTAGATGGGTGGAAATTACTGTAGGTGTTGTGGGAACACGTGGATCAATGCACTCATTGAGTCCTAGTGTCACCGTCAAGGAAAGTGGGGATATATTATCTCTTGAGGAGAAATTCCAAGGTGATCTATCTTTTCATTCCAAACCAAGATGGAATTCTAATATTTATTTGTAGTTCTATTGAATTGGGTTTAATACAATACAGGCTGTGCTATTGCCTGACCCCTGTCTGTGTGGGTGTCAAGCAAATATTTATCAGATAGAAGTAAAAATTGCTTAGGTTAATAAACGCCTAGTACTTAAGCATGAGGAGATGCACTTTCAGCATGTGACAGAGAGCTATAGATACTTGATTCCTTAACTTTAGTTTCTTGAAGTAGTCAATAACATATGCCTAATTGACAGGTGGGACTGGCATCAATTTAACTCCACCACCATTGTCGATTATTAGGTTTGTGGTGATACTTCATTCTTTAATTAGGTCTCGTTTTAGTTGTTGAAACTAGAGTAGATTTTTCTATC
This sequence comes from Cucumis cinereus, assembly GCA_037974625.1. Lineage (NCBI taxonomy): Eukaryota > Viridiplantae > Streptophyta > Magnoliopsida > Cucurbitales > Cucurbitaceae > Cucumis > Cucumis cinereus. The sequence continues at coordinate 18,536,453 of JBBPDJ010000017.1, read as the reverse complement.
TAATGAGTAGCTACTTTATTTTTTTTATACAACACTTGAGTTTATACTATTCAGTTTTATTTCATATAATCATATTAGATGCTATACTTCAGCTGCGTTTTCAATTGAACTTTGCAAGCATAAAATTTCTTCTGTCTGAAAGAAATATAGGTTTAATATTTAAACACTACATCACGTTGCTTCTCGGTTTTCCCTTTTAAACTATGTATTTATGAAGGTTTTTCTTTCTGTGTAAGTAATGAATCGCTGGAGAAGTGTAAACAACATATTGAACTGATTGCAAACGCACTACAGCTGGAAGGATTTTCTCGAATTGATGCATTTGTAGATGTCGATAGTGGAAAGGTAATTCATATGATGTTTTCTTCTTACATGGCTTTTTCCATTTACCAAATTGTCGATCAAGACAACATCGAATCGCTTAAGATTTATACTACAGGCCTTACGGGAGGAGTACTTAGCTTTCTCGTTAACCATAATATCCTACACATTTTATCTCATGAAAACAAGCAAGCCATGCTCTTATTTGTTAACAGACGTTCAAGGATGCTTGTCCAAGTACTTTGGGAACCCAATCAAAAGATTTTGAAACAAAAGTCTCTTTTTGGGTTTTTTGAGTTTAAGCGCAATCAAGTACCGAATGTAGGAGCGGCGCTCTAGTAAGAGGTTTAAAAAGCGCAATATATAAACTCTCTAACCTAATGGCGCCGTTTGTATTCAGAAAACATTATAATAATATTATTTTACCCTTGTTCTGATCTGTAGCTAACACTATTAGTAAATCACGTATATCTGTATATCTGATATACTATTTCTATTTACACTACTTTGTATTTCTTACTCGTTGATTTCATAACATCATGTTTTAAAGTGCTGTTTAAAGTGTCATATTTGCTGACACCAATTGCGGTTGTGCTGTTCTTAGGTTCTAGTTATCGAAGTTAATACAGTCCCCGGAATGACACCTTCTACAGTTCTCATCCACCAGGTAAGAATTAGATTGATGCATTATTTTTCTTTAATGATTCATGTTCTGTCAGTTGTAGAACAATCAATATTCTTCGAACACTAGCCACCCCTTTAAATTCCAATTTTAATTATTTGACGTGTTGTTTTATTAAGATCTAGGCTATCATTATATTATAGTTTCTGGTGTAAAAAAAAAAAAAAAGACAGAAAACTTGGAAAAGAATCCTTGAAATATCAAAACTTGAAAACAAGAAATTTTATTTGGAGTTGATCCCCAACATCATTTATGCCGATTTTAGCGCAACCATGATGCATGCAAACATAGTGTCTTCCTCCCAACTTCTGAATGCTAAATAATCATGTGTCGTTCATGCACGCACAGGCACTTGCGGAGACACCACCTGTATACCCCCACCAGTTCTTTCGCAGATTGCTTGATTTGGCATTGGAGAGGTCAACATAAAGTATGGTCATTTACTCGTGATATTTAAGTGCTGTGATTCAATAAATTCCTTTCTAGTCCATGCTTTTCTTCCTTTATTCCCTCTCTTTATCTTTACTTGAGAAAAAGGGGCCTGCGAACGTAGTGATGAAATAAGATTGAAAGAAGCATACGAAATACCACGCCTTGGAAAGAAAACAAAAAAATGGACCATGCCAGAGACTTACCATTCCCAATTTAAAAAAGTGTAATAAAGTGCAAGGCCATTCTGTTGTAATTCTGGAAGTGAAGAAACTATTCTAGCAACCAATCTTCCATCTGCACTTCATTCTCATAAGTTGTAACAAAGGATTAGGCGACTCTATGTATTCTGGGCCCCATATCTTTAACCTGTTTGAGCCTTCCGCTGGCATGCACGTCTGTTCTTGAACGAAGGCATGAATTTCTTGCCATAGGATTCCCCAACATTTTTTGTATTTATTGTCCTCCTGAACGTTGTCATTGGCCCTTTCTCTCAACTTGCAAAAATTCTAAATGATAAAAACGTCATTTGTTCTGGTATTCTGATTGGTCCGGATGCGTTAAGTTATATATCTAAATGATTTTATATTTAAAGGCGTTGGGAATCTCTTGATGGTTAGCTAGTCTAGCCTGCTGCTACATGAATCTATATAAAATTACATCCCAAAGTCTAAATTTCATCTACTGCCAAAGTGACTTCACATGTTATTTAGTTCATTAGCGCATTAAAATTTTGGGCGAAGTTAAAAACCATAGCAAACAGTTGTGTCTCGTGGTTCGTATCCCCAAAATGCTCATACAGTGGAGTTTTGACCATTTGACTCTTTCTATAATCATCCTAGGACTAACCAAAAATATCAAAACCTCAACGTTAAAGTAAGATTGATTAAATTCAAATAAAAGAGATGAGATTGTGGTTCATTCCAGGGATCGTCTAGTTTTTAGTTTTATTTATTTTATTTTATTTTGAAATCGTCTAGTTTGCCGAACTTGTATTTAATTTTTGAGTACGTAGACGATCCCTCAAATTACTTCTCTTTCCAACATTTACAAACAACTTTTAGCGAGAATGTTTAAGGCTGGCTAAGGAATATCAGGCGTTTATGGCCAATGATACTTGGAAACTTGGTGAAGACTTGTAACTTGTAAGTGGTGGAGTAGTATAAGGCGCGTTTAGTGGCCCTTTTTTTCTTTTTGTTAGGCTTATGGGATCTTGTAAGAATTTTCAAATACTAAGTTAATAGTTTTGAAAAAAAAGGTAAATCGAATAACGGTTAAGTTGATCCTAAGTCCACGTTCAACCCAGCAAACTTGACCCGACCACCCACATCACATCATCCACCGTCACGACTTGATAGAATGAACAAAAGTGGTTCAAATGGGATGCATATACATATATTTGGTAGGGAAATTCTGGGCAGAATGGTAAACCATACAACCCCAACAATTTAACAGAAAACTAAGCAAAACCACATAGAACTTAGTTAGATGCCAAATCATTCCCAAGGCAATTGTTATCAATAAACCCCCCGTCTTCACCAATTGGAATTATCAACCATTCATCTGCAAGCGAGGTGTGGTCACTCGCTTCTAGAAACAGTGCTTCTCCACTTTCCAAGCCATCCTGACACTGAGTCAACACCATTGAACTCATCCCCACCGCACTTCCACTCCCTGCATTTTCACACTCTGTGTCGTTGCTGCTATTAACATCCAAAGCCTTCAAAAATCCAAGCCACCAGGCGTAAGAAGCTTGCCCATCTCCCCATTCAAAAATTTCCTGCTCTTCCATTGGTGCCACTGGCGAACGCAGCACAGAAGGTTCTGTGGTTGACCATGTCGGTTGAGGAACTGGCATAGACTCCATTATCGAATAGCAAAAATGCTGCGAGCCTGAGACTATGGGCTTTTTCTCAAACTCAAGACATAGCAGCCACTGGGTTCAGCCATAGAAGTCGTCGTGGAAAACGGAGATGACAACGACGATCTATGAATTTGCAAAGCTTCCGCTATCTGTCGTCTAGCCTCCGCCATATTGATTACAGCTTCCGTTGGAACCTTTCTAGTGTGGGACCTTCTTTTCGTAGGCTTTCGGGGAAAACTTGTTCTCTGCGACATCGTGGGTTCAATATAGCGGTTTGATTTGAAAGGAAACTCATTTCGGCATGGCCATGACCATGAGTGAACCAGAAAAGGTATGGAATTTAAAGGATAAAGACCGAGAGGAAAATAACGTACGAGTATTTGAGAGCCGGAGGGAAGGGAGGGATGGGGTGTTTGTTTTAAGACTTAAGAGAGGGTCAGAAACAGTAACATGTAAAGCGACACGTGGGGTACCAAATGGGACACATCAAATCTGACTTTTAAAGTTGAGAGTCATTGTCTCTTCAAACTTCAAAGTGTGTCTGAGAAATGGGGCTAAAGAGCTAAGTCGTACTCTACTGACCTTTTGCCTTTAATGGAGGATGACGATTCTGCAAGAAACGCCTGTGGCTTCGAATCCGAATCCCACAGCACTGTGTGAGTTTGGAATTCCAATTCTTCCAAGTTTTGTCTTAACTTCCTAACCACCTCTTTCCACTCCACCGCCGTTTCGAATTTGGATTCGATTCACTGCAATTAGCAACAAGACGCCATCTAATTTCCAAAATTTGTTCTGATTTTTTTTTCCAGTAACAGTACTGAAAGTGATAGTCCCCAACATTTGAAATCATTGGCTGGTTCCCGTTGAACGCAACTGGAATTATGGCGCGGTTAGTTTTATTTTGTTTAGTTATAGAGAAGATTCAAATTTTTATCCCATAAGTTGAAACCTCCTAAATTAGAGACTTAAACATACGTCAAGACATAGAATCGCTTGGATCCTGCATTTTAAGTATTAGTAACAGTAACATTTACCCCCAACATTCTACGTTCTTTTGTGGTGTGTATTATTTTTTTTTTAAACCAAATTTAATGTTCAAATAATTGGCCTGCAAGCTAGCGGGCTTAATTATGGTTAATTAGAAAAGGCCAAGAAAAAAATCATTAGAAACTTAACTAATCAAAGGTATTGATTTTACCGCTGACAATTGAGATCAACTAAGCATAGGGTAGAGATTTATTAATTATTATTATTATTATTTTTCTTATCAATGACAAATACTCGAGACTGTATGATATAATATTACTTTATTTAGAAATTTCATGTTCTTTTAGAAATCATGAATATTTATAGAAAAAAAAAAGTTCAAGTAGACAATATCCTCTAGGGTGTAATAATAATGCCCTTGCATTGGATGATGGTGATTTGTAAAATAGATAGTTATATACGTGGCAAACGGTTACCATCAAATAATTTTAGAAGTTATAGGTTAGAATGATACTTCTGAAACCATGAGGAATAAATTAGAAGTCTTCTCTCGACACTGTCCATATTTGTACTTCTTTAATTAATTCTTCATTGTTCCAGTGAAGGATTTTTTTCGTAAGGACATAATATGGGTAATATGTCCATATGAGGACAAAGGACAAAGTATGGATTCCAGAACATGAAAGTAATGATTAAAAAAGCCTTAAAAGAATTGAAAGTTACTACCTATATCAACGAGGTGCACATTCTGTTTTGGTAGGTTAATTCAAGGAAACTCCAACGTTAAACATGCTTAACTGAGAGCAATTTTATGTTGGATGACCTTTTGAGGATTTTTCTAGAATGCGTGTGAGTGAGAACAAAGCATGTTGGAAAAACCAATAGTAGGACCATTAATTGTCGATTCCGTCTCAAACATATTTCAAATGTTTAGAAGAGGAAAACCATCTGATTGGTCAAAATTAACATATAGGATCAAGATCAACAAAGATGAGTTTTGAAAGAAAGTGATCAAGTGAAGGGGAAAGATTGCAAGGAATGAAATTTTATGTACATCAAGGGATAATGCCGTATTTCTCTCTTGGTTCAACACCTTTTCTCGAATAATACAGTAGTGAATTTGAATATGCTTGGTGTGAATTTGAATATGCTTGGTTCGAACACGGAACATTTGATTTTTGGAAAGTTTGATGGGGCTTCCATTATCACATAACAAAAATTGAAATCAGGAACTTTGGTGACTATTGAACATTTTGAAGAAGTGGAATAAGCAGACTCCTGGGAAGCAAAAGTGGCTCGACCATATTCAAGCCTCTTTGTACTTGATAATGCTATTGGAATTCGCTTCTTTCTGTACAAAGAAGTACGTGTTGAATAAAAATTGATCAGTAGCCTGAGACGGAGCGTCTATCATTTACATTTCCTGTCCAATCAGAATCAACGTAACTTTTTGTGGAGTGAGTCCCTTTTAAAAAGTGTTTACCCTTGATATTTCCTACCCAACTAGAACTGGCAGGACCTTGTAATTAACTTCATAATTTAATGTACCTTTCACATGCCTCAAAATACGTTTTACAACCGTCTAAGAGCAACACAAGTTTGTTCCTTGAATTGTAAAATTATATCTGCTGAGAAAGTAATATGTGGGCGGTTAGATGCAACAATTGTATTTTGAGTATTTGAAAGGTAGAGTAATGGGACTTACTCTCTACAAGTTTTTGTCAATTCTGCTTAGTCTGGAAATCTAGATCAGTAAATACACTCCATCACAAGACACTGTATCACTATTGGTTAAAAAATTGTTTTAGTTGCAGCAAAAAGCAAGCCATACTAGGAGTCCAGGATTATGGAGTACCGACGTTGAATGTGTTGCAGCTACAATTGTGTCTTGATAGCCCTTTAATTATGCTATTTTATGTTCCTTAATCGTGCTAATTTCGTTTGTCTCTAAGGTCTAGCAATTTGGAGTTGTTTAGAGCACCTTGGAAGAATGTGGTTCAAAATAAACCTAATTTAACCTAAATTAAGCAACCGAGTTATGAAATAGGGAGTCTTGAGGCAGTAGATTGTCTGCATGTTGAGATTTTTCAATAGATGCAAGTTTCTGTGGTTCAATATGAGCGAGCCTAGACACTATTGCTGTTCCTTTCTAATTCTAACTCAATAAGGTGTGATATGGGTGATTTTATAATAAACTTTGAGTCATTTAGAAGAATCTTGTGATTAGTTTTAGTTAGTGTTGGTCAATGTGTATGGCAGTCCCGTCCACGTGGGTGGCTTATTCTTTCCTCTACAGGTTTTCCAAGGACTTTTGGCGTAGCGTAGTTGATTGGATGTTGTTGAGTCAAGTTCTCTGTTTGCGTAACATGAAAGCAAAAGAAAATTATAGGGTTGGCTTTCAGTTTCTACGGTGCGGTGCTTAGAAAATCTCCCATTTCTCCTGCCCACTAAAATACAAATTCAATTCATTTTCGATTTCACATATGTTTTCTAAATCCCTTCACAAACTAATTAACCTTGCTCCTTCTCACCCTGTCACAACTCAAAATCCCTACCAACCTCATCTATTAATTTTTGCCCAAATACTCTGTTCCAAACAATACTATAATTATGCCACCTAATTTCACGCCGACCTTCTCCCAACTTGCTGGGGCAGCTATGATTTGATCTCTTTTGTTTGATTATTGATTAATAAGCTAATCTCACTCCCACTTTATTTAATTAGAATTTAACTCGTGATTTGGAGGGAAATTGTGGGGATTGAATCTGGGTTTGGTGGTAGAATATGTATTGTGCGTTGATACCTAACCAAAAAGTCTGATGGAAAGGAAAAATTAAAAGTACCAAAGCAAGTTTAGATCGGACTCAAAGGAAGTGGACAAGTTTGAGTTGATATTTGAATTTTCAGTGTGTCAAAATTCAAAAAGTCTGGAGAGGGATGGGGAATTTATTGCTAAAGCTGCCTCACAAATAGACGCACTTGGAAGAATAAGAAGCAAGAACTTGGGCTTGCATTTAGGACTTTTAACAACTTGCATATCTTTCCAACAAAACAGGTTGTCTTTATCAAGAGCAATACTTTGGTTTGGTGCATTTCATGATGAATTTTCTTTGTACATTCCATTCTATACACAAAAAAAGAAGAAAAAAAAAAGCAAAAAGAGATCGTCACATGACAAACTATAAAAAAGAAAAAAGCAAAAAGAGATTGTCACGTGACAAATTTGGATATATATAATTGAGTGAAATGTTATAGTTTAAGATGAGAATTCACATGGATGAGAATTTGGTGGGCTCGATTCTCACTCACCTAATTTTGGTCAGTTCGCGCAGTTGTAAATACAAATACCAAAGTCATAAATATTTATATATTTATGTATCCATGTTTTTTATGGTAAATTGGTCAAATAAATGATGGAATAAATTAATCTCCCCTCCTAGTTTGTTCTGAAAAAGGTATGTTTCATACCCTCTCTTCCACACCATATTTGGCATTTAACATAACAATATAATGTTAATTTTTTTATCCTCATCTTGCTGTATTACGTCCTGTTTTGTTTGTCCACTCGAAAAATGCCCCCCAAGGATGTAAAGAGAGAGATCCAGTTGACGATGGTGTGGGGTGGAGTAATATTATATTATGTATTGTCATTTGTTATTTATGATTTGTTTTTTGACTAGTTGTTCAAAACAGAGTATAATTAATCGTAGATGTTAAATGTTTGTAATAACCGTTGTCTCCTCTCCTTTACTTGTTATTTTAATGTTTTGTGTGTATTGATTTAGGGTATTATAGTTGTAGTTGTGGCTGGCATTTCTGACTTTTTCCATTTCCATCCTTTACATCTCTCCAACCCCACCCTGACCTTCCCTCGCTCACAGTCACTGCCCATTTCCCACCTACCTTTTACTTCTTTCTATTTTGCTTTCTTTGTTTTTATATTAAACTCCCAATCAGGAGCTTTTGTCTGTTACCTTTTCCAAGGAAACACCACAGCCCTCTCTCTTTCTCCATTTTCCCTCATCTTTACACCACTTATTATATTATTCCTCAACATTTCTAATTAATTAGTCTCTAAAATTTAATTTCTCAAAGTTGAATGGATATGTAAAACATGTGTTAACTACTTACATATTTGTGTTTCAATTTTTCACTCCTGTACTGTACTGTACTGTACTTAGGAAGATAATTGTTTAATAAAACCATGTGATTCACCCGAACTACTCTGAAAGTCAAAGGAAAAGCTAAAAGGTGTACAGCACATAGCATTGAACAACGTTTTAGAAGAAAAGAAGATACTACAAAAATTGGATGCAAAATTTCCTTTGGTAGAGTTGTAGACTACCTAATCCTTTGAATCCCAATTACGTCTTCACTTTCACTTTTATTTTATTCTATTTATATTTTTGACATTTGGTTTGGCCCACTTTGATTGCAGATAAATGGAACCACCTTAACAATTTGGGGCAAAATTCGTACTCTTCATTTGTGAACACATTCCAACTACGACAATAATTCATGTATGTGTTCTATTATCACCTCTTGATTTCCTTCCGCTTCTTAAGTCCATTTTATGAAAAATTAAAATTAAAATTAAAATTAAAATTAAACTAAATTTAATTCAAATCCCATTTAAAAAATTGGATCTACTTTATCCAATCACACACACACACTCTCTTGCAGTTGCTGGTAAGTTTTTCTCTAAATTGAATCATTGACCCTTAAAAGCACCCAAGACAAATAGAAGTTGTTAGGAGGCTAAGAAAACGTCAGCCTCAGCGACAAAGACAATTAATGGACAAGGATCTCCAAGTTCTTGCCATCCAATCAAGGAGATAACATGGCCTGATGTCTTCATTTTTATAGTTTGATTTTGTTGACGTTGTCATAAAAATTTTTAACTCCAACAAAATTCTCGATCCCCACCGATGTAATTCCCATTTATTGCTGTCCCATTCAATTATACAATCTCTATCTAACATGATTTTAATTCAATCACTTTTAAAATTAATTACATGTTTAAATAACGAGTACATCCACTGAATATTCTTTTAAACAACAAACCAATGAATATTCTTTTAAACAACAAACCAAAGCCGTTGGTCACCGAATAAGAATAGAGGTAGAACAACTAACTAATATTTGCATATTCATTCATCTATTGTACTTCAAATAACAATAGAACAACAAACAACAATTAAAAAATAATAATAATAATAATTAATCCTAGTCCAAATTTCCAACCAACAGGCATATCATCAATGCCTGGAAAAAATTTGAAAAATAAAATAAAGAAATGTTGCATTACAAGCCAATACAATTCCTAGAAGTGGTAATTCCACCATCAACGACGAGATTATGACCACTGATGTACTTGGATTCATCACTGGCGAGATAAAGCGCGGCTTGAGCTATGTCCGTCGGCCTCAATGTGGGGCCCTTCAGATTGGCCAGACCCCTAACGAACTCCTCCATTTTGTCCACCTCAGCCGCCGAAGGAACCCCAAAGTTCATACATTGGTCGTCTTCCTCCACATCGGCTCTCCACGCGTTGACGAGCATCGACGTGGCAACTCCGAATGGGGAAATGCAGTTGACACGTATGCCGTAGCGGCCGAGCTCGCAGGCTGTGTTCTTGGTGAGTCCGACAATGGCGTGTTTAGATGCGGTGTAGGCGTGTGGGCCCAGGCCTCCCAAGACGCCTGCCACGCTGGCAGTGGAGATTATGCATCCGGTGGCTCTGGGTATCATGACGCGCGCGGCGTGCTTGATCCCCAAGGCTACGCCCTTGACATTCACGCGCATGACGCGCTCGAACTCGTCGGGGTCAAAGTCAAGGATGCTCTTGTGGGACTTGGATTGGGAGCCAAGGACACCGGCGTTGTTGAATATGATGTCCACCTGGCCGTGAAGGCAGACGGTGGTGCTGACTAGATTCTCCACGTCAACCTCGGAGCTGACGTCACAGTGGACGAAGGATACTGGGGATGGAGAAAGAGTGTTGGCCAAAGCCTGGCCGAGAATATCCTCCACATCGGCGATTACTACTTTGGCGCCGTGTTTGGCGAATAGCCTAACTGTGGCTTCTCCGATTCCCTTAGCGCCGCCGGTTACGATGGCCACTTTCCCCTCCAGTCTAAAATAACCAAAATTAAAAACATTGTTAATTATGATGTGTTGAAAATAAATAAAAATAATAACAAACAATTATATGAGTTAACAAAAAATAAATGAAAAACTGTACCTTTTGTGGAATGGTGGAGGGGAGCTATTGTCTCTAAGCAAAAGGTGAATATTGGACTGAAGGGATTGTTCAGGAAGCACTTGGGCGGTCATGGCTTTACAGACAGAGTGTTAATAACAGAAAGAATTAAAGGATGAAGAATTAGGTTAAGTAGTGGTGGTGGGGGAGAGAAATAGAAATGGGTATTTATAGGAAGAGGAATTTGTGAAGTTGGTGACTGTATTTTGGGTTTGGGGGGTTTGTTTTGGCTTCCAACTTCAACGAAGCTTCGATTTTTTTAAATTAAAAAAAAAAAAAAAAAAAAAGGGGTTTAGGGTGAGGGTGAGGGTAAGGGTAAGGGTAATGCAAATGTAGAGGTAATAGAATAGGTGTGGTGTGGGTACACATTTGAAAATCAGAGATTCCTTCCTGTCAACAGCTAAACCCCCCCCCCCCCTCTTTGCATAAAGGTCAATAGGTTCAGGTTACGAACAATGGTATTGCAATATTGATCTCATGAAG
>JBBPDJ010000017.1:18507268-18519970 GCA_037974625.1 Cucumis cinereus | reverse complement strand
TCTTCACATTTATACAGTTTCACATCATATATATATATATATATATATATATATATATATATATATATAAATATTAATAATTTTAAAGTATCATTCTGTTTCGTGCATGTAGCTACGTTTAATTTGTATTTACACAAGATAAATAATCCAATTGTTAGCAAGATAAAAGAAATTGAATCCTGATATAGTGTCAAGCCACACGGTCTAACACTCAAGTCAGTTTTAGATTTGTAAGTAACTTAACCGTAGAATGAGTTTCACTATGCTCTCCTCAAGGGTTTCCATTGAGCTCACTCTAAACCCTCTCTATGGTCCTCCCTTATGAGGACCTTCAGCTATCTTAAGCCTTTGTTGTAGATCCTTCAAATTCTTCTAAGCTCTTTTCATTATAAGCTCTCAAGAATACTTTGAGAGCTCTTAGGTCCCACACAAGTCCTTTCACTTCTCTTAAACTCTTGTCATGGGTTCTTTGAACTCTCCTAGCCTTTTTTCATGGGTTCTCTCTTTGACAATTCTCGTAGGCTCCTTCATGAGTCCTCTAAGCTCTCTTCATGGATTTTTAAAAACCCTCTGCTTGCGTATCCTCTCCCATAGATCCTCTTAACTTCTACTTGGCTCTCCCTGTAGCAGTTTTGAACTCTCTTAATCTCCTCGGAGATTCACAGGCCTCCTTTCATCAACTCTCGTACTCGGCCTATATTGGTATTTATACCCATAACAATATATATAGAGAGGTCTATACATAGTAGATATACACGTTATCTTTAGAAGACACACGCATATCCTATATTTACAATGCTATCATATATATAAGAACCATCCAAAAACATACTTGAAGAAGAAGAAGACGACGGTGCTTTCACAGAGGCTTATGAGAAGGTTTGTGAGTGTATTTTATTTGTAAGTACTGTGGTATCCAAAATGGAAATGTTAATAAAAATCAATTAAACCCTTTTCAGTTTTCTTATATATTCTTTTAGTGCTATTGCAAAAACAGCTAACAGATTTTTGTAGCCAAGTCAATCAGTTCACTAGTATATTTCACAGGAAGAAGTTTGTCACTGTGCCATGGGATATCTGTAGAAAACGGCCTGCTAAGAATACAAGGCCCACAGAACGAATCCAAGAAACACAACTAATTCAAGCTTCTGCTGGTAGCTGGGTCGGTGCTTTTACATAATTTCTTCTACAAAATAGAGTCATTATTCATATTCCTTAAACAAATATTACACACCCCTCCTGCCTCCACCTCCAGATCGTGGAATTTGATATGTTTCTGTATTTGAGAAAATGATGTCCTCTACTTTATATTCACAATTTAACATCACCTTCCAAGTCAATTGATATTTTTCATTATACACCTACAAATATAGAAAAAGTTCATATGACAAGTTGTTTATTTGATAATTTAAGTATATCATATAGATTTTTAATATTACGACACCTTTAAACATATCCCTGCACATCCTGTTTGGATCAAGCCTTTCGTCAAAACTCTTCAATCCTCATGATCCCAAACATCAGCCACACTCCTCAAGGGTCCAGCCTCCTTGTTCACAAATAGTTCTTCTCCACTTAGCACTCGTTTCTAACCCACAAAAATCATTTTGCAAGAGATATAAGGACTAGAAAGATGCATATAAATAAAACTTAAGGGGGTTTCAATCTTTTTTTTTTTTTCTTTTACCTGAGTTGGGGGATCCTACAAAGAGCTTGAAAATCCTCCACAGGAATCTCCCATCCAAAAACTGCAATATTCTCTTTAATCCTTTCTGAGTGGGTTGATTTTGGAATGGCACTGGTTCCCCTTTGCAGAGCCCACTTCACAAGAATTTGACCTGGAGTTTTGTTCAGCTTCTTTGCTATCCTTTCAACTGCGTCATCGTGTATTAAGTCTCTACCTCCTTCTGAGGACCCCAGAGGTGAATAAGCCTACAAGATGCACCAATTCTATTTTCCTTCATACCCTAAACAATAAACTTTAATTGAATCTAATTCACTATCAAATCTACAAATTATACTGGAATGTCAATTTCCATATGGGGATCGTCATGTAATATGCAATGCTTACAGTGACATGGATGCCATTTTTCTTACAAGCCTCCAGCATTTTATCATTTCTCCATCCCGGGTGCATTTCCATCTCAACACAGAAGACAATAATAGACAATATTAAAGTTAGTTAAGACAAACTGTCCAATATAATATATGGGATCTGATTCACGTTCTAACCTGGCAAACGGACGGCATTGTTTGGGCAAAACTGAGCAAGTTGTCCAGCTTTTTTAAGGTAAAATTGCTAATTCCGATGTCCCTAACAAGATTTTCCTTCACAAGCTTCTCCATTTCTCTCCAAACCCCTTCCATGTCCAACTCCAAAACTTCCCCTTCTTTGGGAGGCCTGCTGGCTCCTTCTTTAAGATGAAAAGGCCAGTGAATCTGGATGTACAAATATTCAATTTTATATATTAAAAATGAACTTCAGTCAATATCAACTAAAATGGGGTGGTCTCTAAAATACCAAGAGAAGATCGAGGTAGTCAACTTGGAGTTCTTGAAGAGCATTGTTTAATCCGATTCTAACTCTTTCTGGGGATAAGTCAGAGCACCTAAAAAAATGCAAGCCGACAGGGACCGGTAATATGAACTAAGTTAAAGTTTTATTATTATTCATTGACATTCGACATTCATTACACCGGTTCAATTTGCAAACTTTGTTTACCAAAGCTTAGTGGTGACGAAAATGTCTTTCCTTTGGATTCCAGCCTTTATTGCCGCTTGTAGACCAAAACCTACCTGCAAGAATTTTACACAAGTGCAAAGTCTTGCTATCTAATTGTCATTAGAGTGAAAACTAACATACAGAATCGAGAGAGAGATTATGCCTCTTCGTGAACTCCATATTCTGCAGCAGTATCGATGTGCCTATAACCAGCCTGTCGGCAAAGTTAAGACACGTGAAATCCGCAAAAACGATAATGAACCAGCAAAGGTGAAAGCTCTACTTTTGACATGAAAAATACCTCAACAATAGCATTGAACACAGAATCATCGGCTCGAGAACCAGATCTCCAAGTGCCTAATCCAACGGCTGGTATTCTATGGCCACTCACTAGCGTAAAATAACGCTCAGCATCTTGAACCTGCGGTGTCATAACAGCCTGTGCCATTTTTCCACTGTATTTCTTTTCTCCGATGCAGATTGACAGAAAAAAATGCACCGAGAAGAACTAGACATATGCAGTAAAATGAATGGGGTGTGTGCATGTCGGACACGTTTGTGGAAAAAAAGATGTGCGTGGCAATTGTTGGAGATGCCTAGGGGGCTGAGCCTAAAAATGGCCTTGAAGAACTTTGGATTTTCTACAAGTGTAAAGATAATGCTTAAAGTTCTCAAAAGGGTAACGCAGCTTAACGATTGTTTGATTAGTTTAGTTGCATTCTTCACCCAGTTTCCATACCATTCTTAAATTAGGTAACTTGTGATCAATAGTCAACATGGGACACGAAAATCTAAAGCTGCTAATATTGCAAAATGAGCAAAAGAATTTCAACTTACATTGTATGGTTATATGAACTACTACAAAACTAGTGGTACAAAATAGCACTGCTTAAACGAAGGGCGTAATAGCCCAAATGTGCATTCTACACTAACCGAACCGTCCCCGATGATAGAAAGTCGAATTTCCCACCAATCACCACCGTGTTGTTGTTGCTTTCGACTACGGCTCCAAACTTAAACAGTGAAGGAGAGTGGCAGATGAAGATTTATTGATGCATTCGTGAAGAAGCAAACATGGTTTACAGGTAAATTTTGATTCTCAGCCGTCTGAATCCTGTAAACAAACACCCATGTAGAGACTGACTCACCACCATTGATGAACAAGAACTCCACTTCGCCTCAAGGAAGTAAACAAATCTAAGCATTGGCCATAAGTTTTATCATATTTTGCACTTCTCTCGCCTGGGCAACATCTCTGCCACCGATTGTAATGACACTCGAGAAATATCTCATCTATCAAGCAAATAGCACCGGTCTTGAACAATCTCGGAATCAAATCGAATTCAGTTCCTTCCACGTCCATCTTCATCACTACAAAATCCTCCTCAGTTACGGTATTTTTCAACCAGTCAGCAAAATCAAAGCCCTGAATCTCATCCACTTCGCCGTCGAAGGCCCCCGTTGATGATACCGCCGGTCGAATCCTACCCATTCCCCTTCCCTTATCTTGGACCTTCTGACCTGGGTCTCTATTAATTTCAAACGTCAAAGTTTCATTCCTTACCCAAGCTGCGTATGGCAAAAGCTTGACCCCCTTCTTTGAACTATACTGTTCGTGAAAAATTTTGTCAGCTTCAATGGCGTAAACATCGAAGGTTTTGTTCTGTTTCGGATATTGCTTCTTGAACCAACTTCCTATGCTAGAGCCATAACTCCTTGCTCCAACATCAACATAAACGTACCTCTGCTTTAAGCTTATATCAGCCATTGATGGAAGATATTTTATCTTCTGAATATTCCGCTTCAATGTAATCCATGGCTTCAGTGGCTCCTCTAAGATCAATGGCTCGGCCTTTCGGATCAATTCTTCCTTGAATCCGGGAATAGAACACTTACCATGAGACTTCGGTTGATGCGTTAGCACATCATCGTGACCAAAAATGTCATCACTCTCCTTTGTCAGAACAATCTGGCGAAGGAAAGGCATAGAAGAATCGAGGCCATTTATATCCTGCGACGTAACTATTTTGCAGCAATTAAACAAATCAATGAATGAGTGAAAACTATACGTATCTTTAGCTCTAATCTGGACAACAGCAAACCCTTCGGGTTTCAGCGTCCGAGCAATTTCTCTGGCAAAATCTGCCGGCCGGGATGACTGATCAAGGCGACCAACGCCCAAAAAAATAAAATCAAAAGTATTATCATCGAACGGGATCTCGTGTCCTTGGCCCTTTATCACGAGAGGCTTAGAGGCCTTCTTGAATATTCCAATCGAATCCGAAACCCCAATCTGTTTCAAGGAAAATACATCCTGCCCGTTGGGGGTCTCC
This sequence comes from Cucumis cinereus, assembly GCA_037974625.1. Lineage (NCBI taxonomy): Eukaryota > Viridiplantae > Streptophyta > Magnoliopsida > Cucurbitales > Cucurbitaceae > Cucumis > Cucumis cinereus. The sequence continues at coordinate 18,514,915 of JBBPDJ010000017.1, read as the reverse complement.
ACACACAAAGATTTCGATTTATGAGAAAGAAACCCCACGGAGACAAGATCTTGAAAGATTGAAGAATAAAACTGAACGGCCTTAATCCAATCTTTACTAGTATAAAGATCACGACGCAACAGTTCTTCAGCTGTGGGAGCTGCGCCATCGATTATCGCGGATGATCTGGGATGTAAACCAGAGGCTCGATACTTGGAAATTTTGGGCGAGAAACAGAAATTCCCAGTGATACAAGACTGACCAGTGGTAATGACGACGTAAGAAAAATGAGCAATCAATAGAAATACAAGAATAAGGAGTGCCCTAAGAAAATTCCTCATAGATAGAAACCTTCGCATGGTGGAAGCCGTCGCCTTTACAGTTGCCAGAGAATCAACGCTTCAAATGCACGATTACAAAGCCTAAAAATGAAGAAATCGCCAAAAAAAAAAAATTATCGAGAACAAAATCGAGCAGAGGTATGGTTGGCTCCGATCAAGAAATTTCCAGGTCGAAAATATAGAGAGAAATTAGGGTCGAAATGAAAAGTCATGGCAGGATAATGTGGTTGTAGACTTTTGTTGAAGCTTAAAGAAGAACAGTGGATTTGCATAAAGCCATTGATCGATTAACGTCTCGGTTGAGTTGGAGCAGAGCGCGTTAAAGAGATTTTGAAGGTGGAAGGAAATAGAGGCGCATGAGCACCGGGAACCGGTATAGACTGTTGCCACGCGGAGGGAGAAAGAAAGAAGGGGAAATCGATGCTTAATATTATTATTATTATTATTATTATTATTAATGGGGCCCTTTTTTGTTTAATTTAAATTTATTTGATCCTTTCACTAAGTATGGATTAGATGATTGATGATGAAGATTAAAGAATAGAAACATGAATAATATAATAATAGCCACGCAAGAAAAGCTAAAGCAAACCACCAAAATTAAAAGCATAATTATAGTAAAGCATCCAAAGAAAACGAATAATACTAATTTTAATCTAAAATGAAATGATGACGCACATTTTTACACGCATACTTAAATAAATAAATAGATAGGATTTAATGAGTTTATGTGTTTAGTTTTGGTGAAAATAAATAATTAAATATGTTTATATTTGCTTAACCAAGACAAACGTCTTAATACTAATGAAATGACGTTATAACACCCAATAATAAGTAATCTAATCCACATAAATTAAGTAAGCAATTTATTGAAGTGACCAAAATGATTTTGTTATGCCTATTTGGTCCATTTCTAATTTATACCACTTAGCACCTACAACCATCTTTTTCCTAAAACGGGTTTACGTACTAAACTAAACAACCAAAATTCCAAAAATTTCGAGACCTTGTTTAGTAGACGATCAAATCCAAAATTTTGCTTTAAGTATGCACGTCTGCTTTCACACATAAATGTGTAATTGTTTTCGAATTATGTGATTAAAACAATATAAATTATAACAATAATATTTTTATGCTTTTACTATATTTAAATTTTAAAAACATTTCATAAATAAAGTCCAAAAGCATAAAAATGCTAAATTAACAATAGTTTGTTGTTCATTACTATTTAGTACATAATTACCATTAATTTTACCATTTATGAATACATTATCAAATACATTTCAAACAACTATTTAAAGATTATAATATCATTTTAGTGTCAAAATAGAAGTGTTTTTGCTAATAAAAATGATATTTTAAGAGTAATGTAAATTGGGTTTGCCTCCAAATTGACCAATCTCGTATGGATCACGGGCGAGGGGAGACTATGTAGCAAAGCCTTGGAAGAAGACAGAGAGTATAGATTGAAGCGACCAAAGGCAGTGGGGGCAGTGGACGACCAACCAAACCAACCGCCGACGGGTAGCCTAGCCGTTGGTAAAACTCCAGAACTGCCCCTTTCTTATCCGTTTTCCGTTTTCCGTTTTTTTTTTTTTTTTTTTTTTCCACTGGACAATTTTGTAAGAATTAGATAATTCTAGAATGCCCCCTTCTTGCTTTTATGTTATACATTGGACTCTTCATGTAATGTGATTGTAAGTAGGGAAGCTGAGTTTAGAATGAAATGTGAAATTGAATTACCTTGTTTAAAATTAAAAAAGATAAAAGAAAAAAAAAAATGATTCGTTGAAGGAATTATGATTATATGGAAAGTCAAAAGGGGAAAGGTGTAGTTGCACCCAAAATTAGTGGTTTCATTAAAGCATTAGTGATAGATTGATAGAGATGTTTGGTTTAGGTTTAGGGGCCCAGTTGATTGGGTGGCAATGGCATTGCACCCACCCGCATTCAACCCTCTAATCCCCTACTTCCCTTCCCCTTCTGGGTCTCCCCTATTGCCCCGCTCCTACCTCTGCCAATCCAAATATATTACAAACATTCTACTATTTACTACCTATTTAATTAATAATTCAAACAATAACTCCATCATTTTGTTTTCTCTTTTTTTAAAAAAACAAAATATATATTTTTTTTTTTAAGTTTCTTTTTTCATTTTTCGATTTCCCCCCATGATTTTACAGACCCGAAAAGTAAATTAGTTTAGGTTAATTTTAAAAATAAATGAATTGGTTAAAACATGGTGTAATTAATTGAAACTCATTATTTATTATTTAAATATCTTAAGAACAAAAAAAAAATTGTGAGAAAGTAGGAAGGTGAGGAGAAGGGGTTGGATGTGGATGTGGATGTGGATGGGGGAGTGGCTGGGTGACCGTAGCACGTGCCTTCAATTATTTGGCACTACCAAATTATTCAAATTGGCTACAAATATTTACATTACTATTGGTAGGGGTGCCTACAAATACTCAAAATTAATACAACTCTATTGATTGATTGCAAATCTTTTTTATTTCTATGTAAATTCATTTAATGAGAGATGATATTTTAGAGATATTTGGTGATTGATAGTTGTAGAAATTAATAGTGGATATCATAGCTAGGAATTGTCCTTGTCATTATGGACTGTGGAGCAATTTCTATGGCCCATTCAATATCTAGATATAATGGGAAAATATATATATATATATATATATATATATATATATATATATGTATATATTCTTATAGAATCACAGTATTAAATAGCATAAATGACAAACAAGATATCAGATTATAACTAACTCAATTATAACATGGATGTTGTAATTTGAAAGTACGATAGTTTATGCAAAATAGAATATCGAGTATATTTATGGGCCTGGGCTTTCTCTAAGAACATTGTGGGCTTGAACTCTAAAATGGGAAGTGTTGATCCACATTGGGCCTTTTTCTCTTTGAACTAGCCCATACTCTCAACTTATTGGGAATATTTTTGTAAAACAAAACAAATTTGAACGTTTCGTGTAGAAATTAAAGTTAACCAAAAAAAAAAAAAAAAAAAAAGGAGTTAAGTCAATTTGTCACATGGGAAGGGTCCAATCTACATATGTGGCACCACCCAAATAATGCCACCTGGGAAAATCCAAACACGTTGATTGGTTCATACACCACTTTGCGTGGTTAATGTCTCAACTCCCACACCGCTTCCTTACAGAGAAGCTGAGTTGTCGCTTCATAATGCCACCCAAATTAATTTTAAACAATAATAACTAATAACAAAATTTGTTTTCCCTAAGAAATAAACTACAATTTCTATATACCCCCTGATCTTCCAGTTGGTCTGTTCCATCACAAAAAAAAAAAAGTAAAAATCCTAATCACTAATTCGATTCAGATGTCAAATCCCGAAGACTCTGCACCAACGCAACAGAATGTGTCGCCACCGTCTGCCCCTCCAGCGGCCGACTTGAAAAGCCAAAGTCCACCAGCAAGCAGTTTCGGGGTGTCGGAGATCTTGAGCCGGTGGCGGAGGGAGGATGTATTAAAACGCCGCGTTTTGGCTCTCAGAGGGTTTGCGTTTATCTTTTCTTTGCTTGCTTTCATTATTATGGCTAGCAATAAACATGGCGATTGGAAAGATTTCGACAAGTACGAAGAATTCAGGTGAGGTATAACTTATCAAATTAGTATTTATTTTGATTTATATTTGAGACGTGGATTATAATTTGGTATTGAAAAAGGTATGTGTTGGCAATTGAAATTCTGTCCACTTTGTATACGGGTGCCCAAGTTTTGCGGCAATTTCATGAACTTTCAACTGGGAAATCTGTGATTCTACCCCAAAAATCAGTGTTTATCGACTTTATCGGAGATCAGGTTGGTGTGCCCCAAATAATTGTAGGTCATTTTAATTTTATGAGTATAATAATTTAAAGTATTTAGTTAGTCTCAATAACTTGGGTTATGGTTTTATTTTATAGTTTAGAAAGGGTTTTAGTTGAATTTTGAGAAGGTTGTATGTATATATAAATAAGTTATTAATATGATGAGATTGTAAAGTTGTAAGTAGAAATAATTATGATGTGCGCAACACTGCAGAGTCTGGCGTATTTGCAAATGTCGGCGGCATCTTCAGCAGTTCCGATGACAAACAGAATGAGAGAAGGCTCTGATTCTTCTTTTACTGATTCATTGGCTGCTTCTGTTACTATGTCCTTTTTTGCCTTCTTGTCTTTGGCTTTATCCGCTGCCATTACTGGATACAAACTCTCTACTCATTCTTATATTTAAATTTACATTTACATTTACATTTTTTTTTTTTTATTTTTCCTCTATTTATTTAATCAATTTCTGCTAAGCTGCTATCATTATTTCATTTAAACCACTATTCATTCATTCATACAACAAAACAAACCTCCTTATCATATCTCCTAAATTCATCTAATCTATATACTATAACCAATCAACAAATTCATCTCTTTTAAGTTAAATCTATTCTATTCTATTCTATTCTACCCATCTCATGCATCCCCACAGCTGATTTTACAAACCTACAAATCTAAGACAGAAATGAGTTGATGAAGTATGTGTCATCTCTCATTTCTTCCTTGGCTGCTGATCCAAATCCTGAAACTTGGAAACTTGGAGGCACTCCTTGTGATGTTTGAAATGGGAATGATGATGCTTGTGTTCCTATTTCTGACATCCCTAAATTTGTTGGCCGGAATGCACCTGGAAAATTTGCTGGGAAAGAATGACTGGTGACACCGGATAATGGCCTCAATGGCATAGGAATGTTTGTTGGTATAGGTCGGTTGATGGTGTTATAGCCACCACCGCTGCCACGTGCTGCTGGAACTTCATGGTTGTGTTTGCCTTCGTAGGTAGTGATCACGGCTCTCATGTCGTTCGCCGCTCTCTCAATGTGTTTCCTCACCGGGCAGCCTAAAGATGTGCATTTGTAGTAGCTCCTACAGAGGTAGAAATGAAAAAATAAATAAATTACAAGTTTCATGTCTAAGCAAGCAAAAAGTAAGGGTTTGAACTTCTAACTTTCGAGGGAATAAGCTTAACTAAGAGTAAAGTTATCATAACAACATTGAACCTGAAACACTTGCAACTACTCATATTGATAGCTACAGTATATATATACACACACTATTACTACTTTTGGGTACAAATACACACTTTAATACTAAGTTTAATCACCATTATATTGGACTCAAAAGCCGAAATTCTTTTTCCTAGTTCAAAAGTTGGGGTGGGAATAGAGCCGGTAACCTCTAAGTCAATGACATATACCTTAACTAATTGAATTATACAACCGTTTAAAACCTAGTCAATAGATGATAGTAAAAAAAAAAAAAAAAAAAAATTCTTCAACATGCTCATGTAAGCAGCTCTATCTTATTATTATTTTTATTTTGTAGGTTTTAGTCATCAAAATTGGTACAATAATTAAATAGATTTTTTTTTATTTTATCCACAACTTTGATTACATCTCTTATAATCTGCAGTTAGTTGACTTCTCAAATATTTCTAGTTAGTTAGTCCTTGACTTTAGGTTAGGAGGTATATCTCTCAAATATCTCCTCATAATATATTGTATTAGAGATTAGAACCAGAAAAAGAAAATTAAATCTATTGAATCTTTGAGGTTAAACCAAATTGTAAGAACAGAATTAATTGAAATTAAGACAAAATTAAATTAAAATATGAGCTTACAAAAAAGAAAAAGAAAAAGGTAAAAAAAAAAAAAAAAGTAAAAAGGTGGAATTTTGCAGGAACTTTGAAAAGAGAAAAGATTGAAGGTTTGAAGAAAGAAGAAAAGCAAACCTGGGATTTGGATTTCCTTTGACAACTTTTTGTCCGTATTTCCTCCATCTGTAACCATCAGGCAGTATGTCAATTTCACTTGTTGTTTGAACCACAATTCTTGGCTCTTTCACTGTTCTGCTTCCTCCCCCACAATATCCCTCATTCTCCTTTTCCCCTTTCCTGCAACAATTCAACAATTCATTAATTATTCACCTCAATATATCACTCCACCAACCAATTTTTGAATAAATTCACTCACCATCTCTTAGCTTCCGGTTCGTTTTCGTTCTCCTCAATCGAGTTGCTAAACGGCGAGTTGGGTTCCAATTCCTCCTCCCCCACCGACACCGAACAATCCTCCTGCAACACCCCCGATTCCGCCGCCGATGGATCGTAAACGCCGTAGTTACTGGAACGTCTTGTCGGCTGAGGCTTGGCGTGATTATGGGTTCCCTTATAAACAATCTCAGTAATTTGCCCATCTAATGATCTTTCAACTTTTTTCTTTGTTGGGCAACTTGGAAACGTGCACTTGAAATAGCTTCGTGGATTTTCGCTTCCTTTCACTTGTTTTTGCCCATATTTTCTCCAATTATATCCATCGTTCTCTGATTTTTGTTGTTCTCTGTTGTAAATTGCCAGCTGAGAATTTTGCTTTGATTCAGCTGCCGCCATTTCTGTGTTAACAAATTCTGATTTAGCTCCACTTTCATCACACGACAAACCGCTTGGATTCTGCTAAACAAACCAAACAAAAAAACAAAAAAAACAGAAATTGTTTGTTACAGATCCTAATTTTATTTAATTTCCCTCCTCTTTTTTCTAATCAACTGACACCTGTTGGATTCTGTTTTTATAACATTAAATATCTTTCGAGTGATAAAGATCATCATCTTGCGGGAAGAGGACAAGGGGTTCGTTTGAAAATAAAATACTAACAAACAAAGCGAACAAACACTTACCAGTGGAGTCACGTTGGAAGAAGAGGACTGAAAATAAGACGAAACAGAGGATCCTGTTTGTGGGTTATACGAAGAAACAGAGTAATTTTTAACACCTCCCTTCATTTCTTGTTGGTCAACCTCCTCATAATCATTTCTCAAGTTTAAAGCACCAGTAGTAGGAGATGGAAAAACCTGTACACGGACGACAAATCAGCAAAACACAAAAGAAAAACATCACATTAAGAGAAGTTAAAAAATGGGGAATTTTGAAAACTTACACCAAAGGAGAATAGAAGAGGGGAATTTAGAAGCTCAGTGGGGCTTAAACCAGAAGAGAAAGAGGAAAGGTAAGAAGAAGGAGACATGGGAAATGGAGGAGGTTGAAGAGACTTGAATTTAGGAACTTCCATGTCGAAATTATTGGTTCTGTTGTCAGAAGATTCCCCAGCGAGTGTATTTATTGTTTGGCTTATGTTATTCATGTTAGTTTTTTCTTTTTCTTTTTTTGGTTGTTGGGGGGGGGGGGGGGGGGGGGGGGAAATAGGTCCCCGAAAGAAAAAAAGGGAAAATTTCTTTGGAAAACA
>JBBPDJ010000017.1:18470212-18499466 GCA_037974625.1 Cucumis cinereus | reverse complement strand
GGATTTGATTGTTTTATAAGGAAATATCTTTTAAATTTCGAATTATAAATAGATAGTTTAATTTCAAATAATTTGAATTTATTGTATCTTTTGATTATATAATTATAAACGCAAATAAGGGAATATTTTTTTAGCCGTATGATACAAGGAAACATATTAAGAGATTTAATTGTTTTATAAGAAAATATCTTTAATATTACGAATAATAAATAAATAAATTTAATTTAAAATAATTTGATTTTATTCTATCTTTTGAATATATAATTATAAATGCAAATAAGAGAATATTATTTTTTAGCCGTATGATACAAGGAAACATATTAAGGGATTTAATTGTTTTATAAGGAAATATCTTTAATATTACGAATAATAAATAGATAAGTTTAATTTAAAATAATTTGATTTTATTGTATTTTTTGAATATATAATTATAAACGCAAATAAGGGAATATTTTTTTAGTCGTATGATACAAGGAAACATATTAAGGGATTTGATTGTTTTATAAGTAAATATCTTTAATATTACGAATAATAAATATGTAAGTTTAATTTAAAATAATTTGATTTTATTCTATCTTTTAAATCTTTTGAATATATCTAAATATATAATCAAATTCCATAGATTTAGAGATTTTAATGTTTATTCTCATACGGTTAAAGATATACATTAATATAGTCAATCCAAATATAAAAATTCAATATATACTAAATACCTAAAACTACATTGTATTCAAAATCTAACATTTAGTAGATAATCAAAATACACCCTCATTAAAAACTGAAGTGAAGGCCGTGAAGGGTAGTAATGGAATAATGAAATTCCGGAAATACGGTTATAGCGAATTTTGCTATATTTCTTTTTTTTTTTTTTTTTGCCATTTTTCCAACCACCCCCCTTATTTCTCAATAAAAAAAGACCCTAAACCCAAACTAACCAACCCAAATTGTAAAGGTTGAGTTGGAATTTTTATACTTTTTTTGAGTTGGAGTGAGTCAAATTATATTTTAAAAAATTCGAAGGTGATATTTTATACTATTATGAAGAGATATTTTAAATTTTGATATTTAAGATTTGAATTTTATGAAATTTTAGTTATTATTATATGCGATAGTGTTTTAAACTAATAAAATATGTAATAAAAAAACAAACCGCAATTTTATAGCTTAGAAATTGGTAACTCTCCAAGATGCTAATAAAAAAAAAATTGGAAATTTTAAATTTAACTTAATTAAATTGTTAGATGTCCAAAATAAAAAATAAATAAATAAATAAATGATTCAAAACAAAATATATTCTTAATTCTTATTATATTTGGATTTGGATTTGGATTTGGATGGTTTGGAATGGATGTAGTAGTGAAGAAGCCACCTGGTGGTTATTTTTTAATTGTAAAATATAAAAAAGTCAACGGTCAGCGTGTAGCATGTACCCGCATAATCATTTTTGCCCAAACAATTAGTACGGATAACACCTAGACTAGACTCGCCTATTTAAAATATTATTATCATTTATTTTTTTCTATAAATATTTTATTTTTCTTATTGAAACTTTATAAATTAATATTTAATTTAACTCATACGCTCTGTATTGTTAATTGTACGGTTGGAATTAGAAGAGGTCGTTTTGACCGTTCTGCTCTGCTTCTTTTTCCTTCCAAGTTCCACCCCACTGCTTTTTGTCTTGGAACACCAATTCAAACGTTTTTTGTTTAAAATAAAAAAAAAAAAAAGAAAAATAATAATTAGTAAAATAGCTGATTATTTGGACCTAATTTCAATAATTTAAATACGCGATCGAATAAGTGCCGAAGTGAGCTTAGTTGTAGAAAAATCGAATATGACTTTCTTTCTTAAAGCTTAAGTTTTGATTTTGTATCTTGCAATTGTTGCAGTACTCAGTAGGAAATTCTTCTTCCTTAATTTTTCTATTCTTTCATACCATCACGTCTCTTGGTAACTACTGAGTCGTAGTTCAAATCTTTTTACCTTCAATTGTTGTACTAAGAGATTGTTTCTCATGTGGATTATCTCTCTCCGATCGATATAATTCGATTTTATTGATATCATTTCTTTATTATTTTTTGGTTTAGATCTTATTTTGATCTCTAATTTTTTAAAAACAAATGTTTTAGTTCCTGAACTTTTAAAATGTTTTGTCGTTGTCACTTGAATTTTGTTAACTCTTTAAAGAATGATGATGTTGTGATGATTAGACTGTCAAATAAAATAACCACTCTAAAAAATCTAGGGTTTAATTTTTAATTAGAGGTCACATGGTAAATTGAGTTTTTATTGGAGAGTTCAAAAAGTTATTTTGTCTTTTAAGATTTTGATCGTCACCATTTTGGAAACATTGATATTCTACTTATATGAGTTGTATTTATTATATTTTATTTTATTATTAGTATTTTACATTACAATGGATGTTAACATCAATATGACCATTCTATTTTATTTTGTTATTCTATTCAATGTTTTTCTGATTTGTTTCAAGATTTCAATTTGAAAGAAAAAAGTAAATGATGGGAGATTCCAATTTGAGAAAAAATAGCAAATGATGGAAGAGCTGAGGAGAGGATGCTAGAGATTTGAGTTTTGGAGAAAAAAAAAACAAAATTAATTTTTAGGTTTATTTGATAAATGTGTTGATTATGTTTCTGTTTTGATACAGAAAATTGCTTGGTTATTTATCAATTTAAGGAATAAGATGAATCTAAATATAGAAACCATATGTTAAAAAATTAACGAAATTCTAACGACAATGATCGAAGTAAGCTATTTTTTTTTAAGTTCAAAGATTAAAATAAACATTTTTAAAAGTTTAGACTAACATATAACAAGATACAAAGTTTAGAAACTAAAGTAAGATTTTAACCATAGAGTTTCTTTATTCTAGTGCTATATTTACGGGATTATCAAATTGACTATGTTATTTTAAATGAAACCTCTAATATTTCCACGTTTTTAGCATATTAATTTCAATTTTAGATTTCTCTATTTATTTTATAAACTCTTTTTAAAACTCATTTGGAATTGACCACGCTCAGTTAGGTTTCTTGCTAGAGGGTGCATTTTAAACAAAGTTTCTAAAAATATATATCTTTGCAGAATAATTTTAAATTCAACATAAATGGTCTCATAATTTTTGTCTGCTCTAATAAAACAAATAGGTTGGGATTGAATGGATTAAATTAAAGTACCTTTTTATTACGACAATGTTGGTATCAAGAATTTGAACCTCCGACTTTAAGGATATCTCCTCTAGACTCTAAAATTGTATTAGGTGAAATTTTTCACCAATAATCTCTACAAGAACAAGAACCGTCGATAAACGTATGAAAACGATTGGTATCCCTTATGATAATCTCTCTTTTAGTGATCTTAGAAATGAGCTTTATGGCCTCGTGGCAATCACCACATACACGAAGGTTTTTAACTACACGAATAACATGATTCGGAGGAGAGCTTATCAAGCCAAAAGCCACAGCTAGCTTCTCACTGTGGTAACCAAGGAAATGTTCCTTCTCCTCCTCTTCTATGTCGAAAAGAACAAACTCTGTAGTTGGTACATGACCAACTGCTTTCAATTCTCTACCCAATTCATCAAGTTTTCCATATATTTTCTCCGATAACGAATGTGTTTTGTCTCCTACCACAAACTCGTGAACAATTCCATCGATCTCAATCCAACTGCACCCACGGATTTTCTGGATCTGCTGTTCCTTCATTGCCGACCGTATCTTTTCGGCTTCCTCCCATCGATGACTTCCAGAGTAAATATTTGATAACAGAACATAGTTTCCTGAGTTCCATGGCTCTAGTTCGATAAGCTTTTTCAGTACTTGCTCAGCCAAGTGGGTATCTTTGTGCAATTTACATCCACCCAATAATGCACCCCAAACAACAGCATTCGGCTTCATTGGCATGTTGTTTATCAACTGATGAGCCTCATTTAATAACCCCGCACGCCCAAGCAAATCCACCATACATCCGTAATGCTCGATGGAAGGGGTTAATGAGAATACTGGCTTCATGTTATTGAAAAATTGACGCCCCTCATTGACAAAACCGCCATGAGTGCATCCACAGAGCAGGCCCATAAAGGTGTTTCCATCAGGCCGAATTCCATGTTTCTCCACAAGACTAAACAACGAAAATACAGCTTTCGCATGCCCGTTCATTGAGAGACCCACCATCATGGCATTCCAAACTACACGGTCTTTCTTTTCCATCTCTTTGAAGATTTCCCATGCTCGAGTGACACTACCACATTTGGAGTACATGTCAATTAAAGCAGTACCGAGGACGGGATTTGACAAGAACTCATGTCTATCCATCAGGCTGCTGGCCCAGATGCCTAAATCTAAAGCTCCCAATCTTGCACAAGCAGACAGAACACCGACCATCGCATAACAATCAGGCTTCAAATTCTCACACTGCATTAGAAAGAAAAGATCTAGCGCTTGTTGAGGCAATCCATTGAATGCATAGCCCTGAATCATAGTACTCCAAGAAACAACATCTTTGTCTGGCATGGCACTAAAGATAAGATTTGCTCGCTCCATATTTCCACATTTGACGTACATATCCAACAAAGAAGTAGCCACAAAAACATTCCTTCCCATACCACTATCACTTATATATCTATCAATCCACTCGCCACTAGTAAAATCACCAAGCCGAGCACAGGCAGACAGGACTTTGACAAGAGAGAAGCTGTCAGGCTTTAATCCCATTTCAAGTAGTTTTTTAAATGCATCAATAGCTTCTCTAAAGTGGCCAGAGCTTATATATCCAGTGATTATAGCAGTCCACGAGACCACATTTTTGTCAGGAATATCATCGAACACCTTGAGTGCATTGTCAAGATTATCACACTTAGCATACAGAGAAAGCAAACTGGTCTTCACAAACACATCATAATCAAAACCTGCTTTCACCAAGAGGGCGTGAATCTTCGATCCCAATCGAATATCCAATTTCCTAGCACAAGCTTTCAAAACAAAAGGGAAAGTGAAATTGTTGGGTAAAAATCCCCCTCCACGCATCAACCCATAAAGATCGATAGCGTCATCGAAACAATCATTGGAAACCAAGCCACGAATCATGGTATTCCAGAGCAAAATGTTGGGCTCTTTAATTTGAGAAAATAGGAGTTTAGTGTAATTTGTGGAACCAAAATCTAAGCCGCAACAAATAATCATGTTGAGAAGGTAGTTATCTTGGTCGAGGTGGAGGCGGAGAAGGCGGGCATGGATATGCTTGAGCTGCTTGAAGAAGTTGACGCCATTGGTGAGGTAATTCTTGATCTCTAATGCCTTGGAGAAAACAGGAGAAGATGGATTGGTGAGAATGGTCATCAAGAACGAGTGTCGCTTCAGTGAATCTTACAGCTACAAAACCCCTCCTAATCTATAATTTTAAATTTAAAATCCATCCCCTTAAATAATCTCTTTTTCTTCACCATTTTCCCAAACATTGACGCACCCCACAGCCTTCAATTTGAATGGAAATTAGGGTTTTTTTTTTCTTTAAATAATAAATAGTACAAGCACTTGGTTTATTATTTTTCTTTCTTGTGAAAATGTTATTTGTATTTTATTTATTTAAGAGTTTAAGTAAAATAAAGCGTGAAAGCATTTAAACTTCTAAAATCTCTTTAATTAGTCGAGACATGTATATTATTTACTTAAATAACGATTAATTATGATATTAATTTATAACCGATTACCAATAACTATTGTATTAATCAACCAACCATTACTCTGGAATATCACTGATTTACTGTTACTTAGTAAATTACTGATAAATTTTAAATTTTACTGAAGTCGACAGTAATTAGCATAACCTTCTACCTAAAAACTTCCAAATAAAAATAGAAAAATAAATAAAAACTTTGGAATATACATGACCCTGTCACCTTTACTTCTCAAAATTAATTATTTCCGGAGGTGGAGCCAAACTATTGTATGGTAGTGTGTGGCTAAATTTTCCATGACTCTTAAACTTTTATTTTTAAAATCAATCAGAAACAAAATAATAAATAAATGCATTTCCATTTCTTGAACGAGTATTAAAAGAAATTTAAAAAAAAATAAAATAGTGATTAAACCTAATCTTGTCTCTCTAGAAAAAGAAAATGACAATAGGTAGCACGTAGGGAAAAGGGGAAGACAAGTAGAAACATAGTTGGAAAGGCTTAAGACTGATCTAAATAGGAGAATTTGAGATAGCAACGAAAAAGGAAGAAAATTTGGACATGTATGACAAAAATCAAAAGAAAATCTTCTGCAGACAATAAAAAGTGGTAACCTAAACAGAAAATGAAAAATGAATATAAGATTTAGGTGATTTGACCACAGGAAAGTGCGACAAATTGTTTGTAGAGTAAAGTTAAAATCAAAGCATATTACATCCTTCAAATCCAACAATCAGGAAGCAAGTATGCGTAGAGCTACAGAGATAGCTGACCAAGTAGAGTTTCCCACAGTGAAAACCATATCCTACAAAATCAAGAGATCAAAACCCGATCAAAAGTGTTATTCAAGCAAAGCACTTCTAGGAGCACAGGGCTAGCAAGGTCAGTTTAAACCACAGAATCGACCCGGAATTAAACTATCCACCATTACATCCGTAAATAGAAAAGTTCGACATCAATATTAACAATTTTATTTTTTTAATATCTGTGGGTGTTCGGGCTAGCTTATGCGAACCTCGATTAATCTCACGAAACAATTAATATTAACAATTAATCTACATGCTCTATAAGTATTCATACAACATTAAGAAATAACAAATGGCATCCATTAACCAGCCTACCAAGATCTATAACTTAATATGAGTAGACATAATTATTAAAGTAAACTGATTCCAATATCCATCACCCCATCACCGAAGATTGAAATCCTGATATCATGTGAACATTCTAATCCTTGGAATCAACCATACCACATTTTCAACTAATTGCACATTCATATGAAGAGAAAATCACCATCTGTAATAAGTCAATCGAAGGACTGCAACATTTTAAATCATAGCAATGCCCTCACCATGCGGCTAAGTTGTTTGAGAAACAGCAGATGAATTGGTAAAAAGACATGAAAACGTAAAGTTGTTTGAGAAACAGCAGATGAATTGGTAAAAAGACATGAAAACGTATTTAGCGGATAAAACAATCATTCTTTAGGATCTCCAGCACAAATTGCATAACACGATGAAAGCCCAAAGGATGTTTAGCTTTTGAACAACAAACAAATGACACGTAACCACTAAGGCTCTAGGGTAGAAGATCCTTTTGTCGTCAGAGTTTATGACCTACAACTATTAACTTCAATGAACTTAATATTCATAATCATCTAAGATCCCCTCCCCCAAAATCATCCAAGGAGGTTGGAACAATAATTGCATATAGGAAAGAAAAGCTAAAAATTATGATTGGCTCGTCCTATCCATCCTTTAGGATCTTCAGCACAAATTGCATAACACGATCAATGCCCAAAGCATCTTGAACA
Source organism: Cucumis cinereus (assembly GCA_037974625.1). Taxonomy (NCBI): domain Eukaryota; kingdom Viridiplantae; phylum Streptophyta; class Magnoliopsida; order Cucurbitales; family Cucurbitaceae; genus Cucumis; species Cucumis cinereus. Next base: position 18,491,955 of record JBBPDJ010000017.1, on the reverse strand, counting down.
ACAAACAAGTGACACATAACCTGTAAGGCTCTAGGGTAGAAGATCCTTTTGTCGTCAGAGTTTAGGACCTACAACTATTAACTTCAATGAACTTAACATTCATAATCATCTAAGATCCCCTCCCCCAAAATCATCCAAGGAGTTTGGAACATCAACTGGATGTAGGAAAGAAAAGCTAAAAATTACGATTGGGGCATCCAAGGGTTTAGAAGGAAGCAGTGAGTGTTTATATATGATAGAAACAGATAGCAGCACAGTTGTAAAACTTTAATCAATCAAGCTGAATCCCGGAGCACTTGTCTAGTGAGCAAAACTGTCATATTTTGCCAACTTTATCATTTTAACAAGTGCATTTTCACACGTGCAAGAAAGAATAATTGATGCCACACATAATTACATAAAGACAAAGAATAACAAGTTAAATTGCCAAAAGACATGTTGTCGAGGAGATACCAGTGGTTGTTTTGACATGACATGGAGAAATCGGCAACACTGGTGTAGTTAAGAATCACGAGTCAATTCATCTGAATCTGAATCACTAGCATTATAGCCTATCGCAATCAATGTTAGCTAATGAAATTAGCAAGAGATATTCATAGAGGATGGATAAGATAAGGAAAAGACATTAACAAATAAGAGATTTATATTGTAACGATCAACCTGGATGTTTATCACAAACTTTCCAGACCGATGATCGACTTCTTGATGCTTTTGTCATCCAAATCCTTCCCTAAAATCAATAGTAAACAAACTATAAAAATTCCATTAAGCCAACTCTCGAACAATTGATAATCTTAAGACATTAAGAAATGTTCCAATCTCCTCAAATTCACAAAAGAAAAAAACCAGAAATTATAATGAACCAAAAACCACGGAGAAAACTGAGAACTATTTATAGCCGAAACATAACAGAATTTACAGTACATACGATACACACGGTTGACCAATAATACCCAAATACATCTATATAAGCGGAAGATTTTCGAGAAGTGAAGTAAATTAGGGAAGATTTTTGGAGGAATTGATCAAGCAGTGGGATTTAAATAAATTGATAGGGAAGAAATTGACCTTCTGAGCATCTCGAGGAACCCCATAACCGCTATAATACATTTGACCCACCAAGACCTGCATGTTGATATCGCCAGCTTTGGCTTCCTTCAAAGTGTCCTTAAACCATCTTTTGACGCAATCAGAAACAACTTCTGATAAAGGAACGCGATTCAAGCCCTCTGTTCCTCCGCTAATCTCCATGTATTTCAACTTCAACGGCTTCGATTACTGGAACCGAAACCTTGACCTTATGATATCGGGAGATTCTGAAGCGCCGCAAACGCTAAATTTGGTTAAACTTAAAGAACAGAAATCAATCTCATAAAAAAAGAAGAAGAAATTGAGAAAAGTGAAGTAATCTTTGAAGGGATTAGTATAATAATTTGACAACGGAAGCAGATTTTGTTACCTTTGGTACGAAAATCGTTGTCCTCTTGCTGGGTTTTATTTTTCTTTTTAGAAAAAAGAAAATAAAGAATAAGAAACCCAGAAAAATGGTCGAGCGTTTGGGAGATTTTGAAAATTAAGAAGGATATACTGACGACAGAAGAAGTGGGACGGGGGGTTTTTGGTTTTGGGATCTACTGGAACGACGTCGTTTTAATAAACAAAAAAAAAAAAAGGTTGTTGTCCGCTGCCGCCCGCGATTCTTTTAGTTTTTCTTTTTATTTTTTAACGATAAATTATTTTAAATAAAAAGAGGGTCGAAAATATTTATAAATATTATTAAAATAATTCCTATGAGTTGAATTACGATCAACTAATATGATAGATATAAACTAGTTTTTTATCTTATATAGGTTTTGATATTTTGTAATACAATTTGGAACCGTCTTTTAAAATTTTAATTTTAATTTATTTATTGTTTTTTTAATACAATATGTTGAAGATCAACTTAACCTATCGAACAAACTTATGTTACTTGGGTGTAGAGATTGAACAAAGAAAAATCATATCAATTGTTGTTACATTATGCTCGTTTTAAACTAAAACGGAGTAAGAATATAGTAGCCAATTTTTTTTTAAAGATGATTTAATGGAAAAAAGAAACTTTAGACTGTAATGATATGTTTTCTTTCTCAGCGTATCCATAAAAAATTAGAAGTAAAGGAGAGTTCTTAAAATGTATATATTTTATTTTGAAACATTGAAATATATTATTATTACCTAAATAGATTAGAAATAATTTTAAACTTAAAGAAATGTTCGTAGGTTTAACTTTAAAAATGAAATGATTACTAAATAGAGATTTTATCGTTTACAAACTAATCTACCGCTACAAATCACTACTCTAAAAACCTCCATCGACTATCGCCATGCAGATTAAATGTGCACAGCAACACTAATAGTAAATGCTAACGTAAAATGACAGGGTAAAAAAGGGAAATGGAGTCACTGACAGTGAGTGATGAAGGTAATGAATTAGAGTTTGATTCCACCTGTGTATTGTTTAAACTGATAGTTAAGTTTTTCCACTTTTATAGTACACGAAGAGTAAATTGACTCTAACCACAAATTTCTTAACTGCGACTTGTTCTCGACATTTTAGGTTTTTAAATTATAAAGTTTTGCGTATTGCTAGTCTTCGTATCATAAATTATATATATATAATTGAGATCAACATGCCCCCCCAATTTTAATATTAATTACAAACATGGTAGGTTTCAAATGTGCACCACTGACTTTCCCTAACAATTTAAGGGGAATATAAATATAAAAGTGTGCGTATATATTAGAGGTTAAGGAAAATTTCGATTTATACTCTCAACTTTTGAGTTTGTATCATTTTAAAGCATAAATTAATAATTGTATCAATTTAAACTTTAAATTGTGAGAGTTGTATCACTTTACCTCAAACTTTTACAATTGCATTAATTTAGACCTTAAACTTGTATAAATGTATCAATTTAAATAATCCACATTGCTTTATTTGGATATATTTACAAAAGCTGAGAGTTTAAATTGATACATGTATAAAAGTTCATGGTTTAAATTGATGCATTTATAAAATTTTAAGGTTTAAATTGATACAACTATTAGCTTCAAGTTTAAATTGATACAATCTTTAAAGTTTTAAGATTTAAACTGATACAACTAATTGACAACGTCTAGAATTTAATTTATTTACGTATTTCCTCCCTAACGAGTTTAAAAGTTCTAAACCACCCCCTCACACTTAAAAACCATTCCCGTTATTTCCCTCAATAATTAATGATAGCTGTGTGTAACTTTCCTAAAATGTTTGTTGCCCAGAGTTTCCATTTATAGAATGTGGGCATCAAAGAAACTAAACATACAAAAATACAAAAATACTTTCATTTTTCAATTAGTCTTGGACTCTCGTTATTTTCTTCGGTTGTTTCAATGTTTTTGACCCAGACCGTTGGATTACCACTGCGTGCCATTGACGAAACAGATATGTAACACGTGGCAATCTTCTTTATTCAAACTATAAGCGCGAAACACTTGATCTTAACTTCTACGTTTCTTCACTACCTCACTGGGTGGGAAGTGAGACTCTCTCCGGGGTTGTTAAGAAACGCGAACGCCTCATTTCGCGCTCTCTTTTGAGATTTCACGCATTAAACCATAGTCTGCTCTGTTCCTCTTCTCTCTCTCTCTCGCGACTCTGAGAGAGTTCGCGAGAGAGTGAAACCGAACTTCATTATCCTGAAAGATTTCCGGGAGGAGTTACCAGACATTGATACCTCTATCTGAATCCCTCGCCTTGAAAAACTTCGTCTCTTCCAACAGTGAGCTCTTCATTTTAATCAGTCGCCTGCAGAGGAAGGTAAGTGTTCAGATTGTGAGATTTTCGTATGATTCTGTGGTTTTGGATTCAGAATGATTCCGCATTGTTCTTGTTTTATAGTTGTAGAGGCTATAGATTTTTCTGTTCTAGTCTCTTAGAAGTTAGTATTCAAGATAACTAGTGATGATCAAATTCAAATCGAAGTGCGTATTTTTATAATGATTCTTGTCCCAAAATCTGGTTATCCGAGTAATGCTCGGAGAGTTGTTGCATTTAAGATGACAACAATAATTGGCGAAGTATTGATTGTACGTGTTTAGATAATGCGCTTTTGGATGAGGAACCTGTTCATGTCAGTTATATAATTTCGGTAATTTACGTATTTTCTTCTGAAACGAATTGTACTTTGAATAAACGCTAATTTCTTGAACGATATGATGGTTTTTTCTCTACGGCGCTATATAATTTTATATGCTGTTCCTTTTGTAATCATACAGCTACGGGTTGAACTCAAGAAACGGTAATTCTTCACTAGGTTTTGTAAGTCTCGTTATCCACACAATTAATTTTTTGATCACCACGTGTTTCTTTCGTCCATGTTTAGAATTTACATTGTGATTCATGTAGTTTCAGTTGTAATTTTTTGGTCACTAATTTTATATTTCTATCGTGTTTTGGATTTACATTGTGATTGTTATCTACACCAGTAGTTTTTTGGTTCCTACTTCTTTCCTTTGTAATCATACCGTTCCTTACGCATTTTGTCATTTTGAGTTAATTTTGTATTGCTAACTTGTACTCGATGTAGCTTCAGTTGTTCCTTTTGTTTTGAACGTAAATAGTCCTTTAAGCATTTGAGTGTTTGATTTTACCTTCGTTCTCACCTTTTCATTTTGACAATATTTTGTTCTCATCATTATTACTTCTCAGTTTTTACACTTTGCTAACGTTTGCTTTTATACCTTCTGTTCCCCCAAATAGTCTTATATTTTCCTTGCAGTTTTGTAGAGCCATAAGTAAGCAACAAATAAATTATGTGGACTAAATGAGTTTACCACTTACACAAATAAATTATTTTGCCGTTCCCGTTGAATGAGTTTGTTTTGCATAAATCAAGAGATAGTTAAAATGAACGATGAATGCAATTCCCATTGGATGAGTTTGTTGTGTGGAATGACATGTGTCTTTGGTTACAATGTGGAGTATATTTTTTCTGTTTATCAATTGACTAGGATTTTTTTTTCAGTTCTCCATATGAAAGAATGAATACAGGAAAGAAGGCTATAAAGTTCAAATCTGGACCTGCTGCTCGATTTAATGCTGGCACATCGTGCAGAAATTTGAGCAAGTGTCACCTAGGAGGCGTAATATTTGGATGCACGAACAGCACCATAAAGGAATGTCTTTCCAAACAGCTTTTTGGTTTGTATCCACCACTCAATCAAGATTTTTTCTTCTTTGTTTTTTCTCTTTTCTCTCTTCTCTATACTTTACTTATATTATTAGTTTTATGTTTACCCTTCAGCTTTTTGGTAGCTTAAAGAATGTCATTTAGTTTGTTGGAATTGGAAATCCAATGGTGATATCCAGCACTTTGTTCTTCTTACAGTTTTCCTTCCCTCTACGGCTCTACACTCTAGATTATCCTCTTGTTTCGTTTCAACTTTCTGTCCTGTGAACGCTAACATCTTTATTCTCCGTTTATACAGGCTTGCCTTCTCAACACTTTTCATATGTGATGAATATTGATCCTGGTTTGCCTTTGTTTCTATTCAACTATAGCGAGAGAAAATTGCATGGCATCTTTGAGGCGGCTAGTTCAGGTCAAATGAATATTAACACATATGGGTGGACTGCTGATGGTTCAGAGAGAACACCTTATCCAGCTCAGGTTTTACCAGAAAATTCCATGCTTGAATTATTTCTCTTAATTCACACGACTTTAACAAACACAATAGTTATGACAAAAAATAATGCACTTTTTCTTTTGGTATCTATTTTTTTATTAGGTTCAAATTATTGTTCGGAGGCAGTGCCAACCTTTGTTAGAAAATCAATTCAAACCTGTAATTACCGACAACTATTATGGACTCAATCATTTCTGGTTTGAGCTGGACCATGCTCAGACAAATAAGTTGATTTCCTTATTAGCATCTCAAGCAATGGCTCCCAGTGTACGACCATCTACAACGAACTGCAGACCTTTCTGTACAGTCCTCCCCTCCTTGGAAACAAGGTATGAAAGTGAAAAGATCAAACCACATATTATGGACGTGCAATGTGACCTGGCAAGTCAAGTAGCGGACACTATAGATGTTACTTCCTCATTAGATGCAGGAAATAGTGCATTTGGAGCTCACTGCGATGCAAATGAGGTCAATGAAGAGGAGAAGAACCGACTATTGCATAAACTACAACAATTGGCTAGAAATCATCACGAAAGTCCAATGTTGCCTTTAGCAAGTGATACAGATCATACTGCCTTAAATAAGGACAAAAATTTGGAGAATTATGGTCGTTCTGTTGAACCAATTAAGTCCACAGAGAGCAATGTGGAGAATTTTGGCTCTTCGACTGAATTTCCGTCTCTAATTGCCAAGGTAGTAATGATATTTCATATAGACTATCTATTTTTATGTGCATATCTTTCTGGATCACGGCTTTTAATGTGTTTTAATATTTCATGTTCATCTCTCTGCTTGTAGTTGGTTCAGGAGATACAAGAGCTAAGGGAATCTAAAGCAGAACAAGCTAAGAAAATAGTTTTCTTGGAGGAAAAGCTGGTACTTTTTAATGCCTTACTTTCAAAAGTTCACTACTATAAACTTATCCCCTTCCTTCTGCATGTCTGGCATTCAATGTGTTCATGTTATTTTAATTTAATCTAAATTTTAGTGGGGATAATCAGGACATTGCAAATATCTTTAGAGTAGTAAATTGTACGGTAGTATTATAAATTATTGATTTAAGGAATGGTGCTGTTTTAAAACCTTAATTGGGTGTCTCCATTCTTTATTCTTTCTTCTGGACCATGAGAAGAATGGTGGGTCTCTACATGTTGAGGATGATTCTAAAGAAACCCTTAGTGTAAGAAGATGAAATGTATATAACAACAATGTCTAAAATTTCTGAACTGGAGTCTATGCAACTTTCTTAAGTCGATAGTTTGCACTGGTGATTTTGTAATTTGATATTTGAGAATACTTCACATACGTTAGGAAACACTAGCGTCAAATGATCAAACATTTTTAAAAGTCTGCAAGATAATGCTTTTTTGAGTACGGGGGTCGAATGATCTTGGTGCTACTTGTGTTTTAAGTAGGGAAAATTGTAGTGGGTGACAATTTGAGTTTAGGAATTTATGAGTTTGTCACACACTTTTTCCATTTTGCAAATATGGCAAATAAACAAGTCTAACCCAAGTGATACACCCGATACACATATTTATATACATAAATGTTGAAAGTGACAAAATATCAAAAGTTTTTAAGTTAATGGCAATTAAGTAAATATGTCTAATGATATTTGGGTAAATAAAGCAACTCAACATTTTTGTAAATAAGTTGATCTTTATCAACTTTAGGGCAAAATAACGGGACACTTTTTTAGAGGGCGTTTGAGGCAAGAAGTGAGTTATTATAGTCCTAAGTTATTATATTTAGGTTATAATAGTTTGTGCCTTTTTTAGAAACTAATAGTTTGTGTTTGAGGTGTAGATTATTTTAGTTTGGGTTATAATAGTATGTATTTGAAAGACACGGTTTGTGGTGAAAATCCAGCAGAAGCTTATTTACGAATTACAACTCTGCCTCCAGTACCAAAAGACTTACACAGTCCGATTCGACAACCACCTCCCACATCTAACCGTTTGCCCAAAGACATTCCATCCACCTCTGCCAACAATCCTCTTTGCCTCCGTGATATGGCATCCATCCTTCAGTAACATGGTTTGTGTGTTATGGCCATCCCTTCTCTCCCCCCACCTAAAGCTAAGAAACCTCATAGCACAATCAGCAAGAAAAATAAGCTTCACAGAGAGCTACAAAATCTGCATTCGACAGTTTGCTATGATAAATCAGTTAGTCTTGCAATTTTGGAGGGTGAGGAAGGTGTCCAATAAAAATTCTCTCATGGAATTGTATGGGGTTTAACTTTTGGTTGGGCTATTACATTCCCTGACAACATTAAAAGAATTAAGGAAGTTCTTCTCATTGGACACCCTTTTCATGAAAGCAAACGCTTTGGCTTTTACAGTTTTTTAGATAAAGTTTTATCTACTGCTTTGTTTTGGTGCAAATGTGGGCATCCGTTCAAGCACTTCAGTCTATCCTTTCTCGTTTCAACTTGGCAAACTATTTGTATTCACCTATAGTTGTTTGGGGTTTATAGGTGTTTGGGGTATCAAATGTTTCAAGTGTATCAAAGTGAATATCAGTAGTGTATACAGTTGTGTGGCGAATGTGTCTAGTGTATCAAGTATGTATCAGTAGTGTTTATAGTGTATATCAGGTGTATCAGGTATATATCAGATGTATTAGGTGTATCAGGTTTTGTTTTTTTCTCATTTTTGCAAAAGTAAATAAGTTTGTGCTATAGACTTAATTTTTTTAACTTATTTTGCCAGACATGCAAGAAGCCCTTTAAGTAATCTATCTTTGTAACTATTTGATTCTCTATTTTCAAATGCCTGTTGTTTATGTTCCTTCTACGAATGATGATAATGGCTTAAGGGAAGACAACAACCCTTGCTAACTTATATTATTTTGATTCATATGAAAATTTTCTTCTTCTTATGGCAGTTGGTTGCAGAAGGTGAAATCTTGGAGTTGAAGAGTCTTTTGACGCTGCCAAACTCAAATGAACTAGAGGCAAAGAGGGTCGTGGAGGAAGAACAAATTGAAAACTCATGTTTGGATCCTCGTGAATCGATTTTTCTTATTGGAGGATATGATGGTGCATCACACTTGTCGACTTTGGAATTATATGATCCTTCCAGGGATATGATTAAATCTCTCAGGGCAATGAGATCTGTTCGTGGATATGCTTCTGTTGCTTGGTTGAATAGTCAGCTTTATGTTTTGGGTGGTGGTAATGGTTCTGTATGGTATAACACAGGTATTAGCTCTTACTAATTTGTTTGGATTTCTTTGTTTGTGTAATAAAATAATTTCTCATTTGTTTTCTTTGTTGTTGAAGTTGAATCCTATAACCTAGAGACCGATCAGTGGACCTTGTCCCCTTCCTTAAATTTAGCGAAGGGAAGCCTCGGAGGAGTTAGCATTGGCAACAAATTATTTGCCGTTGGTGGTGGAAATGGTATTGAGTCATTCTCAGATGTTGAAATGCTTGACTTGGATCTTGGGAGATGGATTTGTACAAGGTCAATGCTACAAAGGGTAAATGGTGATATTGGCATGTTTTGATGTTTAATTTGAAGTTGTGCACCTAATAAGTTATAACGAACAAATTTGCTTGGAGTTTTCTTTTTTGGATGAATGGTCGGGTATTGCTATGCTCGACTTTACCTTTGGAAAATAAAAAATGTGTTATATGGCTAATTAATCATGCTTGTCGTTGATTACTTCTTTTACAGTTGGATTTTGCTAATTGACAATTCTTGATTTTTCTTCAGCGATTTGCTGTTGGTGCAGTGGAGCTCAATGGCGTACTTTATGCAACAGGGGGGTTTGATGGTAGTGACTATTTGAAGTAAGATACCATGACTTTTTTTTTTTTTTTTAATAGACCTATCTCATTTGTTGCATCCTACATGCTAAAAATTGAGTTGGCTTGAAAAATTTAAAAATAGTTTTCGTGGTCTCCCAATTTCTGCATTCTTAGATCTGCTGAAAGATTTGACATCCGAGAGCATTCATGGACTCAAATTGCTAGTATGAAAGAAAAGCGAGGATGTCATTCATTGGTGACTTTGAACGAGAAACTGTAAGCCATTTCTTTGTTATGGTTAATGGATGACCTTACTGGTTTTAATGAGTCAGCATAGTTTGTTCTATACTTCATAGTTACGCTCTTGGGGGATTCGATGGACGTTCAATGGTTTCAAGTGTTGAAGTATATGACCCACGTATGGAATTATGGGTCATTGGGGAACCCATGAAAAGTACGCGAGGATATGCAGCAGCTGGAGTTATCAACAAATCTATATGCGTAATTGGAGGTGTATTAGTTGATGACAAAATTCTAGACACGGTAAGTTAATGATCTACCATATTCCTTCTTTTGATGATAAAGTCTACTGTCGGGGATACTGTGTTATACTTCCATATTTTTACAAAGATAATATATTATGTGACTAAACTCAAAGGGTTTACGGTTATTATTTTGATATTGTCATTTCGCCAGGTTGAGACGTATAAAGAAGGGTGCGGATGGCAGGAGAAGACATCGAAGGTTCTAAAGAAAAGGTGTTTCCAATCGGCTATCGTTCTTTGAGTGTGAGATGCTCACCTGCACGTGCAGTTGGTATGTTGGTAAAATCCATAGCTGCAATGGTCTCCTTTTGAATAGTAAAGGGGCATAAACCTTTCCAATACACACATCATGCTATCAACGAATTTGTAAATCTGGGTTTCAAAATCTAAATCTAAGTTTTGAAAACTAAAAAAGAGACCTTGAAAAACTTGATTACCTCTCCATGTTTAGGGAAAATAAGAACAATATTTATAAAAAAAAAAAAAAAAAGATCAAATACTTATCGAATTGAGGCCTTAATAATTTTGGCTTTCAGACCTTGTTTTAAAACAACTTATTTTTTTTTTTCTCCATCTTTGTTCATATTTGAATTAAAATTACTTGGAGCCGATGATCATGGAGCTCCCTCTGGATTAAACCCCAAATCAGATAATCCAATGTGTGTTTGCTGTTTTGCAGCAAGTATGCATAAACGGTGCTTTGATCCTTCCAAAGCAATGTAGGTGCAAGAAAATGTTTTTTGTGGACTCCTAAGAGTATAATTGTCCAAAATGGGAGATGAAATAGCTACAGCTATGTATGCGATCACCTTCACATTATCAAATCCAAGTTTCCCGACAGATGCAAAGGGCAAAGTACAAGTGAGTTTTTTTTTGTTTTTGGTTAGAAATAATGAAATATTCAGAGATATTCAAAGGTGCCAAAGGGGTAAAATTTTGCAACAAGGATAGGAAATCTATGACTATGTATAGTAGGGTATGTATAGTTAGCTTTCTTGTTTCTAGTAATATACATAAAACATTGAAATATAAATATGCCTATGCCACACGGGATTAAGCAATAAGACACAGAGCACTCAAATGCAAATTATTTAATTTAATAATGAGATGAGTCAAACAACATTGTATAAGTAATTTAAAGAACAAAGCTAACCTGTTCAAAAACATCATTGATAATGGAGTCAGACCATATTTACATGACTCTGACCCCTATGAAACAGCACGGAGAGCACATCAGACTTGTACTAGTAATTAACGAGTTAACAATGGCATTTCAGTTTCAATAAGATTGAAGTTGTGTTGGACATTCTAATGAGATAAAGATATTTTGAAACCATAGAAAGTGAACATCAACACAGCTACCATGACGTGAAACTTTCCTTAAGTTTATCTGTCTATTTATCAAATAAATACTAGTTATATCTATCAAGATGTATGATCTTGGACTATCAATAGTGATTTGTCTTTAGAGTTGGGCTACTTGATCGATTCACTTACTTGTATTATGGCAATATTAATCACGACGGTTGGAATTATGGTTCTTATTTATAGTGACAATTATATGTCTCATGATCAAGGATATTTGAGATTTTTTGCGTATATGAGTTTGTTCAATACGTCAATGTTGGGATTAGTTATTAGTTCGAATTTGATCCAAATGTATATTTTTTGGGAATTGGTTGGAATGTGTTCTTATCTATTAATAGGTTTTTGGTTCACTACACCTACTGCAGCGGATGCTTGTCAAAAGGCATTTGTAACTAATCAAACTCCTCTTCTATGGTTTCAAACTCCTCTTCTATGGTTTGTTTGTATTCCTTTTTATTTATACATTTTTTTCACATTTGCTCCTGCGGAATCTTCTTTGATGCCTTTGACTTTGATCGTTGAACAGCTGTCTATATATTAACCGAATAAAAAATCATATTAATATTAGAGTTAGTTCAAGATTTAATGAAATTTAAGTATAGTTGAATCGAACCAACTTGAAGATATTATTAAGTGTAAAAATATTATCTTACCTTGTGAAATGCTTGAAGCATATGTTTTTATAATTTGTTGGATCATTTCTCTTAGATAAATAATTAAATTTGTCTTTAACCACTAAACTTTTGGATTAATCGGTGATTTAATATGATATTAGAGCAAGCGATCCAAGAGATCTTGCATTCATTCTTCTATATTATTGTTTTAGGTCCACACGAAGAGTGTTATATAATTAAATTTGTCTTTATCCACCCGTTTAAGTTTGGATTAACGTGTGATTTAAGAATTTCTTCACCCAATTCTAAAATAATCATGCCCTTTTCTTTTGTTTTTTAAACATAATTTTTTATGAGTGAATTGAAACTGAGTTACTAATCTTAATTCTGTATTTAAAAATGAATAAACAGATGCCTTATATATCGACATTTAAATTTTTGTTGGTTACAAAGGAAAATAAAATGGGCAGATGCTCCAAACTAATCCACTGAAATGTATCATTGTTGGATTAGTTAGGATTTTAGTTGTGTTAAATTTTAATTGTTAAATAAAATGCTTAATTTACTAAAAACTCAAAGTTTCTGTATTGCTATCAAAAATAATTTGTACACGTGTAAATGTCTAACACTGCCACGTGTCAGAGGTGAGTTCACAAATGCAGCACATACAATGCAATTGCACAAGCGTTGCTTTTAGATTAAGGCAAATAAATGACTTGTCAATAAATAAACCAACAAAATACTGAAATACTTTTTAAACCACATGATTAAGCACCCTCGGACTCGAAATCCTCTCAAACTCTTTATATAACATATATATAAGTCTAGTGGTAAAACGGACAAAAATAATAATGAACAATATAAAAGATTAAATGTGAAATTTAAAATGATATAAAATTAAAAAAAGGGTTTAGTTATAAAAATTTAGAGAAAATAATTAAAACTAAAATTACAAGGTTTGGAAACAAATAGAAAAAGTAAAATTTGCTGATCATGATTTGAGCCACAAGAAAGATGTATTACTACGGTTGGTTGACCGATCAAATGGAGTTGAATGGGCGGTCACGATCAGAAAAAAGAGAGAGACCACCATCCATAGAGAAGGAACGTCCGCAGGGAATAAAAGCTTCACCCAACCGCGTTTTTCTCTACTATTTATCGGTAGGAGAGGTCTTGTATCGTCGGTTTCCTTCTCCGCCATTTCTTAATATTCATTCATTCATTCCCCTTTGACTCAATTACACGAGAAGCATTCTTCCTTCAAATCTCCGTTTTCCTCACCTGCCATTTCCATTGCATCAAGATCCACCCACGATGTCTGCCTCCTCTCCGGCCATACTTCCCATCTCCAATCAACAATCCACTGTCGTCCCTGCCGCCACATCTGGTGGTTCTGTTCAATCTCAAGGCCCTGTCACCACCCCCGCCTTTCGCGCTTTCATTAACCACCTATCGGAGTATCTCCGTAACGGTCTCTCCCAGCGAAAACCATGGGCCGAACTTGCAGATCGGACGGCATTTTCAAAGCCTGAATCGTTCTCTGAAGCGACACTTCGAATTCGCAAGAATTACTCTTATTTTCGCGTCAATTATCTCGCTGTGATTGCTCTGATCCTCGGCTTTTCGCTCGTTTCTCATCCGTTTTCTCTGATCCTTCTGGCCGGTCTTTTATCCTCGTGGCTATTTCTCTACCTCTTCCGTCCGTCAGATCAGCCGCTTGTTCTATTTGGTCGCACATTCAAGGATAGCGAAACCCTAATTCTCCTGGTTGTTCTCAGCGTGTTCGTCGTGTTCCTCACGAGCGTTGGATCGGTCCTCGTTTCGGCTCTTATGGTCGGTGTAGCTCTGGTTTGTGCCCACGGCGCGTTTAGGGTTCCTGAAGATCTTTTCCTAGATGAACAAGAAAATGTATCCACCGGTTTCCTCTCGTTCTTCAGTAGCGCAGCTTCCACCGCTGCCGCCGCCGCCGCCGCCGCGCCTGTGGCTGCTCGCACGTGATTTGAGTAGATGAGGGTATGGAATCGCCTTCGCTCTGGTATCAGTAAAGGCATTAAATATTGAAAATTGGCGTAGACGAAATAAGATGCAGTTTTTTTTTTCTTCTTTTGTGCAAAAGTTCATATTAACTATCCGTTCTTTTACCGTAAGATAAGAGTATTATACTACATACGATGTCTCTTCTTTCACCATGGAACCTGTTATATTCTGTAATTCGAATTTTGCTATAACACACTGTGAAGTTTTATTCTCTTAATTTGCCCTATTCGATTATTTATTGAGTTTATTGCACATTTTGCCAGCCAAAGCTTTGTGATGCTTCATAGAAATCTAGATCTGGGGTTTTTGAGAAAAGAAATTTGGATCTGTTTGAAATGTTATTTCTTCTGAATCGAGAATGCTGGAACTTTTTTCCAGAATCCAAATCTCTTTCCCCTATGTTATACACTCAGGTTATGGGTTGTTTATTTATTTATTTTGAATGTCTGTTTTGTTCATAATGCACTATAAAATATGGGTAATCTCCCAATTTAGTAGCTTGATCTTTGAAGGAGGGGGTGTTGGATTTCAGTTTATTGGTCAATGGATTCCCCTAACTTATACATTGGTGTTAGTGGATTTCGCTTGCTCGTTATTAGTTATGAATTTGCAAATTTCTTAATCTAATAAATTAGAGTCTGAATGAGCTTGAAGCTGGAAGCTTTTCCCTTTAAATTTGGTTTGTGGATCAGTTGTGTTCGGATGATCGTTGCATATTTTATTGGTTTAGCCAGTTAAAGTTGGTCTAAATTGTTGAATGCATAAACTTTATAAACGTTCATGTTGAAAGTCTTGCCTTCTGTACAAGGCAGGGGTTGCTTACTTTGGGTGTCATTTCATTTCTCATTTCTTCTTGCTATGTGACACGAGGATTTGTGAGTAAACTTGATTCTCACGGTTTACGATCTGTATTATTTATGTAAACGGTATATATGGTGTGGTACATGTGAGTAGTCCCGAAATTATTTGTTGTTGAATAATCTTCTTGATTCCTGGAAAAAAGTTTATGGTCTTTCCTGAAATATAATTTGGGCCATTAGATTTTCCATTTAAAATTATAGTGCCTTATTTCCTCTCTTATTCTTCTTCATTGTTTTTGTTTTCTTCTAATTTAGTTCCAACTTTATTATATTTGTTCATGTGCCTTCAATAGTTCAATGCAAGACAGAACATCAGATTCATTTGTATTTATCAATTATCAGCTTGAAATTACTGGAAAAACCATATTATCTCCGATCCAATATCTCGATATGGGCTTGTCTTTACCTTTCAATATAGTGTTACAACTTTCTTTACTTTTACATAGGGAGAAAATATAAGTTAGATATTCCTGTCAGTGTTTGTTTAGTTTATTTTTTTGGGTCAAGTATTTGTATTATTTTGAAGGTTAGGAGGTTAAACAGTTTAAAGTATGAATGTAATTCAAAATGATTAAGTGCATGATTTTTTTGAAATGCTTAAAATCGAAACATACATTTAATTAGTTGAAATTGACTTCTTTTAACTCAAAATTCATATTATCAAAAATTATTTTAAATAATTAAAAATATTTTTCAAGTGGCAGTTTTGGTAGAATTAATAGGCATCAATAGAAACTAGTGAGAGCTGAAATAAATAAATAAATAAATAAAATCAAACAACTAATGGTTATTTGTTAAGTCCCAAAACTCAACCTATCAAGATAGGTGTCTTCCATAGAAAGAGATATGTTGTACAACAAAGAAAGGTTAACTATTAAATTGCAATAACTGAGCCTATCATAAAAATTGCAACGCTTAGTCTAGGTTATAATTTTATAAAATTGAAAAGTTTGTGTAAAAATCAGTTTAAACAAAATAATAAAATAAATAATAATAAAATAAAAGTTTGTGTAAAAAATGTGACATACATTATAAAATTGAAGGTAAAAGGTAATTATTGTGTGTCTTATCTTTTTGAGAAAATGTAATTATTTTGTCATTATTAATATTAGTACAAAGTGAGGAAATTTGTAGGGCAGGTGGCACCACGTACGTTCGTGATTACCACTATACATTATCCACCTATTATGCCGAACCAATCAAATATAGCCGTTGGAGGAGAGACAAAGCGTAACAGAAGCAAAGAAAACAAAAATAAAAATGTCACGTAGCCTGAACTAACCGATGAAAAATGTAGCCGTTAACATAAAAATATGAAGACTCTGACCCCATTGTAGGCCTTCTCTATATCCTTTCTTCTCCATCTTTTCTACCCTAAATTATAATAAACAATTTCAGAATCCTCACATGCTTCTTCAGACCCATTCCACCAACTTCTTTCTCTCACCTCATCTAATTTTTCCGTTATTTTCATTTTCTTTCAAACTTCTTTCTTTCTTTCTTCTTCTTCTTCTTCTTCTTCTTCTTCTTCTTCTCCTATAAAACTTATCTTCCCAACTTTCAGAAACCCTAGAATAAACAGAGATAAGAAAACTCACTCTCTTTTCCCACTTCGACTGAAGTTTCTTTTGGTTCATGGGAAAGAGCCACTACCCTCTGAGTGAATTTCAGGTATACCCATTTCAGTTCATGCAGATTCTTGCACCAAAAACTGCTGATTGGTGCTCTAAATCACCAATTAAGAACAGAAAACTCAAGAACCAACAATGGAAAAGCTGTTCTTCATACCTCATTGCTCTGTTTTTTGCTCATCTTTTAGCTTGTTCCTTTCGACCAGTCACTGGCCAGATGTGGGATGGAGTATCTGTTACTCAAGGCGATTTTCAAGCTCTTCAAGCTATAAAACATGAACTCGTTGATCTAAAAGGAGTTTTGCATAGCTGGAATGGTAGTAATGGAGCTTGTTCCGGGCAGTGGGCAGGAATCAAGTGCGTGAAGGGGCAGGTTATTGCTATACAGCTTCCATGGAAGGCTCTTGCCGGCAGGATTTCTGACAGGATTGGGCAGCTCCGGGAACTTCGGAAGCTTAGCCTCCACGACAATGTGATCTCTGGCGTGATCCCTCGCTCCATCGGGTTCCTTCCAAATCTCAGAGGAATTTATCTTTTCAACAACCGATTATCAGGTTCTATTCCTCCTACAATTGGTCATCTTCCCCTACTTCAAACTCTTGATTTGAGCAACAATTTGCTCACTGGAGAAATTCCTTCTGGTATAGCAAATTCTACCAAATTGATTAGAGTTAATCTGAGTTACAATTCATTGTCGGGATCTATCCCAAGAAGTTTTACCCAGTCGTTTTCTCTTATAATTCTTGCCCTTCAGCACAATAATATTTCTGGGACTGTCCCAAATTCTTGGGGAAGTCTTGGAAACAGAACTTGCCCACTTGGGGTTTTGACACTTGATCATAATGCCATATCTGGAGCAATTCCAGCTTCTTTAACTAAATTGGAATGGCTTCAAGAGATTTCCATCAGTGAGAACAAGATCTCTGGAGCTATACCAGGTGAAATAGGCAGGCTGAAGAGACTTCGCCTTTTGGATTTGTCAAACAACGCCATTAATGGCAGCTTCCCTTCGAGTTT
This sequence comes from Cucumis cinereus, assembly GCA_037974625.1. Taxonomy (NCBI): domain Eukaryota; kingdom Viridiplantae; phylum Streptophyta; class Magnoliopsida; order Cucurbitales; family Cucurbitaceae; genus Cucumis; species Cucumis cinereus. Next base: position 18,474,414 of record JBBPDJ010000017.1, on the reverse strand, counting down.
CTCCAATCTCTCCTCTCTTCAGCTATTGAAGGTTGAAAATAATCGTCTTGAAAGCCAGATTCCAGGAGATATTGATAGATTGCACAATCTCTCGGTGGTCAAGCTTGGGAAGAATCGTTTTAGTGGTGAAATTCCTGCAAGTTTTGGGAACATTTCTGCTATTAGCCAACTTGATTTCTCAGAAAATAACTTCACTGGACAGATTCCAACATCATTGACCCGGTTGTTGAATCTAACCTCTTTCAATGTCTCTTACAACAATCTCTCTGGCCCTGTCCCAGTTCTCCTATCAAATAAGTTCAATGCGAGCTCTTTTGTAGGGAACCTTCAACTGTGTGGTTTTAGTACTTCAACTCCATGCCTACCTGCATCTTCCCCACGGAATGTTACTACTCCATCAACTGAGGTCCTGAAACCGCATCACCACCGCAGACTTAGTGTAAAGGACATAATTCTGATAGCTGCAGGAGCTCTGTTGGTGCTTCTTCTTCTTCTCTGCTCAATTTTGCTCTGTTGTTTATTATCAAAAAGAGCAGCCGCCAGAAAGACTGACAAAACAACTGCCAAGCAAGCTGCTGCCAGAAGCATCGAAAAGGCAGCACCCGGGAGCACAGACGTTGGGGCAGGTGAAGCTGGTGGAAAACTAGTTCATTTTGATGGGCCATTTGTTTTCACTGCCGATGATCTTCTGTGTGCGACTGCTGAGATCATGGGCAAGAGCACATATGGAACAGCATATAAAGCAACATTGGAAGATGGAAATGAAGTTGCGGTGAAAAGATTGAGAGAGAAAACAACAAAAGGGCAGAAGGAATTTGAAACCGAAGTTGCAGGCCTCGGAAAAATTCGACATCCGAATCTACTTGCTCTTAGAGCTTATTACTTAGGCCCCAAAGGAGAGAAGCTCCTGGTCTTTGATTACATGCCTAGAGGAAGCCTCTCTTCCTTCCTTCATGGTAAGTAAACTCAACAGTTGACTGTACAAGTTTTACTATCATCGTTTTTCTTTTCTTTTTTCCAATTGCAGTTCGAACAGGATCGAGACTCAGAAGCAACAAGCTACTACTTGTGAAAGAGGTTATTGATCTAGTTAAGCTATACTCATAACTCATATACTAACTTTTGTTTTACTGTGTGCAGCTCGTGGACCAGAAACCACAGTCGATTGGCCAACAAGGATGAAAATAGCGATCGGAATCACGCAAGGCTTGAACTACCTCCACACAGAGGAGAATCTTATTCATGGAAACCTCACGTCCAGCAACATTTTGCTGGATGATCAGAGTAATGCTCGTATTGCAGATTTTGGGCTTCCCAAGCTCATGACTTCAGCTGCAGCCACAAATGTGATTGCCACCGCAGGAACACAGGGCTACAATGCACCCGAGCTAACAAAAACCAAAAAGACCACAACAAAGACAGATGTCTACAGCCTTGGAGTCATAATATTGGAACTTTTGACAGGCAAATCTCCTGGAGAAGCCATGGATGGAATGGATTTACCACAGTGGGTGGCCTCAATAGTAAAGGAAGAGTGGACAAATGAAGTGTTTGATTTGGAGCTTATGAAAGATACACAAAATATTGGTGATGAACTGCTGAACACTTTAAAACTAGCCCTGCATTGTGTTGATCCATCACCAACTGCTCGGCCAGATGTTCATCAGATTCTCCAGCAACTGGAAGAAATTAATGCTTCTACTTCTGGTGACGACGGTGCAAAAAATCAACCAGAAAATGAATAGAAGAGCTATATATAGAGATAATTATAGATTACTGCCAAGATAAGAACATAAGGGTATTGTGTTATTTTATTTGTTATAGGCTTATAGTATAGTAGAGATTATAGAAGAGGATGTATTCTTTTATTTTTGGTCAATTAGTATTTGAATTATTCTTTTATTCATATATTGATTCTAAGTGCATATATATCGTTGATGATACAAATATGATGGAATTCTTCTGTGATGTGTTTTAAGCTGATTGTGAGTTTCAGATTTCTATTGGTTTTTTTCTTTTAATAGACAGCTTAATAATCCCAAGGCAAAATACTACATTTAGATAGATGGCTGGCTTACGCAGTTCAATGGGAGATGCCTTCTTCGTTTGATCGCCCCTCCCCTAATCACAGTTCTCATGAATCATCGCCAAGTAGAGTTGTTCATTCCTGATCTCCGGCTCCGAATCACCGTGGAATTTCAGCTCGAAAACATACCAAGCGATGCTGCAAAACCATAAATTTGTATTTATCTCTCAATTTTCCTCATATCAAGATCTGAGCAAAATCTTAGTCAATTCGAACAATAAAATTATTTTGAGCAAACAAGTTAATCGAGCTCGAATTCACCGAAAGTATTCCAAAGATTAACTTCTCGCAAGAGAATAAAACACCAATTGATATGGCTGATTGGCCTGACATAAGCTTTAAAAGTGTTTGTTTTCTTTTTCACTGTTTGCCTTTTTTGTTGACATTAAAAGTTGCGGGGCCAGGGAAAAGAAAACACAGTGTTCCCAATTTTTTCCATTAACAAGGTTGGTTAAGTATTTTTCCACCATCTACGATTGATTATGACTGCATTTATCATACGTCCCTGTTGAATAAAAAGACTAGAACCAAGCAAAAAGCATGTGATTTTTCTACTGACTGAGAAGAAAATATCAGAAGATTCCAAAATAGCTAAGATACGCTGCAAAGATTTGCCTCACATTTCACCCACTTTAAAGCAAGAGCGAAAGTGACAACATCCTAACCCTGGCGCCAGAGTTGAATTTAATTTCATGATATTTGGTTTCTCATTTTCTCGTTCGAGTGATGGGTCAATGTGTGTCGCAATTAGTGGCATTACTCCGTTTCCGTAACCTACATTCATAGAAACGATGATATCCAAAGGCAGAGCAAGAAGAAGCAGTGAAACTCAGGATGGATAGCGCCACGTCAGAGAAATCGCCAACCGGGAGACGGAACCACCGTCAACCAAAGGCGCTATCCCTCCTGAGCTTCAGAGGATTCTTCTTAACTTCAGTCGATGTTTCCGACGGCGGCAACCATTATTATTAAGTAGAGGGGGAAAGGTTAGGAAAGTGAGATTATATAATTGAGGAAGGATAGTAGTTGTAATCTTGATGAAGAGTATGAGAGAACAGTGTTTAGGGTGTAATTGGTCGGGATTTTGTTACCTCTACACCACCTTGCCGACTACTGGGCTTTACAGAAAAAGAAAAATGTTTTGATATTGCAGGACAAGGCCAAATGGTCCGACGAATTTGATACACACTCGACGGTCGAAGGTCGAAGGTCGATGCCAAACAAAACCTTTTCCCTGCAGTTTGGTAACAACTTATTTGATGAACCTTATACTAAAAAAATGCACCACCTTTTTCAAATGTTAGGTGCTAATTTAAACAACTTTCATCTGACCATTTTTATAATTATTGGAACCAAAGGTGATGGTGATGGTGATGGTGATGGTGATGGTGATGGGTCGTTTTAAATGAATTATATGTGTTTTTTTTTCCTTTTTAAATCTATTTTATTTATGAATTATTTTTTTATAGGATGTTTAAGACAATGAATTGAATTATAAAGTATCTAACCACTGTGTTGGAATTGTAAAGCACCTGCATTTAGGTACAATGGAGTTAAAAAAGAAGAAGCCATGTTCTTAAACCGGGAATTGGAGGGGAATAGCAAATTTTGGGACTAAAAACCTTTTGACAAAAAAGGAAGGGGACGAAAATCATGTTCAACAGTTTAATTTGTTGCATTGGAATACAGTGTATTAAATATTTGTTTATTTTTGTTTGTTAGGGAGACCGATTTTTTTATTTCAGATTTATTTTAGTTAATTTATTTTGAACTTGACTAATTATAAGATCTTTGGATTGTTTTATAGTTTCTAAATTATCTTTACATAATTTAGCTTAATATTATTTTATATTATATACATTTGTATAGTACATTTGATAAAAAAACGTAAAATTTGGTAGAAGTTAGCGTAATTGAACATTTTATACTTTAAGGGTAATTATTTATTTTAATATGTTTATTATGATTTTATATTATAATATTAATTTATTTTGAAGATAACAAATTATAGTTTATTTCAATTGTTTTAGAGTTTATAGATTATCTTAACATAATTAAGGTTAATATTATTATATATTATATTCATTTGTATAATACATTTGATTTAAAACGTCAC
>JBBPDJ010000017.1:18451117-18470112 GCA_037974625.1 Cucumis cinereus | reverse complement strand
TAGGGTTGGAAACGATGGAGTTGAAGACAGTACCAGTAGAGGAAGGAGAGTACGTTTGCGAAATTACTTTTGGGAGAGAACGATGGAGGCTAATGAAGAAGAAGAGTGCGTTTGGGAGATGAAGAGGTGGAGTGTTTAGTTTGCATTTTGAATTGCAATCATAAAGTATACGTTGGATACTGAACCTGTAAGTAGTCATCATCATCACAATTAATTGTGATTTGATGAGTTTGTAGTGTATTTAATTATTTTTAAATATAGGGTATTTGGAATGTTTGAGTTTAAAGTAGTTTTAGGATTGGTAGGGGTAGAATTGGGATAATTTATATTCCGATTTTTTAATTTTTTTAATTTTTGCTATTTTTTTAATTTAGTTTTGTTTTTGATATTTTTCCAAATGATAATTAAAAATTTGCTATTTATCTTATCGCCCCTTCTTAAATCTTAAATAGATGAGAAATTGGGCTTCGAGCCCAAGTTTGCATCTACGGTACGATCCAAGTGCCGACTGGGATGGGCCGAGTGGTTTAAACTCAAACGAACCATTCCTTCAAATTTCTCAAAAATATATAATATTTAGGAGATTCGTTGATTCTGACTTTTAACTCATTCCGGATCTCTTCCCTCCTCGGTTGCGAAATTTCCCGCCACTTATTTTGGAAGAACTGTATAGAATCAGCTCAAAGGGCCAAAGGCGACGCTGACTCCGCTGCGTCATTGGGTGCGACGGGGCATGTCGTCGTGGCAGATTTTTTCCAATGCCGGCAACAATTTGCGGTGGGAACTTTCCGGTCAGCGTCTAGAAGTCATATCCGAATGCGAACAAAATGGTTCTCTTTCTCAAAGTAACAGCACCACCTCCGTCGCCCGTCTCCCATCCATGGCTGACCTCTTGCTTTGCTCTAGGTTCATGCAAAATCCCGAGGATGCAGGTGCAGGCGCTTCCATGTTTCGAACTGGATTGGGAAAATCGGTTTCTGTAAAACAGTCTTCAATGGACAAGGCTCTATCTCTGCTTGCCGACGATAACGCTCCAGCTATAGGTATATCTTCACTCTCTTAATTCCACCAATTCCTTTAGCTATAATACCTAATCTGCATTGCTTTCCGTTACGGTTAACACCCATACACATATTGGTGAAACCAAAACTCTAGTTTATGAATTAAAATGAATCTCTACTCAAAATGAGATAGTGATGCCTCATTTATAGTGAAAATTAGTTACAAGGTAGTAGTTACAAAATAGTAAATAACTAATGAAGCTTCTTTAAAGAAAAGAGCCTTTTGGTCTTACTTCAAATCCACCCCTCCAAAATTCAACTTGCCTTCGAGTGATCTAACTAGCTAAATTAAAGTAATTTGGAGCATAATAAAGCTTCAAGTCAGCAACATTGAAAACGGGGTTGATATGTAGGTCTTCCGGTAGTTCAATTCGATAGGCATTGGCATACAAAACTTTACATGGTCCAAGCTGTCCATCTTGCAATTTATTATAAGTTCTAGTAGGAAAGCTGTTTTTTCTCAAGTGTATCATCACTAGGTCTCCTTCTTCAAACGTCATTTCTCTTCTAGATTTGTCTTTGGCTTCTTTGTAAGACATGGTTGTCTTTTGTAGGTGATCATGGACTTCTTTATGCAATTATTGTGTTCTCTCAACCATATTTTCAGCCTCAATGCTTACATCCACTGTGGAAGGTAAGTTGGCAAGGTCAAATGTGAGTCTTGGGACTCGTGTATATACAATTTCAAATGGACATTTGCTCGTTGATCTATTCTTCATATTATTGAAGGCAAATTCAGCTTGTGCAAGAGCTAAGTCCCATTGTTTAGGTTTAGAACCACCTAGGCATCGTATCAAGTTTCCCAAGGTTCTATTAGTTACTTCGATTTGACCGTCTATTTGTGGATGGGATGTAGTGCTGAACTTCAAAGTAGTGTCAAGTTTCTTCCAATGAACTCGTCAAAAGTGGCTAAGAAACTTAACATCACAGACTGAAACAATTGCCTTAGGTACTCCATGGCCTTACATCACATATATTTGTACTTCTCCCAAGTCTTCGAGTGCAATGCACCCTTGGATGAGCTGTGTAGAACTTCTTAACTTGATTGCGTACTGTTTCTTATTAAAAATATATGTAGCTCGCAATTTTGACTCATATTCCATCTCTGCTTTTTTCTAACTTCACTCAACCAGTTTACTTTTTAACATATTATTGTTCATTAAATCTCATGACCGTGGGAAATTCGTGTGTTTTTCTAATTAGGGTGCTTGTAGTTATAGTTGATGGATAAATCTCTATTAGTTCAATTCATGCAGGTCAATTGAATAATAGAGGTAATTTCTCCAATTCTCTCTTTCAAACGGGCTCTGGGAAATCGGTCAACGTATCTTCTGAAGGTCTTCTCAGAGCTAAGACATTGTTGGGACTGGAAGAAGATGATAAATGTTCCAATTTTCAAAGCTTCGGGCAAGCTATCGGCCCATACGATGTGAAAGGGGAATTTTTGGAAGCAAAAGGTGTCTGTGGTATGGAGAACATGAGCGGTGCATCAGTTTCAATCTCTCCATTGGTCTCTAATACTTGCTTTTCAAGAAGTTCATTAGAGAATCAAGCTAGCCCCTCATTTAGACAAATTGAATTGTATAATAAGGCTCCCAAGGCTCCTCCAATAAAGTTTCATACAGCTGGGGGAAGATCTTTATCTGTTTCAAGCGATGCACTACAACGTGCAAGAAGTCTCCTTGGTGACCCAGAGTTGGGAAGTTTCTTGGATGACGGGGACAGGGATGGCTATAAGAAGAATATGGGAGATGCAACACCGTCAAATGGGAAACATGCTTTCCACACTACTTCATTCAACGAGGTAGAGTCAACTACTAAACACACATCCAAAAGCTTTGTTTCCCCATTAAGATCATCTTCAAGAGTTATGCAATCTTCATTCAAGTCAAAAAGTATATTAGGTAGTAATTTGTTGAAGAAATTTGATGCAGCCGAAGAAGAAAGTATTAGTAGGTTTGACGACAATAAATCCTGTTTGGCAGAAACTATAGACAGCCAGCCTAATGAGCCATGTACTATAGTAGAGAATGCTTTTGAAAATGGAATTAGATCAGGGATTCATTTGGCTGAGCGGTCATTTGGTGAGTCACTAAATGACATATCGAATATTGTCGACTCAAGAAGTAGAAGTGATAGAACTAGCAATAATGAGAAGAGGAAGCTTTGGGGTACAAGTTCCATATCTCCATTCAAAAGGCCCCGGAATTCCAAGTTCTCCACTCCCTTGAATAAAAATGCATCACTTATTACTACAAGTCAGTTTACCTTCTTTAGCCTTTTCACATCTTATTTGTTAGCTTCAATATTTTTGTGGATTCCTGATTATATTTTTTTAGCAGGTTTATCTACTTCGTCGACTAATAACTTCTGTTGCAAAAGAAGGGTTTCCACTCGGTATCCACATCAAACTTCAAGGATGTATATCAAGGAGTATTTTGGAAGACCATCAAACCATGACAAGGTACGTAGATCTAAGGCCATCACAGCCTAATTTTTCTGTTGAAATCTGATACTGAGACACTATTTTCAACTATGGTGAAATAGTTGGATTACTTGTCAGATGATGTCAGAAGAATCAAAGCAGAAAATGCAGAGAAATATAAAGTTCCTGATAACTCTGGCACAAATTGTATTGGAGTAGAAGCTTTTCGTCATATGTTAGCCGACTCTGGAGCTTCCCTACAACATGCTTCTGACTTGTAAATTTTTCTGGCTTTTTAATCCTTACACACACTATTATGAAAGGGTGCAGTCCAATCAAATACAATTCAGGTCACAATGAGTAATTCTGTATTACCCTTGTGGGTGCATGAGAAGTTTGGACCTTTGGAGTAGCTTAGCCTAATAGTCTCACTGGTTGCAGAAGGAGACATACGAGATATATGATCAGTTCTTGCTCCATATTGAGTTTTCTCAATTATTTGGGTATGGATTTAACTTTTGTGGTTCTGGCTGTTTAGGTGGGTCACAAATCACTACAAGTGGATTGTTTGGAAACTGGCCTGCTATGAGAGGCAAAGTTTGGTCAAATCAAATAGAATTTTTTTGGGAGTTTCCAATGTTCTCGAGGAATTGAAATATAGGTGAATGATTGCATTTATTACTGAAATATGATAGAATAGAACTACCTTATTTATTAAAAGAGTGAAATAAATTATTTAATGCTTGAAAGGTATGAAAGAGAAGTTAACCAGGGCCACCGTTCTGCAATAAAGAGAATACTGGAAGGAGATGCTCCACCATCTATGTTGTTAATTTTATGTATTTCAGCTATTCGCTCAAAATGCAAATCAAGGGCCCAAGTTTGTTCATCCATGATCAACGAGTCTGATTATGGTGAAGGAGCAAAAGTTCAACTGACTGATGGATGGTATGGCACTGACCCTATAGGACTTTCATTACATATTTGATTCTTTGGCATTGATTTTGGATGTGATAGGTATTCCATTGATGCTCTTTTGGACGGGCCACTGTCAAAGCAACTTCTTATGGGAAAACTGTTTGTGGGACAGAAACTTCGAGTAATTTATCTATCATTTGTCCAATTCTTTATTCATTGAACGTGCTTCCAGCTAACAGTTTTGTGTCTCTTTTGAAGATATGGGGAGCAAGATTGTGTGGTTGGATCGGGCCTGTTTCACCTCTTGAGGTTGTTTTTGTTTAATTCTTGATTATATCACATATTTAGTTCCCATACTTTCCACGGTGTTAATGGTTCAAATTATTTCATTTTAGTTTCAACTTTCTTTACTTCAATAGTGTTTCATAATAGAAGTCTTTGACTGTTGGATACTATAAACATAAAAGGACCATGAAGAAACAAGTTCTAATATGAAAATAAACTATTTGTCTATTGTTGGTTTAGACTTGCTGTTTTATCCCTGATCATTTGTGCCTTTCATCTTCAACTACAGATGTCAGAGACTGTTAATTTGACGTTGCATATAAATGGAACTTTTAGAGCTCATTGGGCGGATAGACTGGGATTTTGTGAGTCCACAGAAATTCTGTTGATAATGCCAATTGTCTACGTGAGAATACTCAAGCCTATAGTTTACTGGTTTATTCATGTTTGACACTTCTTCTATGTAGGCAAAAGTGCTGGTATCCCATTATCCTTTAAGTGTATCAAGAGCTGTGGGGGCCCAGTTCCTTGGACTTTGGTTGGAGTCTCACGTAAATACCCCGTTCTTTATAAGGAGAGGTAATACAAGATGAGCGTGTCAACTATTCTGTATGAAATGCTAACAAAGCTTTAATCTTGTTACCTAACTTTGCCATGCGATATAGGTTAGGTGATGGGGCTTCCATAGTAAGAACTGAGAGGATGGAGATGAAGATCAGACAATTATATGATCAGAGGTATCCCCAAGCTGTGTTTCTTTCAAATTCTTTGTTTAACACTGACAATATCTACCATGTATTAGTTTAGTTTGTATGGTATAAGTTAGAAATTGAGTATGATTTAGTATAAAAGACCAAATTAAAGAATCGCAGATGGAATAGGGAGGGTTTGCTAAGTTTGTATTGTGGCTGAATGAAGTTTTGACTGTAGGCGCACAGCTATTGTAGATGGTATTGTTTCTGAATTCCAGAGAGGGACAAAGAGTAATATCTACAATGAGAGTGATAGTGAAGAAGGGGCAAAACTCTTTAAGATCCTTGAGACAGCCGCCGAACCTGAACTTTTGATGGCAGAGATGAGTCCTGAACAGTTGACTTCTTTTGCGAGCTACCAAGCTAAAATCGAGGTTATTCTTATTTTATTTTATTTTGCGGGACAGATTAAATCAGATTGTTAATCATGCCTTTAAATTTTAGGCAATCAGGCAATCGGACATGGAAAAATCAATTGAGAAAGCATTGGCGGATGCTGGGTTAAGTGGTAGAGATGTCACTCCATTTATGAGAGTTAGAGTGGTTGGACTTACAAGCAAAAGCAGCCAAAGACAAATCCATGGGAAGGAGGGCTTGATTACAATCTGGAATCCATCAGAAAAGCAGGTGAATTCATTTGATCCATGTCCTATCCATTCTCATGTCAATTTTCTTTTCCATTCGAGTCATCTGCCCCTCAGGTTCTCCTTCACACACTTTCTCCACCAATGAATAATTTTACTTCAATTTTTTTATTGAGTTCAATTGCTCGTTTCTATGATGAACGGGTAAGATTTGTTTGCCTTACAAACATCTAACTGAATATACTTAAACAATGTGATAGCAACTCGAGCTGGTTGAGGGCCAGGCATATGCTATTGGAGGACTTGTGCCAATAAATTGTGACGCGGATATTCTTTACTTGCAAACAAAAGGATCAACCACCAAATGGCAGTCTTTATCTCCCCAGTCCATGAAATGCTTTGAGTACGTCTTTTCATGTCTCTTGTTTTGGTAAAATTGAGGTGCAAACTCATGACTCTTCTGCTGCAGGCCCTTTTATAACCCCCGGAAATCTGTTTTGTTATCAAATTTGGGGGAAGTTCCCCTATCCAGGTAAAGCTTGCAACTAATTATCTAAAAAGCATCATTCAATTTTTAGTCAGCCTGTGTGGTATCACTAGCATTTTTTTGCTTTTATTCGCAGTGAATTTGATGTTGTTGCAATTGTTGTACATGTGGGGGAGGTTTTTGCTGCTTCTCAACAGAAGAAACAGTGGATATTTGTGGCAGATGGTTCTGTATCTGAGTCACATTCAGAAGGCATATCCAATTCACTCCTTGCTATTAGTTTCTGCTCACAGTATGCGGATGATGAGTCATTTGTGCCAATGAACAGCAGCCTTACCGGTTCCACTGTATGTAAATTTTGTTTCCCTTTTTCTTTTCTTTTTATTTTTCAAATCGAAAGTGCATTGTCCCTAATTATATTGTTAGTATTAATTTTACTGTTAGATCAAATCTTCCTTCAGGCAGGTTTCTGCAATCTTATAAAGAGGCCAAAGGACCAAATAAATCATCTCTGGGTAGCAGAAGGAACGGAGAATACTTCGTACTTTTTGAATTTCGATTCTACGGATTGTTCTCACATGAAAAATGCTGCAGTTTTTGCTAAAAGATGGGCAGAGAATTCTACCTCAGTTTGTACTCTATTATTGTATTCCTGATTCTTTTTTTCCCTGATCATTACTTTCTCTGAATTAATCCATCGTCCTTGTTTCTTCCATTCAGATTATTAAGAATCTCAGGGAGAAGGTTTTATTTATGATTGATGATCGTAAAGGCTAGATGAAAAAAGGAGCTGATCGGACCTGATTTAATGTAAGAGTCCCTGTGCACCTTTTTATCTTCATAGGACACAGGACAAGAGCTGAAGTAATTAATATCAAAATATATGACCTTCTATTGAGCTAATACCAACTCGAGCACATCTCAATTGATTAAAAACTTTATTTATTATAGTCTCTAGACTCTCTAGCAAAAAATTAGAGATTTGAAATCTCACCAGCCTATATAACATACATTACGTAGAGTCTTAAATTTATTTATTAGTTGATAATCATAAAATTTGTTGAACGAAATAAATAAAAAAGTTATGCATCAATATCTTTGAGCTCTTAATTGTATTTGAAGTATCGTGGATATTAAAGTCTCATTTGATAAAAGTTTTATTTCCGGTTAAAAATAAAAGCAAGCTTAAGAACTACTTGCTCTGGTTTTCAAAGTTTGACTTGAAGTTTGAAAACAGTTTTAGTAAATTGATAATAAACCAAAAAAAATCATATGTAAAAGTAGTGTTTCTATGCTTAAATAGTGTTCATATGCTTAATTTTCAAAAACCAACAAAAGAGACCTTAGCTAATCACGTCGTTTTAGTTTTAGAGTAAATGGGAGGTTCTCATTTTAAACCTTCATCAATATCCTGTAAATTACAATGCACTTTGCAGATCCTTGCCAAAAAAGAAGAGAAAGAAAAGGTCTTTATGACAGCAATGGGATGAGCAGGCGTATGGAATCCTCCGTGAATTGCAAATCATTTTCACGTGCCGTTTGCTACCAATCCTTCTGTCTTATTAACAAGATTTGGCATTCAACATGTGCATTGAATACAGAAAGAGCAGGTCGCTTTGCCCTGCGGGCTAAAGTGGGAAAGGACTGGCGTCTGCGGCATGTAAGTAAAACTTTTGTGGCCCAAGCTTCAGTTTCATCTTTTGTTCTTTGATTTAGCTTCCAAAATTTGCCATACATCGTCTTGGGTTGGCTCCTTCTATTAGATGTACATCGATTATGTACACATTTTTCTTGTGTAAAAAGTTAGTTGGCTGGAAATGTTTAGGATATGACTTATCATTATTTTTAATTTAGCCTTTTAAATTCTTAAAAGCTCTATTTTACGACTCTCCAATGTCATTTTCGAATTGACAACATTACTAGTTAGACTTGATAATAGATGTATGTTTTTCTAGTGGAACAATGCAGAGTTGGTGGTTGGTGTTTCAACTTTAACCCTATAAAGAACTGGAGAGAATAGTTTCATTTATTTATTTATTATTTTTGGAAAAGAACTTCATTTATTCATAGAGTTGTGTTCAAATTTGTGACTATATTTGATAAATTAGTTTTTGTTTAATTGTTTGATACTGTCATTATTAAATCATAATGACTAGTATTTGGTAGATAACTCGGAAATAAGTTATAAGATTAATGGAACAAAATTTTGAACAAAACTTTTAAATCGTATTCATCTCTTATTTAGGGTAGTTTAATAGATAACATTTTTAAATAATTGCAAATATACTAAAATTTGGTTGAATCTAAAATTTGAATCGAACAATTAGAAAATTTAAACTAAATGCACTTATGTCTCATACATCCAAAACCGAAACCATCAATTACACAATTGTGGAGTCTACTAACGCATGTAACATGTTGAAATGACTCGATGACTTGAAAAACTCAATCCAATTCCAAATTCATACAACTTATTCCAGTTGAAGTAAACTAACTTATACATGTGTTAAAAATATGTTTAAATAAAAAAGAACTGTTTAAAAACATTTTTTTCTTTAGTTAATTCAAACAAGAGTTTTGAAGTGTCCCGACCGAATTCAAGCATCGTGAGGTGGAATAATATGTGGTGGAAGAAAGTAGTCCAAATAGGAAAGGGGGATTGGGGGGTGATGGCATCCAAAAGCAGACAAGAGTGTAGATGTATAGATTAAAAGCATTCCCTAAGCAAGTTGGTCCCAAATGAAAAAAGGACTGTCCCTTTCATTTTCAAACCCCTTTCCCCCTTCCTCTTTCACAACTTGCCAATAAAAACACTTCCACATTCATCAACTTGCACCTTTCTTTTCACTCACATTTCCTTTTATCACTCCCCATTATTATGGAAAATATATACAAACCCAACTTGCACCCCTACTTCTTTATTTTATTATCCTACCCTTATTATTATTTATTAGCTTGTAAATGTTATAATATTTTAGTTAAGTTATTGATTAATTAGACACAAAATTGAATATACATATATAAACTCACAACTTATTAGACACATAGGTTGACCTAAATATATTATTTACTATATTTAGTTGTAACATTGACTAAATGGTATAATAAACCATTCAACCAACTTCTATTTTGTGTCCCTAACAACGCGTCTCTTGCATTCTCTCTTTATCCTTTTCCTGCTACTTCCAAGTATCATGGAACCCTCTGTGACTGTGAAGGCAGCTTTGAAATGAAACTAAATTTGGTTTGAGTTTGACTATACAATTACCTCCAGGGTGTTCTCACTCTTAAATTACTGTCTTGTTTCTTCAAGTAGAATAACAAAAAAAAAGGAGGGTTGATCAGATCTGTTGTTGTAAGTGATGAGATATGTGACTGTGAGTTGTCGTATCAGATTTGGGGCTACTTTGGGTTTATGCAACTCTACAGTGAATAACGACAGTGGCGTCTGCACGCTAACTCCCGGCCCATTTCACGTGCCTAATATTTTGCATTATTCATAATAATCTCCCTTCTTCCACCATCTTCACTTTTCTCAACACATGGATTCAAATATCCATCATAACTACTTTGACATCAGTATTATTATATTCAGGTTCCACAACTCCTCCGGCAAATCAGATTGAAGAAATAGAGGGAAATAACAGATGGGCTGTCCCCTCTGCCCTTGACAATTTGAACTCCTTTTTCCACAACTTTCTAATTTACCCACATTTCCATTCATTCCTCTAGTTACTATTTAATAAAAATAAAATACTTTATGCATCGGATCATTCACCCTTTATGTAATAATCAAACTGATTATTAACTCTTTGGTATTTGGGAACAAACCAGAAACAAATTTCTAAATATTAATTCATGCACAGAGTGGAAGGTATTTGGTTACCCCATGAAAATTTCTACACAATTAAGCCAAAAAATTGAAGAAATAGATAAACAGAGGAATATATAGTGAATGTTTAAATTAGTGAAGGTTAACTTATGGCGGAGATTGATTATTGCGTTTATGCAACTTCTCCGCCAGTTGAGCCAATGACTGCAGATTGCACCGCAGAATGGTATCCACAAACACGATGGTGTCTTCTTTCGTATTTCCCGGCGGCGTATCCACGGCGTACGACTCAACGACCACGGTCTTATTTGCGCCCTCGGCGGACGATGGGTGAAGTGTGGTGATGGATCTGTAGTTAGCGAGCCGGTGGTCGCCACCGATCATGCTGAAGCTGAGGATGTGGTGTTCGTCGTCGAGAATCTCAAGGCGTTCAGTACTGCAGCCAGCGGGAAGGCCGGAGATCACGTGTACCTCCCGGAGAGTTCCGACGTTGCCATCACCGACGACCACGTGGCAGCTCTTCACGAAGTGTTTGTAGGCCTGAGGGTTATCAAATCGCCGGACCACCGACCAGACGGTGGAAATGGGGGCGGCGATTTCTTGGACCACGGCGGAGCAGGTCTGGTTGGGCCCCACCGCATGGGTATGGTAGACGGCCACGGATTCCGGCACCTGGAACCATTTGTGAGCCTCTTTCTGGCAATGGATTGGATCGGAGCCGTTGATCCGGTCTATTAGAACAGACGATACAGAGGGTTTTGAAGGCATTTTCCAGTGAAGAGTGGGTTTTTACAAATTCTACCGGAGACCAAAAAATAATAAAATGAATTAAAAATGAAAGAGAGGATTTCAAACTTGCCAGCCGCCACGGCGGTGGACGGCGGCGATTCTTTACGGCGGTCCGGCGGTTGAATTATTAGCTCAGCCTCTCCGTTTGGCTTTCCCGTTTGGACCACAGACGAAATACATGTGCGTGGATCTATAAATACCAAGCGAAAGAGTAACTTTATCAACCGATATTACCAAAATACCCTTCCCTTGCCTTTTTATTTACAAAGTTTCCCATCCTTTTTGTTTAGGGTTTAAAACAAACCCCTTTCTTACCCATTAATAGTGTAATAGAACCATGACTTATTAGATAGACACTCCAACCACTTATCAATGCCAAATTAAAAGTTAAAGTTTTATTAAATAATAGAAAATGATTATTCACATACTTAAAAAATAAAAAATTATTTAAAATTTTTAAATTTCAAACATCAAATAAACACAAACATAGAAGTTTTGTTAATAAACAATTTTTCTGAGAAAGTAATTATCTCTTTTGACATTTTTTCTCGCTTGTAAAAAATTATTATTATTTTTACTAATTATATAGCATGTTTGTACGAAAGTGAGCATAACTGAACGACAAATTAAAAAAAAAAATCTTTTTTTTTTCTATTCATATAAGAAAAACATTTATAACACTAAAAATGAATATATTTTATCTTATTTATGTTCACACTATTTGTTAATGTAGTTGGAGCCCACATCTTATTTAAAAGGAAGTGGGAAAATACATATGGGCCATATATAAATGCAATATTAAGTTTGTGGCCAAAACAAAAAGGGGTGTTGGGTTGTATGTAAATAATAAGGGAAGCAAGGGCAATTGTGTAAAATCGCATAGACCAAATAGGCAACTTGCTAAATGGGAGATGGGCGCACGTTGAAGAATAAGGGTAAAGATCAAAGGATTGAAAAGCCCAAAAATGGAATGAAGGGGTCACAATTTTCCATTTTCTCATACCCCCACCACCACCAACACTAACGCCATGAGAATGTCAATTTTTTTTTAAAAAAATTTATACAATAATAAAAAGGAAGATCGAATCACAATGATTTTACGTATACAAAATTCATAAATAAATTAGGGTAAAATCAATGAGCAACGAACCGCATTTTCTATTACAATAAGAACAAAAAATCGAGGAGGGAACAAAAGAATCATACAGAGCTTCCACTTCATCAATTGAATTTTCCAATTAGTAAAATCCTCTTCCTTGTGATTCAGGCACTTAACCACCTTGTAGGCATCAGATTCAACAATGATGAATAGAATTGCTCAAGTCTTGAACAGTAGAATTGCATGTGATTAGGTGAGATATACATTTATCTACGTAATTTTGTATGAAATTTTGATTTTTTTTTGTTCAAAATAGTTAGAGATTTTGCAAAATTAAAGCATAACATTTAGGGTGGTAATTAATGACGTACATTAAGTGACAGATAAAATAGCAAATTTTGACAAATATACCATTGATTATTTCAACTTCTTTAAACCATTTTGCATTATCTTATTTTATTTAATTACTTGGTTATAGGTGTGTTGGTCAACTCTCTTATTTGATTATTTATTATACAATTGTGTAATCTCTAATTCACCCGATGCCTTCTTTCACCAAATAATTATGTTTTTTTTTTCTTCTTTTATTTTTATGAAACTTTCATAAAAAATACACTCTCTCTCAAAATAAAATAGTTGCATTTCATCACATAAATAATAAAATAAAATTCAGATTAAAAAAAAAAGGTACTTTACTAGACTCTTTATTCGAAGAATACGTACTTTTGGTTCTTCACTTTTTAAATTAAAAGAAAAAAGAAAAAGTTAGTTTTGCAGTCAACCCTTTTAAAACGAAAATTGGAAATACAATTTTACAAAAAAAATTATCTACTCTCAAGATTTGTTTTTCTAATTCAAAATCTCGTACAACAATCTAAATTATAAAAGAGACTACTTCGAACCCCTTTTAAATCTATTTTTAAAATTTCGAAAACTAAATAGACCTATTTTATAAAACTCGAGAACCATACTTTGACTAGAAAAACAATTTTCTCTTTAATTAATAAATTACGAGTTTGAATGTCCAACCTTCAATTTGCAACATTTTGATGTAAAGAGGCAGAAGAAAAAAGAAACAACATGGTGACATTCCACCAAATAACCACACCATCAAGTGGCTCAAAATTCTCCTATCATTTCGTCCAATCATTTTCTTTTATTCTTTAAAAAATCCACACCCTTTTCAAATTAATCTTTGCCTAATTTTTTTTAATATGAACCACATTCTTTTGGGCCCAGCTGCAGACAAATAGGCCTCATACCCATCGGCTCGGCTATGAGTTATGGGCCTAAAACCTCTAAACACTTGTGCCTATGTCGGCCTCGGGACATTTTCAACCATAAACTAATATAATAATTTGTTTTTTTTTAAAAAAAATTAGCAATAAATGAAATAATTGGAGTAATGGAGTAAAATGCCAAACTTTAATAATGACTAATTAATCTTCCATACAATCAAATTTTCAGCTTATATTGATCGGCTTCGAAATAATAGATCATTGCCCCCATTAATTAATATCCTATACATTGTCTCGTTTCAATTGGAGTAAGTCTTTTATTGTTAGTTTAGTTTTGCCTAAAAAAAGTTTATATTGTTAGTTCGAAGTATATTTTTATTGAATTTGGTAGAATAATAATAACAATAATTTGTAAATACGTTTCTAAAATTTATGAGAAAAAAGTAAGAAAGACTATAGTTGTTTCTTAGAAGAGTCTAACGATAAACTAAAAATAAGATTTATCGAAAGTATTGAAAATAAAATACGGACCAAAAATAATATTTGAACTTATAAACACTAATAATTTACATTTTGATTGAGGTTGAAATATTAGATAACCACTTGGCATTATGGTATGCAAAGTCAGCCTGAAATTGTCAGCTATTCAAACCATTTTGTGCAAACTTAATGCCCATCCATTGTCTTTATGTGAAACAACTCAAGATTTACTTTACATTTATCCTTGAAAATACTGCTCAAATGCTACAAAAGGAACCCAAAAATGAGCCTTACAAACAAGACCAATTGTTTTTTTTTGCCGGTGAGGATCTGATCTGAGCTTCCTAATCCAATTCAAAAACGTGACTACATGTGAAAAACTACAATCAAGTTTACACGAGAATTAGATTTTTTGGAAATCACTCCCTTAATCCCGTTAGAGAATGATAATTTATGGATATCTCTTCATCGCCTCCCTCCTCTCCTTCCGCCTAGCATCTCTGGCAGCTTCATCGGCCTTAAACTTCGCTGCTACTTTATCGAAACCAGGAAGCTCTTGCAAAAATCTATCTTCAACGTCTTGCTTGAGGTTGATGAATGATTTAAACAATCTCTGCAAGAATGGGCCAGACATTTCGTTACTTGACACGATTAAACTCATCCAGATTCAAAATTAAACTGGATTTTTATGTAGCAACAGCAAAAAGAAAATTCCAAAAGTTTCAGTTACGTAAACGTGTATCTACATGGTTGCTCTTTTTCTTATTTTTGGGTGCCAATTCAAGATCAGCAAAGTTGTAAGAACGTATACATAGTATGTACTGTACCTTGACGTCTTTATTCCAACGCCTGATGTATGGAGGACCTGTCGAGTATGATCCAAGAGGTTCACGATGCCATTCACCATTATATGTTAACTGTTCCATTGCTTGCTCCACGCTTAAAACCTCCCATGGTCTTAAACCGGGTATAATTTTAGCTAATTTATACCTGTCATACCAGACAACAACCACGACTTAAGTATAAGAATCTAATGAAGAAGAGATCTCCAAAGTTGGATAATATATCCAAAAGGTTACCGTAACGGCCAATCTTAAGGGCATTTCATCCCAGCAATGGAATGAACTATTAAACGGAAATAAACTTTCATATTTCGTCCATAGATGAAAACAAATAACTAGCCTGAAGAAATCCTCAGCATTTCCTAGAATGTAATGATATGGTTTTATTTAATATATATAGAATATACATTTGCCAACCACCTTGACTTTTAATCACCACCGACTTTACCACAACTATCTAAAGTGCCATTGTCTACCAATTATCACCCTGGATTTATAACTGATGCGACTAAAAGGGTTGTACTTCAGACAATAGGGACATGATGAACAGAATGTGGGGTTTAGGCACATACCTTAGATCCCTTGGGATGTACTTGTTTGGCATGTGATCTGCCTCCAAAATGGATGTCAGCTCAGATCCACCTGCCCAGAGAAAAAGTGCATGGCCGGGAATTCTAACGCCTGGCCAAACACCGTCATTAGCTGCTAATACTGCTAGATCTCGTCTCTTGCTCTCTAAAGCCTCTTGTTGCAGTTGCTTGTAGGTTTTCTTCTCTCGTCCCTTAAGAGGAACCCATGGAGGTATGCCTTTCTGCAATTTGTGAAGAAAAGCAGTGGCAGCAGCACCAAGTCTAACTGCATAAACATCGATGAGCCAGTAAACCACTTTGTAAGAGGTTCGTCAATAAATGAGACGTAACAAACACAATTAGAACATAAAGATAGGAACTGCACTAAAGAAGGCAGCTAGTCACAAATAAAGGAAGTACCAATCAGAGTGATATTGACTGTGACGTTCTGGTTTTTCTATATATGGTGTCATCTGAATTCGTTCTAAGCTCTACTAGTGCTGTACACCACATTCTAGAATGTAAGCAGTTTTATTCGAGAGCATATTTATCTTTACTAAGTCCAACAACAGTTTAAGAACACTTGGAAAAATGATCTTTTGTTCCTCTCAGCTGAAAACCCAGCTGATTATAAACTCCCCATTCTAGAATGTAAGCAGGTCAACCAATTAGAGGCTGTTCTGTCTGCCCAAAAAGAGCATCTTTATACAGTATGCAGTGCAAATGTTTGCTCATGACATGCCATGTTTGAAGTTTGACTGTCATGATGTAGCCATAATGAAAATTTAAAAGAAAGGAATCGGTTTGAGATGTCTTCAACAAACTAAAAGGAACGCTCCATCTTGAACTATCATTTGTTGATCTACTTAAAGACTAATAATAAGTACAAATCAAGTTAAGCATACAGTAATTGATATTACAACTTCAGGGCAAATTTCTTGATACCCAGTATAATGGTAACCTTCAACTTCATAACTGCTAAAACAAATGAAAAGACAGACATGGAAGCTAGACTGACCTTCCCAAGTGGCAATTGCACGCTCCATTCCATAAACCATGTGAATTGGCGCCCATTCGTCCATGTCATCCCCCCAGATAAATGTATCCTTGTCAATAATCCCACCACCCCAGGCTGTTTTCAGGGTAATTAGTTCCAATGGTCCCCGAGTACGACCTAACCGATCCTTATAGTACCAACCTCCACTCCTCATTATAACTGCAAGGTCAAAACAATCATGCTAAAAACCATGAATACAAGACAAGACTTGGAAAGAACTTTCGAATGACTTACCAACTTCATGATGCTGATCAAACAAAATTGAAACGAGGATTATGCAGGTATCTCAAATAGTGTAAAAGTGAACCAAGAGGGAAAAAAGCAAGATTAAGCAAAGTGCCTGTCTAATACTTTTTACAATGTAGCACCAAAAAGTGATGTAGTAAAGGTCTAAGGAACTTGGACAGATGAACATAACAACGCTAAATGAGTCCCTATAGCGATGGCACTGAGATAGCCCATGTCAATGTGGCTTCCGCAGCTCAATTTAGCTTAAGGAAAAATTGGGTAAATGGAAAATCAGAGCACATTCTTCTAATAACTACCCCAATTTAGACTTACAATCATAGTACCGCTTCTCGAGGCGCTTATACCCAATGGCCTGAGCAACATCGATCGGGCGACCAGGTGGATAAGGTCTTTGCTGGAAGCACCAGAGCCCCAGAAAGAACTGTCTGGCGAAATCCCAGAACTTGTTATCGGATTCTCTTTTCGTCTTTATCGCTTTCCTCGGCATAGGCCGCCCGTCAAGACCAGGCACATGAGGAATTGCCCTCCACAGCTTCTTGTCCTCGTCTCTGTATGGATTCTCGTTATCTTTGAGCTCCAATTCATTGTACTTGGCTGCAATTGCCTCCGCACGTTCCAGAAATTGCACAACAGGGCTATCTCGCATCGCTTTCCAGAGTTTCTCGTTCTTCTCGAGCTCCTCTTGCGTAGGATTCTCTTTGTTCTCGAAAACAGGATCTTCGCTCAGGATTTTCTCAACCTCGGGGGTGTGTCTGTAGTCGGGTAAATTGTCGCATTCCCAGTAGAATTGTTCTAGCATTTTGCCGTAATACCCCGGTTCATCGGATGCTTTCTTTGGTTTCCGCAGCTTCTTGAAGACATTTGAGAGGCTCGTTGAAGCAAAATTTGGGGACGTAGAGGAATTCTGAGACAACGAGTCTCTGAATGCAATGAGATTGAAGGGAGGAATGGGATTAGGACGTCCCGAAAACCAATTTCCGAAGGGGTTGAAGTTGATTGACGCCATAACTGAGACAAAGCTCTGGCTTGAAGAAGGTCAATCAGATAATAAAATGCTGAGACTTCAGGTGATTCAAGTAGGGTTTTGGACCGAAGCAGAAGCAGCTCTATGGAGGACTGGCGGAGGAGTCGGGGAGAGAACATGAGGGTGAAGGAGACGAGTGGATAGACACACTGGAATTGAGCCACATAACTGGGCTGTAACGATCTTTGGTCTTGACCCGTTTATTAATGGGCCTAGAACTTTCAAAAAAAATATTATAAATACAAATTTGCAAAAGTTCAGCATACCCTAAGCCTATAACTAAAGAGTTATTTTCTACAACTAAAATAAATATAATTACACTTTAATAAAACTTGACATAAAAGGCTAACTCTTCATCGTAAAATCCTTTATCTTCAAGCACGCAAACCCTTCATCTTCAAACACGTAAACCCTTCATCTCCAATCCTTCATCTTTGATATTCCACCTTCAAGGATCAATCTTCGTTCTACAAGCTCAAAATATACAGTTCTTTACAAACTCACCATTCCATCTTCAAAATATTGTTTTTTTTCCAAGCATACGGTCTGTAGTCTTGCATTCTCAAACCCTAACATGTGTGGTCCTGTGGTGTTATCCTCTTCGTTTTACTCTCCTGTCATCTTCCATCCAGCGATAACAACCTCGTCGCAATGTACCAGAAGGTTTATCGCCAGAAATATCAAATTTTCAATTCAATTTCAAAGCTTTAAATGATTGCGATCAAAGCTTCAAATTAGCAACATGAACTTACTTGAGTTGCAAAATCATAACCATGAAAAAAAAGCTCCAAATGCACCAATAACTGATATAAGGATTGATGTAGTGAGGGAAAAATTGTCGAAAGAATCTAACAAAACTGTGGAGGAGAATGTACCATTCTTTAATCTTCACTTGAGTCAGGCGTAAAGCAATGTGATCATTGATAAATACACTGTTTTGAACCTAGAACTGAAAATTCCGAACTCATGCTTCTTTTGTTTAAACCAACTTTGATGTTTTTGTTTTAAATGACTTCTTAATTATAGTTTATGCTATAACTTTTTTAATTCTTTTTCCTTTTAATCATCATATGAATGAACTGAACTAAAATGTTTAATTTTATTTATATATCTAGTCAATACTATATATGTTGATAAGAAGTTAATTTGAATCTAAAAAAACACTTAGTCAAAAATAATTATTAAACTAAATAATATGATTTAAACTAACTATGTTTTATCATAGTTCTGACCATTTTATAACATTGCACAACATTTTAAGATTATGTCGAAATACAATTGACAAACGAAATCATAAAATTAGT
>JBBPDJ010000017.1:18408634-18446498 GCA_037974625.1 Cucumis cinereus | reverse complement strand
AAGATGACCTTAAAAATTCAACCCTAAGGAGAGCGAAGCCGTCACGCGAATACTTTCCTCAAACCCTAAACAAAACCTTAGATGCTCTGATACCATATAGATAAATAATTCAAGAGAAAAGTATTTACTATATCAATAGAGTTATGGTACAGATACATATTTATAGGGAACGTAGAAACCCTAGATAGTATGTGAAATTACAAATAAGGGCCTATATATATAAATATATTATAACAGGGCATATACGGCAAGTAGACCAGTGGAGGGAGGAACTGTTACTGTACTGGGATTCGTCAAAGAGGTCATTTTTCTAATTGGTAGATTAATATGGATATTTAAATTCAGAAGAAACCAAAAGTTAATATATTTTTTATGTTCCATCACAATTACTTTATTCTATGATTTCAATTACATCATTGGATGTGTATTCAACTGAACCTTTTCAAGTTTACTTTAGTAGTGTTATTAGAACATAAAATTGAATTTTGTATCTAATGTTGCGTTAAACTTTCGATTTTGTGTTAGCTAAGCTTGTAAATTCTTAAAAATGTTGAAAATTCATCCTTAAAGTAAGATTAAAATTCAGAAACTTAAATGTTTTTTAATGTTAAAGTTCCTATTAGATACTAACTTAAAAATTTAAAGACCCATTTAATACAAATTAAAATTTTAGGACTCAACTTATAATTCAACCTTAGATTTATTTGGTGTGGAGTTAGAGACGGAGAGTTTTTAGTATCCTAACCCCGTCCCCAAGCCATTGCCTTCATAGAAAATGGTAAAAAATTAGAAATATCTCAACATTGAAATACTTTATAAAAAAATATCAATGAAAAAAAGAAAAAAGAAAAAAGAAAAAAGAAAAAAGGAAAATAAAATCGAAGGAAGACTTTAAGGGTTGTCAACCAATGCTGGCTGGACTCTAGATGCTTAGAAACTTCAAACTCACTTCTCCACCACATTTCTGGAGGGCAATTGTATTTATGTTCAAATTCTCTTGATTTTTCTATATGGAGACAGTCCTAATTCCTATGGTTTCATTTCAATTAATCTCCCACGTCTCATGCACTTCTCTCTATCATTTTCAGTATTTAATTGACATCACAAAAAATCAAATTATTGAAAATTACTATTTCTTTGACAATTGAAGGTTCAGCAATGGTCCCAGATTCTTACATCTTCCTGACAATTGCCATTTCCAAATCTACATCTCACTATTTATTAGAGTTTCTTTCGTAGATACGTATATGGAAAAAAACTATTGTTTTCGTTCGTCTTAACCTGTGATTTCCTTCTTTTCTTTCTTATAAATCTCCTCACATGGCTATGGGATTTTCTTTGCCTTCCCTTGTGATATTTTTTTTCTGTGTCGCTGTTATTTGTGTTCAAGCTAAATTTGTCTACCATGGATTCAATAATTCAGGTCTGGACCTCCATCAAGGAGCTTCTATAGAGCCTTCTGGCTTGTTAAGGCTAACCGACAGCTCCCAGTACGTTATCGGCCGTGCTTTTTATCCTGATGCCCAGCAGATGTTCAATAAAAGTTCTGAACCAGTTATAGATGTTTCTTCTTTCAGCACAGCTTTTGTGTTTGCAATAGTTCCATCAAGCTCTGGTCCACCCGTTGGGTATGGCCTCGCCTTTGTTATCGCTCCTTCAACCCAATTTCCAGGTGCTGCAAGTGAACATTACTTGGGATTATTCAACCTCTCCAACAATGGTGACCCTTCGAATCATATCTTTGCAGTCGAATTTGATACTATTAATGGCCACGATGATGAAACTAATTTTAAAGGCAACCATGTTGGAATCAACAAGAATGGTGTGCGATCAAGTGCATCTGAAACGGCTGAGTATTCTGACTATGGCTCTGATGTGAAGAAGGAGGTGTATTTGGATAGTGGTGATCCAATTCAAGCTTGGATTGATTATGATGGCCGTAGTAAGGTAGTGAATGTCACAATAGCTCCGGCAAATGTAATAAGACCAACTGAGCCATTGATTTCATATGAAATTAACTTGACTTCAGTTTTGAATGAGAGGATGTTTGTGGGCTTCTCTGCATCAACTGGAATTGAAACAAGCTTCCACTACATTTCAGGTTGGAGTTTTGCAATCAACGAATCAGCACCTGATTTAAATGTTTCTCAACTTCCACCACCACCGAAAGTGCAAAGTCCTCTGCCTTCATCGTCAACATTCAATCCTCTAGTCACTGTTGTGGTACCGATATTATCTTCCATAACAGTCGTGGGAATTTTGTTCTTAGCCTTCATTTTCAGAAGAAGATTGCGAGGTGAGAACCTTGAAGAATGGGAAAGAGATTGTCCTCACAGATTTGGTTATAGAGATCTTTATAAAGCAACAAAGGGATTTAAAGACTCCGAGCTCATCGGATCAGGAGGCTTTGGCTCAGTATACAGAGGTGTCTTACCTTCCACTGGAAGTGAAGTTGCTGTAAAGAAGGTAACAAGAAATGCGAGTCAAGGAATGAGGGAATTCGCTGCAGAAATTGAAAGTTTGGGCCGACTAAGACACAAGAACTTGGTAAATCTCCAAGGATGGTGCAAGAAACAGAACGATCTGCTCTTGGTTTATGACTATGTTCCAAACGGAAGCTTGGATTCTCTCCTTTATCATCCAAAAGACAACTTTGTACTGAATTGGGAACAAAGAATCAACATCCTCAAAGGAGTTGCTGGTGGATTGTTATACTTACACGAAGAATGGGAGCGAGTCGTGATCCATCGAGATGTTAAGCCAAGTAATGTATTGATAGATATTGGCATGAATGCTCGACTAAGCGACTTTGGTCTCGCAAGGTTATACGACCATGACCAAATATCACATACAACCAACGTCGTTGGCACAATCGGGTACATCTCACCTGAGTTGGCACGCACCGGAAAAGCATCGAAAACTACAGATGTCTTTGCCTATGGGGTACTAATGCTTGAAGTGGCTTGTGGAAGAAGACCTCTAGATTCAGATATATTCATATTGGTAGATTGGGTAATGGAATGCCATGAAAGAGGTCGTATTCTTGATGCAGCTGATCCAAAGTTGAATGCAATTTATGACATGGTTGAGATGGACATGGTTTTGAAACTTGGACTTCTTTGTTCCCATTTTAACCCTGATGCTAGGCCAAGCATGAGGCAAGTCACAAGGTTTCTTAATGGAGAAGACCAAATTCTTGGTTTTGATCCTTCACCTTATTCTCAACTTACATTTCAATCTAGCTCCGGATTCACTCAATTTATTCCACCTTCTTCCCGTTCTTCAACCACTAGTTTTCTCTCATCAACTTCAATCGAGGTGGGTAGGTAAACAATTGCCTTTTTGTATTTTTGTATTTACTTTTTCTAAGTTTATCCATGTAAAGCAAAATGAATTTAGTTCAACGAACATCTGTATATATAAAAAACTAAGAGGTCTATAATTCAATCTCTATAATTCAAAACAAAAACAAGTTTTTTAAGACTACTTGCTTTAGCTTTCAAAACTTGACTCGGTTTTCGAAAACGTTGATAGGAAGTAGACAACAAAGAACTTTAGAAGTAAAATGAATATTTATAGGTTTAATTTTCATAAACTAAAAATCAAATATTTACCAAAGAATGACCTAATATTTTTTAAATTGTTTTTTCTTTTATCAATTGAAGCATAGACTAATAGGTGTAGCCATAAACTTTCAAATAAAAAGTCAAAGATTCAAATCTTTTCATCTAACTTAACAGACCTAAATATTATGAATTTATTAAGTATAAAAATGGAGTAAAATAATTTATTTAATATATATATTTTGTCTTTCAAGTACACAAAAGAGGTACCTTATTATTTGATATTTAATATAATAAAGTAAGCAAGCTTGAAAATCAAGTTAAAGAAAATTGAAACTAATTAATAACAGACATTACCCTTTTTGAGTTCATATCTCAAAGTCTTAGCATTATCCATATTTATTACTTTACCATTAATATTTTTAAAATCCAAAAGTGAAATGATAGGGTAAGTCAAAGTAACAGATTGCTCTGTTCATATCTGATAACCCAACTAATTTCTCTTATTAAAATAAATAAAATTATAATTAATTTACATAAATAAATAAAATTATAATTAATTTACATAAATATAAATAAACATCCCATCCAAACTCCTTATTTTCAGCATTACTATTTGGGTTTTAATTTGTCAAATAAAACGGCTCATAAACATCAAGTAAAATTACCAAAATGGGCCTGAGATAATGATTTGGGGTTTAAGCTTAATTATTCGTCGCATTATTGAAAAATAATGATTGGATTTTGAGAAATAAATCATTAAATTACGGTAATTCAAGCTAGTAGAGAAATGATGATGTCATAGTGATTATATACATTAAATATCGTCTCCTTGCTCTAATAAAATACTCGTTTTCAAAGTCGTATTTTTTGAAATTATAATTTATAAAGTCAGCATTTTCTATTGGATTTTACCAATTCAACCAAACATCAACTATTTAAATATAAATATTGGAATTTTTTCCCGAATTATGTAAACAATAAAATATATTATCGCTTAAATATAGATGTGAATTTGGGGTTTTTTTTTATTATTATTGACCCCAACTTATTCCAAAAAAATAAATTAAAGAAGATGGTTAATATCCAAACCATATCTAGATGAGTTATAGCTGCGATAAATGGGCCCAAGTTTATGCTTAAAATAAAAATAATGAACGAGATGATAAGTTAAATTTTAAAAAAATAGAAACTATAAAATCAAAGTAATTATTAAATTAGGGAGATTGATTCTACATTAATTAAACCAGTGTTTAAACTAAGCTAAAATTTTAAAACTAAAGATATAATTTAGGGAACTTGATATTATTTTTTTAAAATTCAAATATATATAAAAATTAAATTAGAAAAATTATCAAAAATAGAAAAATTGACAAATTATTTACATTTCACAGAAAAATCAAATGTAATTGAATTTTGTCATTACTAATTTTTTTCTATGAAGTGTAAATAGTTTATTTTTTTCTATATTTGAAAACCCCCAATAAATTAGATATACAAATTATTAAACAAGTATTAAATTTTAGAGTTCACAGTGAAATGGGTGACGAGGGACATAAATAAAACGAACAAGCAACTCTCCAAACTATATAATCTTATTAATTTGTATTTATGTGATTGCATAAAAACAAGTATTAATTTTTTGTTGGGTATTGAAATTTATTTGAATACACTTATTTAATGTTAACATGACAAGTTTATTTGACAAAAGTTTACATTTTTCATTTGAGAACAAACTGGGTAAAATTAAAAATAAATAAATAAATAAATTCACAGTACAATCCAACAATCAGGATTCCAAATTATTATTATTATTATTATTTTGACATCTATCTCTTTTGTACTTATCTGGAGATACTTTATTATTAGTAATAGTATTTTGAGAAAATACCTTTGTTGTCTTGTACTTGTGTCAATATCAAGAACAGGAACACTTTCCCTAAATCAAAAAATAGAAACTAAATAGGTTAAAATACAACTTTGATACTCATACCTTAAATTTTATTTCATTTTAATACATGCATGTTTTTAAATATCTATTTTATATTATAGACGAATTCTTATAAATTTAGATTATTGCTGACTTTTTTAAAATAAATTTTGTTTATTCTTATCATTATCATGCGACCAATTTTGATAAAAATGAAATTTAAATCCAAATTTAAGATTTATTGCAAACACAAAAGACTAAATTTTGCTAATTAAAAGTGTATATATATATATATATATATATATATATATATATATATTAAAAAAAAGCATAAAGACATAGAACGATTTCTTCAAAAATAAATAAAGAAATAAATAAAATGAAACCAAAATACATCATCAGTATTTTAAAAGCATAAATATTCAGGAGTTAAGAAATAATTAAACTAATTAATCATTGATTAGATGAAAATATAATGACTACGCAATCTGAGCGCTTATAGGTAACGGTCTGAATCGTCTGATGGTTGAAGAGCCACTAATTACTACGCAACTCTCTTCTTGTCTGTCTCTACTGCGGCCCCTTGTCTTAATGGCTTGAATGAGTCTATCCATTTACCTTTTCTTATCTTAGTTGTAATTTTAAAGTTCTTCCGTTGAGACGCTCTTTTTCGATCAAACTATTTTGAGTAGTTCTCGAACAATATAATTTCTTTTAATATGATGGAAAAATAAACCAAACATACCCTCCCTAGAGTCAATCTGCACATGGGAATTTATTTGTTTTCGTCTCCAACCTCAGAAATTTCAAACTTTCCCATCAGACCATTTAATCTCTCATTCCAATGACTTTGTTCTTCTTCTCCAGGCTTCAAATTCAGTGACTCTCTCAAACTTCGATTCCCAGGTCAACAAGGAATTTGGGTTTCTCCATAAAACTTGACCAATTCCATCTCTCTTATTTATATTAAAGTAAGAAGGATGGAGTTCAAAAGCTGACCCCATGTTTAATCTTCTTTGAAGCTTTGGTTTTTTCACAAACTCATGGATATTGCAGCTCATCTGGCTCTTCTTTCTGTGTTCATCTTTTTGGCGGCTCATTCCGTGCAGTCTTCCTTTCTCTACAATGGATTCAACGATACAAGCCTTGATCTTGAGGGGGCTTTTGTCTTGAAGCCATCTGGTGCGTTGAGGCTCACCAATATATCGCAAAATGTTATCGGCCACGCATTCTATCCGACTTGGTTCCCGATGTTTGATCGAAGTTCTGACTCGTTTCCGAATGTTTCGTCCTTCAGCACAACTTTTGTTTTTGCAATTGAACCTTCGAGCCCTGGCCAAGGCGGGTACGGCTTGGCCTTTGCCATAGCTCCATCAACCCAATTTGCAGGTGCAGACAGTGGACACTATCTCGGATTGTTCAACTCTTTCAACAATGGTAACCCTTCAAACCATATATTTGCTATTGAATTTGACACTGTAAATGGGCATGGTGAACAAAGGAACACCAAGGGAAACCATGTTGGAATCGACATCAATAACATTTCATCAGTTACATCCAAACCTGCTTCTTATTCCAACTATGGCGAAGCTCATGAACACGACTTGCAAATGGATTCTGGTGATCCTATCATTGCTTGGGTTGAATATGACGGCCCCAAGAGAATAGTGAACGTCACCATAGCTCCATGGACGCACCAAAAAAAACCAACAAAGCCACTCCTTTCTTATCCAATTGACCTGAAACCTTTTCTAAAGGAACAAATGTTCGTCGGCTTCTCGGCTTCGACTGGAGATAAAACAAGCTCTCATTACATTTTGGGATGGAGTTTTGCAGTGAATGGACCGTCACTTCCCCTGAATTACTCTCTTCTTCCCAACCCACCAAAAGAGCAAGATTCTCCTTCTTCATCACCCCACTCCCACTTCAAGGTTTTTATAGCAGTCATTTCTGTTGTAGCCATTTTAGGGATTCTTTTCTTAGCTTTCTGGTATAGAAAAACCTGGCACACTGAGAGGCTTGAGGATTGGGAAAGAGACTGTCCTCACAGATTCCACTACAAAGATCTGTACACGGCAACAAAAGGATTTAAAAGTAGCGAGCTAATTGGAATTGGGGGTTTTGGGTCAGTGTATAAAGGTCACATACGTTCAACAGGAATTGAAATTGCAGTGAAGAGAGTAAAAAGAAACTCAGGCCAAGGAATGAAAGAATTCGCAGCAGAAATCGAAAGCTTAGGACGATTAAGACACAAGAACTTGGTGAATCTCCAAGGATGGTGCAAGAAAAAGAACGATCTACTCATAGTTTACGATTATATACCAAATGGAAGCCTGCATTCACTTCTATATCATCCAAAAAACAACATTATATTGAATTGGAAACAAAGATTCAACATCCTCAAAGGAATTGCAGCAGGACTATTATACCTTCACGAAGAGTGGGAGCAAGTAGTAATCCACCGAGATGTGAAGCCAAGCAACGTTCTAATAGACGCGGACATGAATCCTCGATTGAGCGATTTCGGTCTAGCCAGGCAATACGACCACGCCGAAGCATCGCACACAACAGGCGTCGTCGGTACGATAGGGTACATAGCGCCGGAGTTGGTACGGACAGGGAAGGCGTCGAAAAGTACGGATGTGTTTGGGTATGGAGTTCTGCTTCTGGAAGTGGCGTGTGGAAGAAAACCTCTGGAATCGGAGGACTTCATACTGGTGGATTGGGTAATGGAGCAGTACGTAAGGGGAAGAATTGTTGATGCAGGCGATCCGAAGTTGAATTGGGATTATGTGGCGGCGGAGATGGAGATGGTTCTGGTATTAGGGCTTCATTGTACTCACCAGATAGCTGAAGCTCGGCCAACAATGAGAGGGGTGATGAGAATCCTTCAGGGCGATGACAAAATTCAGGCAGTGGAGGGGTGGGATTGTTCTCAAAGTTTTTCAAATTTTAACTCAAGAACGACTGAAGTGATTTCCGCAACGTCTTACCGTTCTTCGTCCATTGGCGACATTTCTTCTACTTCCATAGATGCTGGCCGATAGGTAACCATCTTTTTTCCCCATACAAATTTTTAGATTTAGGGTTCTTTGTTTTCAGTGTAAATTATAATTAACTTTTGTGTTCTTCGAAAACGTTTTTACAACATCCAAAATAGTTTGTTAAATGAGTTGTGATCGTCCATTAGATCCTCGATTTTGGAGCACGAGAACAGAAAGAAAAAGATATTTAAAAAAAAAAAATTAAAATTAAAATTAAAATTCCGTTGCCGGGACTTGAACCCGGGTCTTTCGGGTGAGAGCCGAATATCCTAACCAACTAGACTACAACGGATTCGTGATCTCATGTTACGCCAAAACATAAATCTTTATGATTGGGCCTAAAAGGCCCATTTGTCCACTCATAGGTCGGCCTCAAGCTCTCATTAATGACAAGTGGGCTGTTAATGGGCCAAAAGATTCCAATAGAGCAGGAACGACGAGAGAACTCCCGCTGGCCAAGACTTCGGTTGACTTCGATTCGGTCACTCTCTCTATTATTTTATTTTATTATTAATTATTATTTTTATTTACATTCTCTATCAATGTTTGGATATAATATCCAATTTCTTGTCCAACAATCCAAAGTCATAATTAAAGTTTTTTTTATATAATTAAAATCTATTGGTTTTCATTTATCCACCTCTAACTATACCATCAAATTTCCATTATATAATCGATTAAGTGACGTGTCGTCTATAAGAAAAACAACTATCATCAACATCATCATTATTTTATTTTAATTTTTTTAAAAAATTAAATCTATCAACTAAGATTATATATATACACGCATACTATTCAAAGTAAAAACAAAATATGAGTCTAAGTTACACCTTATTTAAATTAGAAATACAAGTTAAATGTTAGAAGTTTGGATCAATTTTATATTAAAGTTGTGATTTTTCCATTCTCAAAGGTTTCCGTTATAAAATATGTTTATGATGAAAATAATGTTAGAAAATAAAATTCATACAAACGCAGATTAAGAAATAGATAAATAACAACCATGCTTGATTGTTTTTCATTTAATTTCTTTGTTATTTCTTGGATCGACTATTTATTTATTTATTTTATAATATATATACGGGGTGAAATATTCAAAAATCTAGTTTTGAAATTGGTAGTATAAACACTATGTCAATTGAAAACGATTGTTACTTTTACCATTAACTTGAATAATACAACTTTAATTATGAAGTTTAAAAATATTATTGTCCCTAGTTTTAGATAAAATTTATTGATGCTTTGTTAAAAAAAAAAAAAAAAAACAACGAAACATTCAAAAAATTTAATAACATTCCTAATTTTTTTTTAAAAATAAAACATCATATATACAAACAAGAATGGTTAATTGTTTGTTTCAAAGTATTCTTGAACTTTCATGAGTTGTATTAATATTGTCAGTTTTATTAAAAAAAAAAGTACAAATTAAAAACGATATTAACATTAATATAGTGATCGATTTATTTAAAAGTTATGTTGAGTTGAAGAAAAAACGAATACTCTCGTTAATTTTGTTCGTATAAACCCTTTCAATTTTCTTCAATTTATCTGATGCTGATACTAATTTTGTGAGCAGCCAAATATATATTGGAATAAAGTTTAACAAAAGGACAAAAAACTAAATACAAAAAATGAATGTCATATTTGATAAAGATAAATCTTCTTGAAGTAATTACAATAAATAGAGTAATTTGAATTATGTAAAAAAGATCAACAAAGTATTCCACCATTGGTAATTCACCTTTTATCACTATAATTCTATTTCTTTGAAGGAAGATACTTGCGTGGCTGCATCTATATGCGGACTATGGTGTACCCTTGCTGCACCCAATTAGCGTTTGCCACATGAATATATATATATTTTTAAAAAGTATTGCTCATGTTTTAAAAGGTAATTTTCAAACTTCCGAAATAAAAAAAGAGTGATCACTTCAAATAATTGATTACCATTTTAACGGTTGATATTGAATCTGGAGAAATATAATTAAAAAAAAAAAGTAAAAATGGAAATATTAAGGTTAAAAATTGATTTTTGAGGAAAACACGTGAGAACACGGAATGAGGGAAATGACTCCGCGGAGGAAGAAGGACGAAGAATCGCTTCTGGAAGTTCATACTTTAACCAAATTCTTTCACTCAAAACCCATTTATTATCCGACTCCCCGGTTGAAAAATTTCAATTTCGCACCCTTTTCCGTCAAAATCCTTTCGAATTTCACTATCAACCCATCAATTCGTAGAAACCCACTTGTCATCTCCTCATAATTTCCTTCCTCCATCAAAATTCCTTCATAAAATCTTCATTCTATCTTCCAACCCCTCAACCACCGGTAAACATGGCCGCCGGATCCCCATCATGGCTCAACACCGGCGACAATTCATGGCAAATTACAGCCTCCACTCTCGTCGGACTTCAGAGCATGCCTGGACTTGTGATTCTCTACGCCAGCATCGTCAAAAAGAAATGGGCCGTCAATTCTGCGTTTATGGCTCTTTACGCCTTCGCCGCCGTTCTAATTTGTTGGGTCTTAGTCGGTTACCGAATGGCCTTCGGCGACCAGTTGATTCCTCTGTGGGGCAAAGGAATTCCAGCTCTGTCCCAAAGTTACTTAATAGGGCAAGCCAATATCCCTGAGAGTGGCGCCAACGATGGAAGAGGAACGCCCAGAATTCAACCCAATGTTCCCATGGCCTCGCTTGTGTATTTCCAATTTACTTTTGCTGCGATTACTGTGATTTTACTTGGTGGGTCTGTTCTTGCAAGAATGAACATCAAAGCTTGGATGGCCTTTGTTCCTCTTTGGGTAATTTTCTCATACACGGTCGGGGCATACAGTGTTTGGGGCGGTGGGTTTCTGTTTCAATGGGGAGTAATTGACTACTCCGGTGGGTACGTGATTCATCTTTCGTCTGGAATTGCTGGATTAACAGCAGCTTATTGGGTAAGAACCTGATTTGGGTTTTGGAATTGGGGGGTTTTGAATTAGAATTAGAATTTGAATTGATGGGGTTTGTCGTGTTTGTTTTTGGGATTTTTAGGTTGGGCCGAGGATAAAGAGTGACAGAGAGAGGTTTCCACCAAATAACGTGTTGCTGATGTTGGCCGGAGCAGGGCTGTTGTGGATGGGGTGGTCGGGATTTAACGGGGGAGCACCGCACTCGGCGAACGTGGTGGCGTCGATAGCGGTGCTGAATACGAACGTGAGTGCGGCGACGAGCTTGTTGGTTTGGACCATTTTGGATGTGTTTTACTTTGGGAAGCCATCGGTGATTGGAGCCATCCAGGGTATGATGACTGGCTTGGCTTGCGTTACACCTGGCGCTGGTAATTACCATATCAACCTTGTTTTAAATATTGTTTTTTTTTTTTTTCTTTTTGCGAGAATTTAAAATACTAATTATTCAACTAGAGAAATTAGAAAATTATATACATGTGTATATATTATATTTAAAAAATATATTTGATTTATTTTTCAAGTACAAACATGACGATTTTAACTTTTGAGGGTTTGTCTAATTAATGAAAGTTAAACTAGTCAAATAGAAAAATATATTTTAGCATACCCTAAATTTTTTAAAATACATTTAAACTTATGGAAATTACAAAAATACTCTTAAACTTAATTAAGAAAAAAAAAAGTAAAAAAATACCATTGAAAACAGGAGTTGTGCAAACGTGGGCGGCTATCATAATGGGAATTCTAGCAGGGAGTGTTCCATGGCTATCCATGATGGTCCTTCATAAGAAAATCAGTTTCTTGCAAAAGGTAATTTCTTCAATCTTCCATCTCAATTCTCCTTTTTCAAGCTAAGTTTTAATTTATTAATTTTTAATATATATTAATTTTTCTGGAAATTACTGAGAATAATTGTTTTTTTTTTCCCTTTAAAATTATTAAATATTTCCAAATTGATGATGGTAGTTTGATCATCATATGTATTGTTTGACAAATCATTTTCACAGTGAATGACTCAATGGGCGGGGCCCTCCTAGTCCTTGTTGTACTATTTTTGTTGTTTCTGGAATTTTCTTCCGAACTTCACTTTCCGCCATTTTTGAATATTCTTCCCGATCCGACGTCGTTTCAGATCACTATTTATCTTATTTATCGTTAAAACCCTGTCTTTACTTTTCATTTTGCTTTTATTTAGTGATCTCATCTACAATTTGAGAACGAAAAGATAATTTTATTTTTAAAATGTTTAACAAAATAAAAGTGCTTTTAAAAATGGATTAATTTTGTAGCGCTTGTTGATTTCACCAACGACAAATGGATTAATTCATGAAATAAGAAAAAACACATTAACGAATTCAGTGGATATTGAGTATGAAAATAATGTTTTTAATAAAAAAAAAATAGTAAATTTTAGGTTTGAAAACTACTTTTTTGAAAAGTAGTGAAGTTGGTAGTTAACTAACTCCACTCTTCCCAAAATTCAATTCCCATCATCATTTCTTTCTTTTTCTTTTAACAACCTTCAGTTCCCCATACTTTACAACACCATTATATGTATGGAGAATGATTTAGTTCAAATATCATGAAGTCACACGTGTGTATAACAGGCTGACGACACGCTTGGCGTATTTCACACGCACGCGGTGGCGGGGTTAATGGGCGGCCTTTTAACTGGCCTTTTAGCGGAGCCCACTCTGTGCGATCTCTACCTACCGATCACCGGCACACGTGGTGCCTTTTACGGCAAAAACGGCGGTGTTCAGTTCCTTAAACAACTGGCCGGATCCACCTTCATCATAGGCTGGAACATAGTCTCCACCACCGTAATACTCCTCTTTATTCGCCTGTTTATGCCCTTAAGAATGCCCGACGAGGAACTCATGATCGGCGACGACGCCGTCCACGGCGAGGAGGCTTACGCTCTTTGGGGCGACGGCGAGAAATTCGATCCAAGAAGGCACGGCAATGCGGCGGCCAATATGGAAGAAGGAACCGGATCGCCTTATATAAATGGTGCTAGAGGAGTCATCATCGAACTGTAAAACATTTGAAAATTTTCTTTTGGTTTCATTCAAATTTGTGTACGTCTTCACTCTTCACGTATTATAATAGTGAGTGTTCAGAATTTTTGAAAGAAAAAAAAAGTGTCATTTTGATCTCTTATTAAGAAAGGAAACCGTTGATTTAATGTACAAAATACAGAGTAATTTTTCTTTTTTGTTGCAACTCTCCATTTCAGATAAGGGGTAGACAGAGAGACAAAAAAAAAAAGTAGAAAAAGTTGAGTTCTGTAGTCAGAAGATCGCCATTAACACGGCTTCTCCCAGCACGTGTCCTTCTATTGCTTCTAACAGTTTCTCCTTTGTCACCTGCAAGTGAAAGGGATGGAGTCATTATTTAGAATGTCCATAAAGTTCATCAATATTACCTTTCAATAACTTTGATGGCCAAAATCAAACCAAACCAAACCGAATAATTCCATTCCTACGGAAGTTCATCAATTTTATAACCAAACCAAAATCATTATAAAGTTGATCAAAAAAAGAAAAAAGGACGAAATTGACCTTATTGCCGAGGTTCAAATGGTCATCTAAAGCATAGAGCTTGAACTCAAAGCGGTGGCCATGTGAAGGCAAAGTAGGGGCACGCCAACCAGGGACTTTTTCGTCATTATTTCCCTCTTGAATAGCCGCATAATCACCACCAAGCCTCTGTTGGTTCCCAGAGAAATCTTCGGGCAGGCCCTTCAAGGTAGGCGGTATGTTTACAACCACCCACACGGTCCACGGCACGATGGGGCCGTTCGGGTCCGGTGCGTCAATGTCCTGCACCACAAGAGCCAGGGTGTTGGTCCCTTGAGGCAAATTGTACCATTCCAAGGGCGGGGATTTGTTCTTCTGCGCCCCTTGCCCTTCCGATGTGTATTTCCTTGGCAACCTTCCCTCGTGGTCTATCGCTGAAGACGCCAGCCTGAACTCGCCGTTATCGCCCATTGTCTCTTCCGATCAATTATAAGCTTCTTCTTTTCCTTTTTGGGTATAATAGCTTGGTTTTAATTGTTGATGTCATGGAAAATGGGAAATGTATGTCCCTTTTTATAGACTCTGTCATTGGCTTTTGGCCATATGTGTAGCCACACTTAACTTACTTACTTGGTGCCGGAAACTTCGAGTTCATGACACGTCATTTTTGACGTGGCAGTTGTAGAGTGTTCTAAGAGGACTGGGGAAACAGAGATCGGATCTTCCAACCTTCTTATTATTATTATTATTATTATTATTTATTTCTTCCTTAATTATTATTATTTTGATTTCTTCTTAAATTATTAAACCTTACTGTTTTGTTGTGTTTTCTTCCCCTTTTGTGTGTCAACATTTTAGCCATTCGATTTTGATGAAAAATATTAGTTTATTGTATTACCTCTTTTTTCCACTTTTGCGTGTCCATAATGAACTAAACATGCCTAATTATTGATTACAAAGTTAAACAAGCGAAATAATTGCCAACTGATACAGCTTTTAAAATTAATTATTAAATATATAACAATTTTTTTACAGAATTATAAATAATGATAAAATTGTTTATCGAATTTTTATTCGCCATTTAATCTACCACATTCTCTTTCTTCTCTAATTAATTTATATATTCTCTTTCTTCCCTTTTTAATTTCCATCTTTATCTTTCATTATCATTTAATTTACTTATTATCTTTCTTTCATATTTAGTTTATATATTTTCTTTCTTTCATATTTAATTTACATATTCTCTTTCTTCCATACAAAATTACATCAAATGATTATTTTAAAAAATTATACAAAATTTACAAAATTCATAGGTCATGATAATTCATACATTCAACGAACATCGTCGGATGAGAATTAATTAATCATAACTCATACATTGAACGGAGGATGACAAATGAGAGTTAAATGATTAATTATATAGGGGTGAGGGGTGGGGTGTGAGGCCCTGATTCCCAAAACAATAATAATACGCAGAAAGAATAAAGAATAAAGGGTATACTATACACTCAATTTTTCTTAAATGGACAAACAAAAACGTTTTTCTACTTTTTACTTTTGAAAACTGTGAACCCCGACCATGACTTCCAGCATGACAACGGTCAACACTGTCATGTCGATGTCATTAACTTCGCTGACGCCACCTGTATCGAAGTCGTATACCCCATCCATAACTTTGAATAATCGTGGATCGGATACACTACTTTACTACCCTATTTTTGATATTTTTTTCACTCACCCTAATTTTGATATATTTTATTAAAAAACATTATCTAAAAAAAATTCCAACTCAATATATATTTGTCACTGTCACAGTATAGTTATCAATTCAGGTTAACACTTTTTGAAGTTTGACCCCTAAGTCCTATCCATTTTAGTTAGGGTCCGACTGCAACCATTTGATAATTCATGGTCCACAACTTCCAGCATTACAGTAGTCAACACTGTGACGTCGACGTTGTTGACTTCGCTGACGCCACCTGTACTGAAGTCGTGTACCCCATCCACGACTTTAGATAATCATGGACCGGATACATAACTTCACGACTCTTTTTTTTCCACACCCACTCTATTTTTGACATATTTTTATTAATAAACATTATTTTAAAAAAATCCAGCTCAATATATATCCATCACTGTCATAGTGTAGTTATCAATTCAGGTTAAAACACTTTTTGAAGTTTGACCCCTAAGCCCTATCCATTTTAGTTAGGTTCAGACTGTGCAACCATTTTGATAATTGTAATATTTAAAGTTCCATAATAGTTTAATTTAAAATATTGCAGAGGCAACTAAAAACAAATTTTAAAAAACCAAAAACCAAAAACCAAAAACTAAGCACCAAACTAAAAGTTCATCCCTCCCATGGGAGAATACTACCATAACTAAACTAAAAGCATTGCAGAAGTTGTGATATAATAAATCGTACATAAATAGGAAATAAAACAAACGTAGTTCAATTCATGACATGCGCTCTGTACTATCAAGCTTGAATTAGAGGTTCAAATAAAAAATAAGAAGAAAAAAAACAAGATTTTAACATATTCACAGGAAGGATATGAGAGTACATCAATTTCAAAAACACCCCAATTTTGAAGTTACTGTTGTCTAATAAGTAATAATATACATAAACTACATAGAATGACAAAAAGAATGGAAACAACATTTTTATGTCCTAATTATGTACAACAGAAGTTATGCTCTTATTTTCCAAATTATAGAATGCCAAAAAGAATGGAAATTACCTTTTCAACCTTTAATTTTTTTCTCGAAATGTAGAAAAAGAAGAAGATGGGGACAGTGAAGAGAGACATGTACATCGAGGATCATGAATAATCTTCGTCATATAGATGTCGAGTTTTGAACAAAACACACAATATTGACCTTTAAATTCTGAGGATTTTTCTTCACTTTCTTCATTTTCATAACTAACTGCCATGTAATCATTGTCGTCGTCACCTTCGCTGTCATCTTCTGGTTCGACTTTGCGGTCACTGGAAGTCAGGTAGATGTATCCCATTAATGGAAGAATGGCCAGAAGAATTTTGTCAACGGTATCGTCGGACCATTTTTTACCGACCTCCAAAAACGTCAGAGGAGCAACAACTGCAGCTGCTCCTACTCCAAACCCAACTCCAATGAATAAGAATTGCCAATCAGCATCAGCTACTGAAGCTGAGTTTTTGTTACTTGGATGAGTGGGAGTTTCACATTCATTTGGCAGAGGGGCTCCACACAATCCTTTATTACCCACAAAGGAACCTGGTGGAAATGTTTGCATTTGAGAGCCAGTGGGGATCTTCCCCACCAACAGATTGTAGGAGAGATTCAATACAGATAGAAACGATAGTCTTGCAAGCTGTGAAGGGATTCTGCCAGTAAGCATGT
Organism: Cucumis cinereus; assembly: GCA_037974625.1. Lineage (NCBI taxonomy): Eukaryota > Viridiplantae > Streptophyta > Magnoliopsida > Cucurbitales > Cucurbitaceae > Cucumis > Cucumis cinereus. The sequence continues at coordinate 18,429,095 of JBBPDJ010000017.1, read as the reverse complement.
TACGTGAAAGGTCTAAAGAACCCAGCTGACTCAAATTTCCAATAGATGAAGGAATTTCACCTGACAGAGAATTGTGGGACAAGTTGAGAAGATAAAGCGCCTTGAGTTCTCCAATTTCTGCAGGTATATGGCCATTGAAGAGATTGCATGAGAAGTCAATGGAAGTGAAGACTGTTAGAATTTTTGTCAGTTCAACGTCCAGACCTTTGCTTGTAATAGTTACTGTGTCCTGATAGTTCACAGTACTGAATTGGAAGAAATTAAAACGAAGGTGATTAGCTCTTGACTTGCTAAAGTCTTCCTCATCCACCATTGCTTTCCACCTTTCTATGCATTTTCCAGATATGCTACCATTAAAGTAGTTTCGAGATATGTCAACAATTTGCAGGCTCTTCCAAGTTCCATTGGTTGCTTGACATCCAAATTTACCATGAAATTTGTTTGAGCGAAGAACAAGCACCCGTAAAGTGGATATGCTCTTCAATGAGCATGGGAAGATATCATCTATCAAATTCTTCCCAAGATCCAAAACCTCCAAATATTGGCAATTTGATAAAGACTTTGGTACCTGCCCTTCGATGTTGTTTCCACTTAGATCAAGAGTCCTCAGACCGCATTTAGCTGGAAATGTATTAGGAATAGAGCCATTTAAGGCATTTTCTCTTAGATTTAGTACCACAAGATTATCATTCCTCTCAGTTAGACATTGGGGAAACATGCCACTCAACTTATTGTTAGACAAATCCAGTACCTGAAGACTCTTAGCATCGCATATGGATTCAGGAATATTGCCTTGAATTCGATTTCTTGATAGAGAAAAGAAGACGGTGGATGAAAGGTATTGTCCGATAGCAGGTAGAATGACAGAACTGAAACTGTTATTGGAGAAGTCCAAATAGGCAGCAGATGGAGGAAAGAACGAGAGTGGCCCTTTAAATTTGTTGGAATGAAGGTCGAGAAGATAGAGACTGGAAGAAAGTTTATTCGGAGACCCTTCAAAACCAACAAGAGAGTTGCAAGAAAGATTTAACTGACTAAGATCTTTAAGATCCCAAATCCAGAGAGGTATTTCTCCTTGAAGTTCATTATGGGAGAGATCGAGAGAGTTGAGTTTAGATTGATTTTTCAAGAAGCCAGGGAACATTCTTAAATTGCAGGAAGCCAACTTCAATGTGGTCATTTGAGGAAAAGCAGAACTTGAGTCGGTGCTTTCCGTTTCAATAGACAGGCTGTTGCTTGAGAGTTCAAGTCTTGTAATATTCTTAAGCTGCTTGAACACGGTTAGATTCAATCTTCCGGTAAAATTGTTGAAAGAAAGTGAGAGAATCTTCAGACCTTGAAGTTCCAAAAACGACATTGGGAATGGCCCTTCTAACCGATTGCTCTCCAAAGCAAGGGTATCAAGTAAGAAAGAAGACACGTTGGAGAGCTCATTCAAACTACCATTAAATAGGTTGTAGCACAGTTGAATCTTCCGGATTGATTGAAGATTGAAGAGAGATAAAGGAACATTTCCAGTGATGGAATTGTTACGCAACTCAAGATTAACGAGATTGGAAAGCTCCTCCCATTCAGTGGAAAGCAAGGAACCATTCAACCGATTATGAGCAAGGTTTAAGACAGTAAGATTCTTCAGTTGGGAAAATGATGGGACTGGACCAACAAATTTGTTGCTCGAAAGATCCAAATATGTGAGTTGTGTAAGGTTTTGGATAGAATTTGGGATTGATCCACCAAAGTTGCAACTCGCCAAGTCTAATCTGGACAAATTCTTCAAATTTCCAATAGAATTTGGCAGTGCTCCAGAAAAACTTGTGCCAAGGAGAACCAGAGTTCGAAGGGGTCTAGTGGATCGAAAATCTGGAAGAGAACCTTGCAGCAACTTATTATTGGATAAGTCGAGAGTCTGAAGGGTTGATACCTGGAAAATACTTTGTGGAAATTCTCCAGATAAATTTGAACTGCTAAGATGCAGCGAAGTCAAATTTGGGAACTCCGAAAAATTATCAGGAACCGGTGAGGAAAATTTGTTATTATCCAGACGAATTTCTGATAGATACTGAAGTTTCGCAAGGGAAGAATCAAGAGGTCCTGAAAGAGAACAGCCCGATAAGCTCAGCACTGTCAGATTTGACAATGAAGACGATAAGGCCTTACACCATTCACTTCCTCCTGCGGACAAATCTACACCATCAAGATATAGAACACTCAAATTGCTCAAATTCTGAACAAAAGTCATCAAATTTGGGTTCTCAAGCTTCAGTGTCGAAACTTGTACGAGAGGTAAGCTAGTAAGATCGAGCGTAACCAAGCCTGATAAGCTTGAAATCTCAATAGGAATCTGGCCACTAAATCCAGAATTAGACATATTCAGCACACTCAAATTCGAAAGCCTCTTAAATCCAGACGGCATCGTGGAATTAAACCTGTTGTCGGCCAAGTTCAAATTTTGTAAGAACCGAAGACTGAAAAGACTGCTTGAATTATCAATCCCACCTAAAATCGACTCATTGCTCAAATCAAGATCGGTAACACAGCCGTCGTCGTCGCAGACCACACCATTCCAATTACAGTAATCGACACTTTCACTCCACTGCATCAGTTTCCTGGACGAATCGTATTTGAGATCATTCTTCAATTGGAGCAACAGAGAGAGCTGATCGTCAGGGCATCGTCCAGAGACCAAAGAAATTCCTATGCTAAAAAGAATGGGGCGGATGAAAATCAAAGAAATGCATGAAAAGAAAAGATTTCTCATCGGGACGGATTAATGGAAAGGTCCATACGGATAAAGAATGGGGAACGTGGTGTGAATTAGTAATGGGAATTAGGAAGTTCATAAGCCAAAAGGTTGACCTTCGGGCATGTGTGGGTTGGGCAAGACCAGAAAGAAGAATCCGAATGCGAAGAGGAAGAGCAGAGAGGAAGACGAAGAATTGAAGAAAACAGAAATTAGGGGAAATTGCACTGAAGGATAATGGTGGAACGGTCAGCGATGGGGAAATGGCGGATTCAAAGTAAACCGCGTCTATGTGAACCCAAATACCCAATAATGCAAAATTTCCGCCGCCACAATGCCATCAGACTTTCTTTTTCTTACTCATTGTATTACAATTTCCCATGTAAAACCGAACATCAGTAACAAATATTGCCATATTCAAACTTATTTAGTAGATATAGCAAAAAATTTTTTAAAGAATTATAAATATAGTAATATCTAGTTCAACTTTGTAATAGTTCAAATATCATATTTGTTTCATCCTAGGTGTATAAACTGGTCAAAACTCAAATTGTTATTTTAAATCCATTTAATCTATATTCTCTTACATTTATTGAATGAAATTAACAATTTAGTTATAATTATTATTATTATTTTAAAGTTTAGAACTTGTAATAGTTCAATTTCGTGTTTAAGTTCATTTTTTTTAAAAAAAACAGAAACAGAAACTTAGCATAACAAAATAGAAATTATCAAAAATAAAAAAATTAACAAAATATTTACACTTTATAGAAAAACAAGTGCAATGACTTTTTGTCTTTTAGTGATTTTTTCTATAAAGGGTAAACGGTTTTTTTTTTTTCTTTCTATATTTGAAAAAAAACTCAAAAAAAATCCATCAAATTAACTACAAATGTTTATCATATAGCAACTTAGCCTTTGTAATTTCTAAATATATATTTTGTACTAACCAATTTATCCATCTACATATGTAATTTTCATCCATTTTTTTACAATAATTTTCAGAAAATGAAACTGTTACCAACTTTAAAATTCAAAGACCAAATTAATAGAATATTAAAGTTTAGTGATTAAATTGTTATAAGATTTAAAATACAAAAACTAAATTGTTACGAAATTAAAGACTAAATTGCTACTCTTATTAAAAGCAAAGGACCAAACTATGTTTCTTAACTTATTTAAATGACCCTTATTGATTAGTAGGCAAACTCATGGGAGGTATTATTAATTTTTTATAATAATTTTCATGCAATAAAAAGATATCATATAGATATATTATTAAATTTCAAATAAACGAAAGCAAAGGATTAAGTACTATTTTAACCCCAAAAAATTCATATATATATGTTTCATCTTAACCATCAGAATAGGCTTTTTTTTTTTTTTTTACTTCATTCGGTCGAATTAAATAAAACTATAAATATACCAATATAAGCATAACTGATTACTATCAATGCAGAGGTAACAAAAGGAATCTATTAGTCATAAAATTAAATTTTGTGTAAAATAAGCATAACTGATCACAAACGAGCTGTCTGGAAATTATTTACCTTATTAAATTCAGTCTTTTTCGAAGACTGAACACAATAAAATTCAGTATAAAAGATCCCTAGTTTCACACTAAATCCCCAATTTTAGCTTAAAAAAACGAGGGAGTGCCAAGGAGAGAGGGGTTGGGTGGGTGATTGAAAGGAAGAGGATAACGAAGGGAGAGGAGGTAGAGAGAAAGAAAGAGTAAAATAAATTCAAATTTCAGATTTATGAGAGTTTGAGGGATTGATTTTTAGCTTTATTAAATTTCAAGGTTTAATTTTTTCACTTGAAAGTTGAGGGTACAATTTTTACACTTACAAAAGTTAAAATTTTCAAATTAAAAGTTTTGAGTGTTTAATTGTCAGTACCAACATTGAAGACCATCAACAATCCAGACTCTGATCTCTCTGAATCCAAAAATGTTGTGGATGAAATTTTGGAGGAAGCTCCTTTGGTTGGTATTGTGGCTTTCTCCAAATGCCATAGGAGGCAACAATGTGGCTCACATCCTTGCTAGAGCTACTTTTGATAACTCTTTGGAATTGTAATTACTCAGGGACGTTTTTTTCAACAAAAAAAAAAAAAAAACTATCGACATTGATTTTTGCACTTTGCCCCAGTTTCAAAAGTGACTAAAACAAGAGCTATCACATCACAGAGGTCGATAAACATGAACTTTAGCATGATAAAAATCCAAACATCTTTTAATTTACCTTTCGTAGCATTGAACTCGTGCAGATCCATCGTCCGAGGTCTCTTAAGTCAAGCTTTTCAACCTCTGAGAATCACTCAATGCAAATTACATCACAAATAGACAATAATTTGTTAAGAAACAAGAGATTGTGAGCAAATAGTAACACAAACTAAGACATCATAGGCAATTAGAAAAACAGAAAACTGTGTCTTACCATCATGCATAAATATTACCACTACCAAAAAATAAAAAACATAAAGTTCACCATTCTAAAGTCCACAGCCATGATTCACAATCATAACATCCAATAAAAGAGATGGATTCGTTAAGATTCAAAAGGGATTCTTTTTCCTACCCAATGCCTCTCTGCATTTGAGTTTCACTATGAATCCGATATCATATGACTCTCAATTCCTGGTCTTCTTCTGTCAACAACGGGCAAAAGAAGTTAAAAGTTCTTCCATAAATCATATAATATAAGTTGCAAGAGTTGGCGTCTGCCCTTGAAACATTTTGACCTTTTTTAGAAGGATCATTAACAACAGGCATTCTATTAGACGAAGAGAAACGAACTGATTAGAAAGATAAATTGCTTAAAACACAAACAGTAGCAAGATTGTTCAACCCTCATCTCCTCACAAATGCATGCAAACCTCTTCAGGAAACCAACTTCAATAGTAAGCTAGTTTCAAAATGTCTGAATCATTGAACCCTGTAGTGTTTTTCCACTCTCTCAAATTTCCATTGACAAAATCACAAATGCAAACTCTAAGCATAAGAAAGTGCATACACTTTTAAATGTTTTTCTTAGATGTTCAAATGATTTAATAAAACAACTTCTCCTATTCAAAGGGCTTCTATCGAATCAATAACTTCATCTCTTTAAGCCATCCATATAGAAAACCATGTTTCTTTTTAGGATTAAGAAGAGAAAATAAAGGATTGAGACAAACAATTAAAAGTTCAAAAAAACAGTATCATTCCTTGAAATCAATAACAATTTAGTACTCTAAAGGGAATCACAACGTCCTAATTATCCCCCCATATTTTGATTAAAAAATGAAGATATTGGATTCTTGAATATGACCAAAAGCACAGACATGCGGAAAGCAGAAAGATAACATATAGTACTGAATTTTTTAAAGTAAAACATAAAAGATTACCAGGTTTGCCTCCAAACAAACCCTTTCTCAGATTGTTCTGCTTCTAGAATCTTTAAACTCCCATGTCTCCGGAACCAACTACAACCAGAGAGATGAAATATTAAAAGGCATATTAAACACCACGATCCAAAAAGACACACACCTAGCTATACAAATGTAACACCATAACTTACCTTACCTAAACTGAACTTGAGTTGCGGAACCAAAACCTTCTTCATTGAGTCTGGACTCCATTGGCTGACCAGGATACTCAAAATTCATGTCCTTGTTAGGAATGGTTTCATCACCCATATCACTTGTTTAAAGGCAGCATTGGATTTTCGTGATTTATAGTCTGTTGATGTAGTCCGATAAGTATTTTGTATTCCTCCTCTTCAATAGCCCCATTTGCATCAAAATGAGTGTCGAATGCTATTTTCCTCATCTTATTAGGAAGTGACATCTACAGTGTCTGATACTAGACAGGTCAAAGTCTTCAAAATCTGTGGTGTAAACCCATGGAGGAGGGAGGCCTATACAAAGTTCTCCACTTATTTTAAATTTGTGGTAGGCATGGAACCGCTACTTGAGATGAAATCGACTTATTTGTCTGAACATGATCTGGCTCAAACAAGAAAAGATAGGGGCTAAAGTAGTTGTCCAAATTTCACTGATTTTCTAACAAAGGTTGGATAGAAACCTATTCACGCTCATTCACATATTGAAGATCCCACCAGGAAGGAATATTTGTTTACAGAGAATCAATCTTGTCTCTTTACATCGTGGGAAATTTTCATGTCAAACCTCTGGGGGATAAATTCTTCTCTCTGAATTATCAGTCATCCTGCCATACAGATTAATATTCATCTTACCGAAACTTAGCGCCTCCTAGATACCATGTGATTTTCTGTTGCTATTTTTTAATTGGAATAGAAACAAAGCGAACCAGGATAAATTTCTTCAAATATGAAAAAGTGTGGAGCCGGTAATTAAATCTTTAACCTATATTAGATAGAAAACAAATCTGTTAGTGATCAGAAGACGAAGAATGGAAAGAATAAATAAATAGGAAATAAATTATGGTTATTATTATTATTTAAAAAAAAAAGGTTCCATCGCCAAATGATCATAAAATGAAGAGGGTGGGGGGAATTGTTAGAAGAGGAAAGTATTGGATATCACCACGTGATTTCCAGCAATATATATATAAATATATATCTAACCAAATAGCTCGTTGGCAAGACATTCCCTTCCAAGGTGACACTCAAATTTCTGGTAAACTGCGACAGCAATCTGTAAAGCAGGAAATCCACCAACATTTTTTCAAGACTTTGGAGTTCTCCTTCCTGGACTAATTGTTGTGTACGGAGAATGAAAGTAAGCCTCGTCAAAATTGTAAACCAATCATTGTAACTAAAGGAATGGATGTCAGCCTGCACAAGTACAAATTCATTCAATAGGACTTGCATTCGCAGTCTGTGTTAACTATCCCCAATTTTTTGCGTTAACTAGAATTAGAATATTTGGTTCTCAAAAAGAAGCAACATTAGGAGTATAATAACTAGAAAGAAAAAATGACAATAAGAAATTGACCTTTTATATGCTGAATTATGTATAAATAGCTCACAAAAAAATTGTATAAAACTGAATCAAAGAGGACGAAGGTAAAAATCAAACACGTACTTGTGGATATTTAAAGCACAGCAACACATAAAAGAACAACTGAAAATACATCGATTGCAAAGTAAAATTATATCAAAATGACAAAGATCATCCGAACTCCCCACAGTTTGGCAAAAAGAACAAATGAATCTACATCGATTAGACAGTTACAAAGTACAATTATGTCAAATGCACAAGGATCTTCCTGAACTCCCCAAAATTTGACAAAAAGAACAACTGAAGCTACATCAACCACAATGTAAATTGTAAACGTAGACGGAAAAAACAATTAAAATGATATGAAGAAGAGCAACAGTCCAAACCTCGCGAGAAATTAACGTATCTTCAAAACATGACAATCTGAAATTAATCAAAGACAGTCATCGAGCAATTAGCGTATGTTAGCCTCGTAGAGTGAAAGCATATCATATCTCAAGAAATTAGCCTATGTTCGAACACGACTAGTTCAAAACATGATCGTAGATTGAAATGTAAATATCAATTCGTTTCAGAAGAAAGATATTTAAATTATCACCATAACCTAACTAGTGTAAACCGATACCTGGTCTTACATCCGAAAGTGCATATAAGCAATACGTAGCATACTTCGCTAATGATTCATGTCATTTTATAGGAAACAAATCTGCAAGCATTGCTAGGCCAACGAGACATTGGTACAAAATAGATAACAAGAATATGTGCCTTACAACTAGCACGAGGTTTTCGAGCGCTAAGAGCCTAAAACTAGAAATTCGAACCTCCCAACCACCGTATTACATGATCGATTCTCAATATCTGAACACTTACCTCGTTGGCGATTGATTCCGATGAAGACCTCAGCGTCAGAACAAAGTAAATTTTCAGGGCGATGAATTCAGACAGAGTTCTCACTCTTTTTACGTAACCTAATTGAACTCTTGAAGCGACAAAGTTCCATTTTCCTTTCTAATTCCATTGCTATTTGCTGGAGGGAGACGTACCCAACGACTGCATTTTTCTACCGGGAAAGAGTGAGACGTTCTTTTCTTAACTGTCTTCTTTAGCATAACAACGACGCTAGATCAGCTGCGATCAGGTGTTTCGTGCTCTGGGTGTGGAGCAATAAGATTGCCACGTGTTCCATTGGTATGCAACCGATGGTATAAAGTTTCATAATCTGACGGTTCAGACAAAGAAACAAATTTTTGGCACCGGATATGGGATACAATCAAAATGGTGCTCTTTGTTCACTAGTTGGCACTTGACTTTTAAGAGCGAGGACTCATCCGTCAAAATCATTTTTTTCGACCGAATCGTTAAATGTCTAAATCTAGTTGAAGAGTAAAAGTCAATATTGGTTAGTTTAATTCTTTAAGAAACTAAAAATTTTCAATTTGATACTGATTGACTCCTTTTCTTCCTTGACCAATTGATCTCAATTTGATCGATCGATTCACTTTTTCAATCTACTATGGACCTCTACCAGAATGAGCCAAACTTTCTTTTAAATTAGCAAAAATATATTATATTGAACCCAACTATGGGTTGATTTTAATTGTATCTTAAAAAAGATAATAATAAAAATTTATATCATGCACAGATCTCTTTTCCAATATAACAAAACTACTAAAAAAAATATTTCTAAATATAATAAAATTTTACTTTCTATCGACGGTAGTCATGAATACACCCATATATTCTCAATAAATGTTTTTAGTAAATGCGGCTAGTTTGTGGTTGTTTTTTTTTTAAAAAAAAAAAAGCATTTTTACTACAAAATTTGAAACATATTTCCATTGTATTTCTTTGCAGAACAATTGTTACTGGGCCTCTTGCATCACTGGTATTTAAGTAAAAAATAATAGATAAAATACTTGCATGTATAGCACAACAATTGAGAAAAGACTAATAGCACGGATGACTGCAATCAATGAATTATTATCGATAATTACTACTAGTGGTAACTTTCAATACGAAAAACGTTCTATCAATTACTATCACTTATAAATACTATCGGTGGTGGTGCTATGAATGATAGTTTCTATTTGAGAAACGTGCTATTAATTGCTATGACTAACAACTGCTATCAGTTATAACTCTTAGATTGAGTAATAGTTGATATGAGTAATGTAAACACATGCACTAAAGGGTAAACTTGGAATTGTAAAAAAAAATCAAGTTGACCGATCAATATTTGCACATATTTTAAAGTTGTGTTGTATTTTTCATATTATTATTTTTATTGCGCTATTTGATGTACTTTTCTCTATTATTATTATTAAATCAAATTTAGTAAAAAAAATATTTAAGAGAATATGTTTAAGATTTAATGAAAGTACGTTAATCAAAATTTGTACCAAGATCAAAATGATATTTTAATGTCATGATACAACATGAACTACACCCATTGCTTTAATCGAAATCAACTTCATAATTCAAGGTTTTTATTTTTAAAAAAATACAATTTTTATAACAACCAATTTGACAATTGGAAAGAAAACTCTTTACATTGACTATTTCATTCGATACAAGGACAAGCTATATGCGTAACCAAACACTCCCGTTGCAGCAAATTTGGGGGAGGGAGCTGACCGTGACCGTGGAGAATTCTTTAAGCTTTCCTCCTCGACAGCGCGAACGTTGGTAATGGCGATTGAAAGGGTTTAAAAGCAAGAGTGAAGACCCAACATCTATTCAAGAAATGGACATGGACACCGACGAAAATTCGAATGCCAAAGGTGAAAGCTATTTCTATTCTGTACTTTTTTCGGATTTTCATATTCATCGTATACGACTGAGATTCTTTCGTTTACGATTTTCGTAACGACGAGTATCTGTGTTTTAAAGGAAAGGAAGGGCAGGGGAAGCTCATAATGGTAATATTAGTGGGCGCACCTGGAAGCGGCAAGTCCACCTTTTGCGAACTTGTTATGGGTTCCTCTTCTCGCCCTTGGGTTCGAATCTGCCAGGTTTCTCTCATACAATGAATGCTTTCTGTTTGATGAAATGCTTCTTTGAACTTCAGTAACACTGTAGCCCGTTCCAGTTTCTTGCTTTAGAATCCTGAGTTTGGCACATTTGAAGTGGTTTAGTTGTCTCAATTCTGATTAAAAGTGCCACCTTAATAATCACTTGGGTCATTCTATAAGTGTTTCCAAACAGTTAAAATCACCAATGTCATTTTTAAAATCACTATGGAGCATACCTACCTGTAATGATTCAAATGTAATGTTGACATGAAAATTGCATTTAAAAGTATAAAATTAAATATTTAATTATTTTTGAGTAATCCGGAGTAATTTTAAACATGATCTTAACAATTTCAAAATTACTCCCCACTGAATTCTTCTCACTTTTTCTAAAACCAGTACAAATCACTTTAAAAAATGATGAGTTTGAGTTGGTAGTGTTTTTGGCATATTTTTTCACTCGTGAAATGTCACAAAAGAAGGTTGTTTTTATTTGTTTTAGGATACCATTGGAAATGGCAAGTCTGGAACCAGAGCACAGTGCTTGAAGAGTGCAACGAGTGCGCTGAATGATGGAAAGAGTGTATTTGTGGACAGGTGCAATCTTGAAATAGAGCAGCGTGCAGATTTTGTGAAGCTCGGTGGCCCTCAAGTGGATGTACATGCTGTTGTATTAGATCTTCCTGCACAGCTCTGTATCTCTCGTTCTGTTAAGCGGACTGGTCATGAAGGGAACTTATCTGGTGGAAAAGCTGCTGCTGTTGTGAATAAAATGCTGCAAAAGAAAGAATTGCCCAAACTTAGTGAAGGGTTCACTCGCATAACCTTTTGCCATAATGAGTCTGATGTTCAATCTGCTATAGATATGTACAAATCGCTTGATTTACATGATATGCTTCCACATGGATGTTTTGGACAGAAGAACCCAGACAAGAAAGTACAACTTGGCATAATGAAGTTCTTGAAGAAAGCAGAAAAACCTTCAAAAACATGTTCTAGTGCCAATACATACAAGAATTCTCCAACTCCTCAACCTACCCCGGAAAAGAGGGAGTCTTCTGGTAAAAAGGAAGAGTCTGCCTGCACAATGTCGCGAAATGTAGGTATGGAGTCAGAGAAAGGTGAAAGTCCAGGCGTTAGATCCTTAGAAGACAATATTTCTCAAAGTGATCCACCAACTCTTGCATTCCCATCTATTTCGACTTCAGATTTCAAGTTTAGCCATGAAAAGGCTGCTGAAATTATTGTTGAAAAGGTTGAAGAATTCATGGATAAGCTTGGAAATGCCAGACTTGTACTGGTAGACCTGAGTCATGGATCAAAGATATTGTCTTTGGTTAAAGCTAAAGCAACTGAGAAAAATATTAGTTCCACCAAGTTTTTTACATTTGTAGGTGATATAACTAAACTCAATTCAGAAGGTGGATTGCGCTGCAATGTTGTAGCCAATGCTGCAAACTGGTATACTTGTGGCATATTTATGTTATCTCCATGCCAATGTCGTAGAATCATAATTGTTCATTTATGGTTAAGTAATGTACGAGAAAGTTATGATACTTCTTATCTGTCATCTCTGCATTTGGTCAAGATAATTTCTCCAGTTGCCCTTACATTCTGAACTAATATCTATCAGGTGGCTGGCCCATAAAATGATCTACAGAAATAGGGATATTCTCAACATGATAGTTCGTAACAGATTGATCGACCTATATGATTTTTTTTTTCATTTGATTTTGAAGTAAATATATGTATTATGCCGTACAATCTCTACAAGGAAGGTACTTGATCAAGATATTCTGTGCAGGCGACTGAATCCGGGAGGTGGTGGTGTCAATGCTGCAATTTTTAGTGCTGCAGGTCCTGGTCTGGAAGTGGCAACTAAACAACAAGCAAACTCCCTTCAACCTGGCAATGCCTTAGCTGTTCAGTTGCCTTCAACTTCTCCTTTGTTAAATAAGGAAGGAGTAACCCATGTCATACATGTTCTTGGACCCAACATGAATCCACAAAGGCCAAATTATCTCAACAATGACTATGATGAAGGTTGCAAGCTTCTTCGCAATGCTTACTCTTCCCTATTTCAGGCCTTTATTTCGATCGTACAAGACAAATATAAGTCAGTTAAGGGAATTCATGAATGCCTCGGCTCAACACCTCCAGAACCACAAAAGCACTCTGAGCACAGTCATCACAAGCTTAAGAGAGAGAATTTACAAAATCTTGGAAGAACCAAAAAATGGAAAGGGTCTCAGAATTCAACCGAAGGATTAAACCAAAACAACAATAAGACTGTCCCCAAAAAGAGTAAGCACTGGGGTTCATGGGCACAAGCACTTTATGACACTGCAATGCATCCCGAGCGACATAGCGATACTTTACTAGAGACATCAGATGATGTTGTAGTACTGAATGATATTTATCCGAAGGTACTTTTCAGTTTTCATTCTTAGTTCCACTTCTACTACTGCCCTTGTTCTTTGATTGTTGGGTTGGAGTTACAACTGTCTTGAGTAATAACGGCTTTGTTTTTTGTAGTTTGAATGATAAAAGATTTAGGTGTAAGCTGGTCCGGACACTCACGGATATAAACAAAAAATGATAAAAGATTTACCTTTGAACTCTTTTTGCAGGCACACAAGCATCTTTTGGTAGTGGCTCGGCATGAAGGCCTCGATCAACTAGCCGACGTATGTAAAGAACACCTTCCATTGTTGAGGACAATGCACGCTATGGGTTTGAAGTGGATCAATAAGTTCTATCATGAAGATGCATCATTGGTCTTTCGCCTCGGATACCACTCGGTAGGTCACTAGTTCATTGCGGTGGTGGGATCAAATACATACCAGAAATTCTGATAGACAAAGTGTTCTCTCTACCTTTTTGCAGGCTCCGTCAATGAGGCAGCTGCACCTACATGTTATAAGCCAGGATTTTGATTCCAGTCATCTAAAAAACAAGAAGCACTGGAATTCTTTCAACACCGATTTCTTCAGAGACTCGGTCACCGTTATAGACGAAGTCAGAAGCCATGGAAAGGCGAGCATCATGGACAACGAGAGCTTGATGTCTATGGAGTTACGTTGCAACAGATGCAGAAGTGCTCATCCCAACTTACCCAAGTTGAAAGCGCATATGTCCAAATGCCAAGCGCCTTTCCCTTCCACACTGCTTGAGGGCGGTCGTTTAGTCATTGCGCCAAGTAATGCTCCTCTTTCTTAGCTTTCATAATGTCTTCCACACACAAAAATTTTGTTGTAAATATTTTGAGCTCAATATCTTTGGGGTTTATGTAGTTCTGATGGCCTCGAGAAGCATTAGTTAATAGTTATAAGTAATATCACATTTTGTCTATCAGAGTACCACTGTACTCGTGGAATTTGGAAGATTCAAGTTCTACGATTCCATTTAATCGCACACAATTTTCAAACTACATTTTAGTTAGATTTTTATTTTAAGTTTAATTTATATTTATTCCTTTCTTTTTATTTTTTTGGAAAAAAGTCTTATAAGTTTGTAAATGTTATATTTTGCTCAAATTGAGTTTAGTTTTTGTTGTATTTTTAATTGGCTTGACATATTTCTTTTAATTTGAGAGAAAGTATCCTAATCATATTTATCTATTTACCCTCTCTTCTTAGTTGAAAAGTGGTTGAGATTTCTTGGGATCTTTTTAGTTGATCCAACTGTGGAAGATGTGTGGTTATGATTGGAGGATTTGAAATTATTTGATTTTTTTGCTGTGAAGAAATAAATAAGAGGAAAAAAAAAGTCGATGACTTGAATGCGTTGAACATTTTTTTTATCCGTAAAAAGGAGTGTTATTTTCTCTGGTTGATGTTCTTCATGTTATTTTAGGGGAACTAGAGCAGTGTCATGTGATTGGCTATTTTTCTTATTGATGTTGAAACATATGTATGCAAAGGATTCGTTATTTTTGGGGTGTAGATACCGTGGGGGAACCTAACTCAGGATACAAGATCATAATGTGCTGAAGACACATTGAAATACTCTTACAAGGGGAGCTTGTATTTTTTATCTATGTATTAGACAGGAGAGTCTCGGATACAACATAGAGATATCAATCTTGTATCAGTATGGGTTTAGTTATTATCGCGAGTTATAACTTTTATTGTAACTTTATAAGTTCTAGTGATAATAATAAATCAGATCGGGTGAAAACCCCCAGACGTAGGCTGAACTGTCGAATTGGTTAACGTCTTTGTGTCTCTTACTATTTATTTGACTATTGTTGCATAGCTTCTTTTCTTAATCTAGAATTATCAGTGTAACTACTATACTACGATCCTAATCCGCTTTTCAGTTTTCATTAAGTTTCTTGACTTGTATTTTACACTTTTATCTTTGTTGTCAACTTTTTTATGATCTAAAATTATTTTTTAATAGTGATATAAAACTAGTGAAAAATAATTATTTTTTATTCTTTTCAATTAATTATTAGAAATCAACAGTTGAAGGCAAGTATTTTTTTAATTTAAAAAAAAACAAATCTTTGTTATAAGGTTAAATCTTGAAACTTCAATTTGAAAACAAACTAAAAGACATGAGTGTAACAATGTAGCATTTTGAAGTTTAAAAATAAAAATAAAAAAAATTAAGCAACAGGTAAAAAGTTAAATATTTGGAATTAAAGACTAAATGAAAAATACTTAAAACCTAGACACCAAAATTGATTTTTAGGAAAAATGACGAGGTGCTTGATAGTGATTTTGATACTTTTATACAAAAATATGGTGTTTGACCACCTTAAAAAAATGATTTAGAAAAATAAAAATTCATTAAAAATGAATTCGTGAAATATTACCTCTCCAGTGATTCTTGAAAAATGATAATCAGGAATCACCATTTAATTTTATATATTTTTGAAATATCCAAAATACATTTCTTTTTAGTAATTTGATAATTTTAAAACTACTTTTGATACTAAACAAGATAAACTTTGATGCATTCTTTTAAGCCTCATTCTTATTAAGATAACCTTTTTAATTTTAACTCTTTAGATTGCAGCTTTGATTAAAATTGTTATTTTATCACACAAAATTAAAAATTTTAAGCGGCGGCTCAGGGCATTTATTTGTAGATTCTTCACCAATCAAAATCTTCAAACCATCATATTAAAACCAAAAGAAAAGTTGTGCATCCACTTTGATTTTTAATTAGAAAGAAAATATCTTCTTTATTTAAAAAAAAAAGAACTTTTAAAATAATCCTCATTGGAGCTTCAATTATTGTGGTTTATTTCAATTATTTTGAGAATTAAAGTATTATTATTACAAATGAAGTGTTTTGCTTTTGCAGTCTCCATCTTTTTGGAGGATCATCCAATGTGTCTCACCTTTGTTTACATTAACCAATTGGGCATTAGATTTGAGGGTTTTAGTTTTTGTATTTAACCAAACATCACGTGAGGAGCACGTAGAAAATATTGTTCTCAATAAGAAAATCTTCAGAGGAATTTACATCACAAAATACTTTTTTTTTCTTTTTTCTAATAAAATCTCAAATCAAACACTTCTTTTTCCCTAAAGATGACACGATTATGAGCAAAGTAAATGCTGCAAAAGCTGATGAAATTTATTGTTATTATTATTTGGTTTCACTGAGGATTGGGAGGGCGGCTGTTGGCAGCAGAGACTCTTGAGCCCCATTCCAATAGCTCTTTGCTTGTATCATCCTTGTGAGCAATTACCTCAATGAAACACAAGCTATCCTTTTCAGCTCCTGTAGCTGTTTCAATGGCCTCGACAAGCTCTTCCTCGCACCGAACCTACAACAACGAATCGAATCAAAATCCTTCCTACCCACATATCTCAAACCAGCTTGTTCGATATCGACTTACCTTTGTCGTCCAACACTTTCCCTCACCGTTGTGGATTGCATCCACCAATGCCGTGTAGTTCCAGTTCTTGATCACATTATAAGGCCCGTCGTGGATCTCGACTTCAATAGTGTAGCCACCATTGTTTATCAAGAATATGATGGTTTTTTGTCCGCAACGGATCATTGTTGATATGTCTTGTGCAGTCACCTGTGACGTACCAATGATCACCCAATGTTTTTCGATAATGTAAGATCGTAGTCAAAGAAATTGATCGAACCAATTTTTTACCTGGAAACTTCCATCACCAATACAAGCAATTACTCTTTTTTCTGGAACAGCTTGTGCATATCCAAGAGTAGCACCAACTGACCAACCAATAGAACCATATTGCATTTGAAATTCATATCTGCAAATAAACAAATACAAGGAAATCAAATTTTAGGATCTAAACGTAATGGTTGAACAAATGAATTAACCAAATTTTCAAACAATGCCTACCCGCATCCTTTTGGTAATTTAAGTTTCTGGCAGTTAAACCAAGAGTCCCCTGTCTCAGCAATCACAGCCGTTTGATTACTAAGCATCTTCTGAATATGTTGGAACAAAATATTAACTCTCAATGGCTCCTTAGGCTCAGATTTCAAAGGACATCCTTCAGGAACAAAGATTCTATGGTAGTTTTCATACGCGGTAGTGTTTTTATTCAAACGCTTTGAAAGTGCTTGAAGGAAATCTTTCATTAGAACACATCCAAATGTAGGTCCATTGCCAATGGTCACTCGATCAGGCTGCACGATAATGGCCTTCTCCCTTTTGAGTAAAAGGGAGTACCCAACAGAGCTGTAATCATTGAAAATCGGCCCGGCAAACAAGTATGCATCGGCAGATTCGACGATCTCGGCACAGAAGGCAGTACTGACAGCACCCCAGTAAGTTCCAATGAAATGAGGATGGTGCTCAGGTACCAGGCCTTTCGCCGATGGCATCACAGCCAAGGCATAGCCACAAGCATCAGCAAGCTCCACAAATGCATCAGAAGCCTTTGCAACTCGCATTTTAGGCCCACCAACAAGCACTGGCTTCACAGCCTTGTTCAAGAAATGTGCTGCTGCTTCCACTGCTGCCTCTAGCCCATGTGGATTGCTCACTCTGTTTCCATCACAGATATCCATTCAATAATAAATTCACTCCCTAAACTTCCAAGAAATTTGAAATTAACCCAAAATCTTGCTACGTAGAAGAAGACCCAACAGGTGAAAATCAAGATTAATTAGAGAGAAAACATTGCAAGGTTTAAACACAGGACATTCTCCTATGCCATGGAGCAAATGCTTAAGCTGATTGACGAACGTAAATTAAATAGTATACCACAGACTCGTTTATGAATCAAAGTTTAGAATGTAAATTTGTTTAGATAACTTACTTGGGAGAAAGTGAAAAAGGAACTGGATCACGGCTGAAAGTAGGATGAGGAATCCCAGGCAAATTACAACTAATACTAATATAAACAGGCTTGCTTTCTTTCAAGGCAGTAGAAATGGCAGTATCAATCAACTCATGAGCATCTTCAAGATTATTCACAACAGCCTAAACAAAAAACCAACAAATCCCCTCATTAATCTAGAATAAAAAAACGGAAATAATAATAAAGAACCATGCCACGAAATCTTGTATAGTTACCTGAAAGCAAGTGACGGTTTGAAAGCATCGTAGTTCTTGGCTGAAATCAGGGAGGCCGATTGTATGATGAAGGATTCTGTTAGTTCCATAATCGTTGGAGTTAGGACCACCAACGATACAAATGAGTGGCAAGTTCTCACTATAAGCACCGGCGATGGCATTCAGAACGGAAAGACCACCGACGGTAAACGTGACAACACACGCGCCAACGCCGCGGGACCTAGCGTAGCCATCAGCGGCGTATCCAGCATTAAGCTCGTTACAGCAGCCGATGTTATTAAGCGCAGGCTCAGCGATTAAATGATCGAGAAGCGTGAGGTTAAAATCGCCGGGGACGGTGAAAACATCGGTGACGCCGATTTGGACAAGGCGGCGGGCGAGGTGGCGGCCAAGGGTGGCGTCGGAGGAGTTAACGACGGTGGAGGGGACAGAGTTTTGGATGGTGCAAACAGAGCCGTTGGATGGGCAACAAACGACGTTGTTTTGGGGTTTGCAAATGTCGAGTGATCCGATTTTAGTGTCCATTAAAGGAATGAGTGAAAGAATTGGGAGTGGTTTTTGGAAGAGAGAAAAGTGGTATTTTGGGGAAATAGAGAAGAATGGTGGTTTTTGAGTGATGTGAAAATGGAGAGGAAATGAAGAGGTTTATATATAAAGAGAGGGAATGGCGTGGGAGTGGCAATGGGTGGCAAGTGGTGACACAAGAAACCATTTAACATTATTTAATTATCTAAAAAGTTAAAAATTAATTAATTAAATAAATAAATAAATAAATAAGCGGTTTTGGAAAAAAGGGGTATTTTTGGAGTGCGGTGATGTCTGTGGATTCTCATGGGTTGGGAATCCGTAATAATTGTGATTTGGAGTTTCACGACTAAATCCATTTTTCCTAAACCCTAATTTACCAATGTTCCATCATTATAAATAATAATAATAATAATATGAGAAATAGTGAATTCCTATTATGCTTTTTCCAAATAATAATAATAATAATAATAATAATAATAATAATAATAATAATAATAACAACTTCATGTTTATGCCGGTGGAGACAATTTAATATTGTTCCAATCATTGCTTGTCACGTAAGTAACATTGAAGAATTACATAAAGTTTATGAAATAAATAATAAATTATTTAATGATGTGTCAAATAATGAATGAAAGTAGTATGTATCATAATAATATTGATTTTTTTTTGTTGTGTAGTATCAATTTGGACATTAGACCGTTAAAACGAGCCATGAATTTGAAGGTTAGATGTTTGATTTTCCAACTCCACGTATTGTCAACAAAAAATGCACATTAAATCTTCAATGTTATCATTTTTTTAATTTTTGAACTTGGATAAATTGATGTGGTCTATTATTACTTATTTTCTCTTTTAATTTTAGTATACCAACTACCAAGTGAAAGACCGAACCTTAATAAATGACGTGTTAATTATTGTTGAGTTGAGCTCACTTGTTATTGTTACTATTTTTTTAATTATCTGTCCTTTTTTTTCAACCACGTGGTATAAATAGAGATCAAAACCTCAAACTTTAAAAGAAATAGTATACATCAATTTCTATAACGACCAAGTTCCCTAACCCTTCTTTTCCAACAAAAAGTAATAAAATAAACTCTCATTCACTTCTAATTTCACTATAATAACATGCACGTTAAATTTGTCTTAAAATTTTCGAAGAACAAATTATATATTATAATTGCTTAAGTTTCACTATTTGTTTCGTCGCTATCAAAATTAAATTTTAAAATTCGTTTCAAGAATTGCTTTAAATTAATAAATAGATACCTAAGGCAAACAATTTGAAACAAGCCTCTAATAAAATTGTGATATTTTAAAATATAAGGATCAAATTGAAATCGAATCTAGTTCCAATTAGTTATTAGGAATTCATAATATCTAATATAAACTATTAATTGAGATTAATTTATAGTTAATTGAAATACAAGACTAAAATAAAAATATATATATCAATAAAACTTCAATATGAGTCTAAATTTGTATTTTAACCAAAATATCACGTACACGTAGTTAGAAGAAGACTCGAGAAAAAAAAAATTCATGCATTTTGGTGAAGGCTTCACCCTGAATTGTCCACGTCAGTGGGTTCCAACGGCTCCAGTTGGATCATGATGTGGCTGTGTGTGTGTTGGGGGGGGGGGGGGGGGGGGGAGGGGGGGGGGGGGGGGGGGGGGGGGGGGGGGGGGGGGGGGG
>JBBPDJ010000017.1:18396791-18408624 GCA_037974625.1 Cucumis cinereus | reverse complement strand
TGAATTTTCCACTTCAGTGGGTTCCAACGGCTCCAGTTGGGGTAGGATGTGGTTTTGCACACGTCCCCTCCCCCCCCCCCCCCCCCCTCCCCTCAATTGGTACTAATTTCTCGCATCACTTTTTTTTTCAAATATAAACGAAATTATGTTATTCTTTTTCTTTTTTTTCATGTGACAATTTTTAATTTTTTATGGAACAAATTTAATTTCTTTAGTACCATTAAATTTGAAAAAAGTGTTATAAATAACAAAAACTATTAAAATTATTCACAAATAAAGTAAATTTTTATTTTCTACCCGTAATAGACTGAAATCTATTATATAGATATATATCAATGTCATATGTCTTACTGAATCTATTATTATTTAATTTTATTATATTTGTAAATAATATAACTCCTTTAACTATATTTGAAAACATTCCATAAATTTTGTGTTTATCGTGTAGCCTTTAGAAATTTGAGGTAAATATAATATTAGGTATTTGAAACTTGAAATAATAAGTTAAGAATGACGTGGCAGGTTTTAAAAGTATAGATTATTTAAAGAATAGGTTGGTTTGGAAATGTTTTTTTTTTAATTTGTTAATTATTATTTTTGTTTGTTCTACAACATTATTGTTTGGAATCTCTCTTATTCTTTTGGCATGTGGATGTTTTGAACTTTGATTATAAATTGAATATTTTAAGTAATTCTTATTTCGTTTAAATAATTCAATTAAATGTGATTTGATAATAATTTTAGATATAATATATATGTACAACTAGGTACGAAGATTTGCAGATCTAACTTTAAAGGCATAAATATATGTTCTAATTATTGTTATAAGTATATTAGTGGAGATTTAAACTATTGACATCTTAGTTAATAGCGGAATTAAATCTATTATGATATTTAAATCTTCAAATAATTAGATACGTGTGGAAGAATAATATCGAAAATATTTTTGTGGTATTATCATTCTTATTTTGGGTAGAGATTTTAGCTTATAAAACATTTGGTATATCAATGTAAATCTAAAAATCATTTCATAAAAAAGGATACATAATTACACAATTTGCAAGCTTAATATAGGGAAATAAAAGAGTGAATTGAAAACTATAACCTCAAATTATGAATGGTGAATTTATTACTTCACATTGACCACCTCACCCAGGCCCCAATTTCAAATTCAGATTTTATTATTATTAAAATAATAATAGAAAAAATTAGTTCCTAAGTTTTGATCAATAGGTGTATTTAGTCCTTGAATTTTTAAATTTAAGTGACGGGAGGGCAATGAAGCTTGAACTTGGGTCAAAGACAATTTTACCACTAGAGTACCTTCTAATATTTGAATTTTTCAGTTATATATATAGAGAGAGAAATCATAAAGTTGAGAGAGACTCGAGCCCTTGTACCTATACTAAATTCGTCGGTATATATATTTATTTTTCCTAATGATATTATGCAAATTTAAAATCTAACGAATATGATTGGTGCTATTTTTTCAATTCTCGATATTTTGATCATAAAATCCAAAAAGATAAAACATAGTTTGAATTGCATATTTTTTACTATAAAATTTATTGTTTTAATTATTTAATTACTTGACAACCCAACAACACATGTATCAAAATATTTTAAAAGTTATATGAATGCATGCAAAAGGATTAGATCCAGTTACTTAGATCATTTTGGTGAAGTTTTTGTTTACAGTTTTATTTTTTTAAAATGTATATTTGTTTTCCCCTTAATTTTCGTGTTATGATTATCGTATTTATTAAATAAATACTTTAATTATATAAACAAAAAAAATAAAAAAAATTTCTTAGTTAAATTTTTCATTTTATCGCATGGTTTTTAAAACATTAGTAAAAAGAGAATAACCAAATAAAGTAATCTATAAATTAAAAGAAGAAGTATTTATAAACGTGGAATTAACATTCCAACTCCACATTTGACTTTGAAAATTATGTTTATAGACATCCATTCGTACCGATCATATTATCAAGGCTATATTTTTTTTTCGTGAATATTTATATGATATAATAAATTGGTTAACCATCATCAAAATTTTCCATATAAAGGTTTCAATTATTGATACTTGAATAAATATTTAAAACTAAGAAAAAAAACGACCAGTTATGCTATATATATATATATATACATATGATAGTCCATCCCAACACAGTAATACAATCTACTTTTGTCTCTACATACCAAGTCAAGGCCGCATGTGCCACACGCATATTTATATTGTCAAATAAAAGCATGTCATATAATTAAACAAAAACTTTAGATACTAATTATTTTTTTTGTGACAAATTTAATTCTTTATTTGTACCTTCAAAATGTTTATTATGGCATATCAGTATATGTATATTTTTAGTTTTCGTCTAATGTATTGCTAAGATGCAGAAATTATTCATTTTTTTCTCCAATTATCTCAATTTATCCAACACATAGTTTACTATTAACAATTTTTTTTAAATGAAATGCAGTCCTCCTAACTAATAGGCCTTGAACTGGGTTTAGAGGAAGTTGAAAGACAGTTTTACCACGAGGCTATCTTTCAAGATCGATATAATTTCAGTTAAAGAATATATAATTAAAATTAAAGATGCAATTATCAAACGTGAGTCACAAGATAGTCATAATTTTCAGGTCTGGTAATTCTGGATGCTTCCACGTTCACTTTGAGATGGATTAACCAAAATACAATTGTTTAAAACAGACTTAATTAAGAAAAAGAAATTAATTAATGTTATTACTTTTAATTCTTTTGGGAAATGTTAAATGGAAGTTAATAAGTTGGTCGTGGGGAGCAAGAAACAAAGGTGAAAAGGGTCAATTAAATGAAAATTGAAAACAAGGGGAAAAAGGGTGGTGACCGGTGACTGCCAACTGGCAAGCCACTTATATTCGAGGGGTTTAGGCGGTTTTCTTAAACCTGGTATTTGACCTCACTACTAAGAGTGTCTGCCATTGCGCCTGCCTAGCACGGACCATGGTTGCCACGTGTCATCCACTTACCGCCATTCACCTGTCCACTATAACTTTAATCTCATAAATATTTCTTATATTATATACCTTGTTTCTACTCTTACTTTGACACGTGTCACATCATTTTCATAATTAATAACTTAAATCCATTCCTGAGTACCTTAATATATATATATATATATGTATTATAGTAACCCCTGAATTGAGGTAATATGAAAATGTTTCATGCTACACCAATAAAATATTGTTACTAAATTTATTTCTTTTAGAAATAGAAAATTATTTTAGTCATCTAGTAACTATATTTTAATTTATGTTTTATGATTGTGATTATTTAATTTATTATAAAATATATTTCATTTTTTAAATACATTATTCAAACAAATTTAATCTACATGAGCCTTTTTTTTTTTTTTTTTTCTGAATCGAGAGCTTTCTTGAAAGTTCTTCGCCTTTTTTCAATATAAAATTTAAAATAATGGTTCGATTTGGACCTTTTAAGTTATTTCTCAATAATTCATTTAATATTCCATTTTACTTGCAATTTTTTGTTTTGAAGATTTTTTTATATTTTTTTTTAATGGAAGAAAAATAACATCAATCTTGAGATTTAGATTCCATTGGATAACCATGTCAATTTTTGTTTTTTCTTTTTGTTTTTTTATCTCATTTATAAAAATAGTAAGACCTCGTTTGGTCCGTGATTCATTTTTCGTTTTCATGTTTTCAAAAACAAGAAATACAAATAAAATAATTAACACGCGTTTGGTATACATGTTTTTAAAATAATTTCTAAAAACTAGTTTATTTAAACAAAAAAAAACAAGAAATTGATGTTTTTTGTGTTTTTAGATTTTGTTTTCAGAAATTGTGAGCATGAAATACACTATTGCATTTTCAAATTCACAATTAAACACAAATTTTAAATTTTGAATCCTAAATTTTAAATTTTAAATTGTAACTAAACGTGTTTTCGAATATAGTGAAAAATAAGATTCTGTATTTTTGTTCCACAATTTTTTTATCTTTCAAAATAATTTCTGAATCACGAAACAAACGGAATGAATGAAAATCATCAAATTCTAAAAAATAAAAACTACTTATTAGGAAAATCAAAATTTAAAATTTTTAAACTACTTAAAACTACTTTGTCCGTCTCTAATTGTCTATATTTTAAACTTTCCATTCTATTGTGTAAAATTTAAATTCAAATAAGTATATCAATTATTCTAAACTTTCAATTTCACTTTTTAACTTAAATGATGTGCACTAAATTATATTTTAAAATATACAAATTAACAATCGAACAGTTCTACCAAAATAAATTAACAATGGAACAGTTATACCAAAATTTATATAGTTGGTGTGAAATTTGACAAATTGAAGGTTCATTTAAAAATTGAGAGAATTTAACATCTTGGCAATTTTAAGAGACAAAATTTTGATTTTACTTTTAAACGTTAATGTACGAAACGAGAACAAGTTGTTTTAATTTTGATATTTAAATATATTTTAAAATGACAATAATTAGGTGTATTCTTTTCATCATACAAAAATAAACATTTTAACAATTATTTTTGTGCAGTAAAAAAATTTGAAACACAAGTGTATCTAGAATGTACTGTTTTTAAACAAGAAAAATGATAAATAAATACATGGATTAACCCGTTAATGGGAACGTGGATATTAAATATTCTTATATTTAAAATAATAATAAATACTTTTACCTTTAAGTATCGAATTTGCGCCTATTTCAAAAAAGGAAAAACAAAATCATCAATTTTTCATATAAAAAAATAATAGCAAAAATAAAAACAAAAACATAAATTTGCATTTATATCAGTAAGGCATTGAACGACAAATAATCTATTCAGATTAAAGATCGCAATTAACATTATTATTATTATTTTAAGATGACAATGAAATATGTATTTAATTTTTAAGATTATTTTGTAATTGATAATTATTATAAAGTGTGAAGCCAATAAATTAGTTCCAAAAAAAAAAAAAAAAAACCCGGAAAATTGAAAAAATGACTTTAGCTTCGGAAAGTGGTTGAAATCGAAAGGCAGAAGCCAGTTTAGAAAAATTGTATTATCCAAATTCCAACGAAAGAAAGTGACTGTCCTCCCCGTGAAGTGCACGTGATATTCATCTCTCCCAATAAAAACTCCATTAATTTGATTTCTGTTTCTTCTTTCTTTTTCTTTTTGAACGATTTGTGTGTGGTTGTGAAACCCGAACCAAATTAGGGATTAATTAAATAAAATTTTAATTTCTAGGGATCCTGATTTTTGTTAAAATTAATTAAAGTAAATTTTAATAAATGAAATTGAAAGATGGTGTAGGCTGAAAATGAAATTAAAAGTTATAAGGTGAAAACGAAATTTGAGGAATAAAATGTTGATATTTGTCCGTACGATGGCATTTTCAGCTACTTTTGTTTGACTGGAATGTATCCGCCAACATATTTGGAACTTTGATCGGTAGACTAGTCCGAGACGTTGGAAAGCTGTTAGATTCCAAGCCGCCACATAATCCAAACTAGTTTCTCAAAGGAATAATCAGATATGTAGCACCTTTTTTAGGGCCATTGAAGATGGAGGGTATGGGGGATGTGTTTCAAAATGGTTTGAAGATGAAAGATTTTTTGAAGATGGAATGCGAAATTGGAACCTTGAAGATGGAGGATTTGCATAAGAACGATTTTGCGTGTTGAAGATGAGGAGAAAGATCGCGCATTTCGAAAATGGAGAGTTGAAAAGTTTTTTATGTGATTTGATAGCTAGAAGTTTTATTAAAGTGTAATTATTTTCATTGTAGAGTTGGTTGTAGAAGCTACATATATGGCTATATTTTTTTTAGCAACTAATTAGCGTATCATACTCGCATTTTCGTATTTATGAAAGTGTGAATCACGTGAACCACATATGATTTGTTATATATCAAAACAAAAATCCAGTTTGCTATTTTTTAAAATGGACCTAAAAAAGGTCCTAGATACCTGATTATTCCAACTGTACCTTTGGGCCTTGGTCCCTGTGAGAATTATACGGCCCAAATCCTACACTTTCAATGCCTAAAACCAAGCTGGCCTATTCCACTTCACACCTTCTCCAAAACAAATTGCAGAACTTAAATAACAAGAGTAACTGTAATATGCAACAATTTTAAGATTAATAGTTAAATATATAAGGACATATTTAAAAAATTATAAATATAGCAAAATTTATTAATAATAGACTTCTATTATCAATAAACTTTTACAAATTTAAAGCATTGCTAATTACTATATTTGCAATTATGAATTAAATTAAATTACGAGTTCGTGACTTCCCATATATATTATTTACTTTGGAGGTTAAGACACTACGAAGAGGAGGGGAACAAAAAAAAACACAATCTTGCCCTCAAATTGCAGATGGCAAACATCTCCTACAATGCAGATGCCAATTTCTTTTCCATATTTACTACCCTCAGCTATATACCCCTTTTTAAACTATTCATAAAATGTACATGAGACCTCAAAAATACAGTCAGTGTGTGTTGTTAATGGCAGACCTTTCACTTCAAGATAGGTTTCTGGCGGGTTTTTGTAAATGTAACATCCCCATTAAGTACTGAACCGATGAATTTTTCTACTTCTTCTTCTGTTATTTCACCCAAATGTGCTGCAAATTTTCCTTTACGACGTTTGTAAGCGATCAATATTTGATTAGACGATTTGAATCCTGCACTATCAAATACGTTTAGGAATGATGGTTGTTTTGTTGCATCTACAAGAGCGTAGGATATGGTTTCCTTTGAGCCAGGCGTATAGTTCTGCCGTCTTGACAGTGTCTTCTGAGACACCTGAAAATTTTAAATCGGAAAGAAAATGTAAATATATAACTGCTAGAAAACAAAATCAGAGTCACAATGCGTATCGTATTATTTGCACCCTCCATTCTTGAGATTTCTCTGGAACTCTAAATCACTCACCAGAATAATTCTCACTTCCTTCTTTTCTTTTTCATTGTATTTATAACTAAATTCCTCAACACACTTCTAAACCGATTACTAACATACTCATCAGTCTTCATAACCTACTAACATCCCCATTTATATCCTGTTAGAATTCCTATAAATAACAAGCAGACCATCAACAACCAAAAATGCAGTGGCTTCGGACCATGTTAGTGCTTCAAGAATGATTAGGCTATGCACGACTATGGAAGGTTTGGGAAAAACTGAAGAATTGATTAGTTGAATGCCTTTTTAATTGTTTCAGAAGTGATACCAAAATCACTCTAGAGACAAAACTTAAATAATTCCTACGAGACTTGTGTGCATTTTCATACTTAAAACTCAAAGGCACGATGGTGTACGACCCATGGTCAGAATCTATTCAAGTAAGTTTGTAAAGACTACTTATCAATCAACCATGAAAATAGTGTCGAAATAAGAAAGGTAAAGAACTACATGTCAACCAAGTAGTTTGAGGTGCTTAGATGCTCCATATCTTGTGGACTCGCACTCTAGCTTAAACCATTCTACACTATTCCAGTATTCCCTATCCCATCCTTTCCACTCACCCTATTTATAGCAAATCCCCCTAACAACTTCCCTAGTTTATTACTCATATACTATATTAAGCTTCCTAATACTGCCCTAATAATTGTAATCTAGTCAAATAGTCCATCCAGATTCGTTGTTGATAGAATTTTCATAGCCAGTTAGAGTTTAACGTTAGAGCCTTTGAAGCTCCTTATCCAAAACATGAATAAAATGGAAAAGATATGTTCTATGTCCATCCGAGTAAACCGAGAAAGTAAATATACTTAAATTTAAGTGTTCTCACCATATTTAGGATCGATTCCAATTTGTTCCTTGCTTTAGAAGATTTGAAGGCACCAATAACACAAACAGGAGTCTTCTCCCCACAGACAGAATCAAAGTTGGACGCTGACAATAGAGGGATCTGACTCTCAGCAGAATCAGATTGTGTTTTGGAACCTGGCCTCGACGCTGCCTTCTTATTCTTTTTCTCGAAACCATTCAGCAAATTACTGAGATCATCAATGGCAGACTTCAAATCCTTCACATTAATCCCTGTTCTAAGAACATGACTCTCCCCATTTGATAGCCAACCCACTATAGCTGGAAGGGCATCAACTCCTAACTTCTTTATAGAAGGATCTGAAGCATCCGTGACCTGTGAAATAAAAAATAATAATGTTATCAAGGTACGAAATGATGCACCTCAAAAGAAATGGCCCACAAAAATTATGGCAACGTCAATGGTAACGCACTGATAGAAATACTCTAATCAATTAACCAACACCGATTAGCAGATACTGGCCACATACAAGAATGAGATGACCAAGCTCAGGTCTAAAATACCTCTGCATCATAGAAACTATACCGCTTGTGAAACAACCCGCTAAGGACACGCCAGATGACAGGTGTATCCTTTTTTGTTGACAAAAGCATTAAAGTGGGTAGTCTTCCTCTATTGCTAGAAGAAAAATCAAACTGCTTCAAATTGACCCGTTGCGAGAACCTTGGAAAATGCTCTTGACAAAAAGTTTTCAAACTCTTTACACCAAGGTCCCCACTGTACTCTACCAAAGAACCCTCAGTGCTTTTAATGTATGAATATACAAATATTCTGGGAGTCCTATGAGGATAGATGCCGAGATCTTTGCAGAAAGAGGACTCTGAGTCACAATCTATTCTTCCAACCTGCAAATCAAAAGGTAAAACAGAAGATGAGAACAGTGACAAGTCATCAAAGCTATATCTTAGAAATATGAGTGCTTAATCTAGCACCTTTAAAGCCCCCTGCAACGAACTGGCAACTTCCTCTATGAGTGATTGAACATGATCCACCCCCTTCACAGATGATGTGGTTGGAAGCAAAAGCCAAGTCATTCCCTGGTCCTCAATTTCTTTCTTAAACAATTGTTTATTAATGACCTTGATGCTTGAGGAACTTTTAGGTCCAGATTGAGCCTTAGAGTGACCACCAAAACTACCCCCATCCTTGAAGCCACCTCCAAAAAAGTTGGAAAACATATCCTCCATGCCAAAGCCGAAGGGATTTGAACCACTAGGCCCACCAAAAGAAAATGAGAAAGACTGTGAACCTCCCTGTCCACCAGTACTCTGCCACTGGCCTGGCCCGAAGGGCTGCTGACCCTGTCTTCCTCCTCCATTCGTAAAGAATGTATATCCACCACCTTGATCCCCTGAAGCGCCAGGGCCAAATCCAGGGCTACCTTTTTCATCGCCATACGTGTCAAAATTTTTCCTCTTCTCTTCATCTGATAAAATCTCATAGGCTGAAGAATGAAGAAGTAAGGTCAATTTCCGTGGAAAACTAGAAATTCTTTGACCAAATAAGAGCAAGGTGAATATTAGACATTTTGGTGTTGTAGTAGTAGTAGTTTAGCATGACATCAGTACAAAACAGCATTATTTATTCTCCGGTGTTGAAATTCATGAATCAAATTTTAATATTACATTATTCAACACAAATTAAATATACACTATTCAACCAAAAATCATCCGACGATTCATAGATAGAGAGCGAAAAGAGATGAACTCAGCATAAAATTTCTGGCAAAAAATACATTAATCAATCAAAGTAAGTAATATACCGTTATTTATTTCTTCAAACTTCTGTTGTGCGCCTTTTTTCTTATTCTTATCTGGGTGATACTGAAGAGAGAGCCTGCCAAGGATTCATGAAGACCCTAACAAGTGAGAATGACTAACCCATAAATTAAGTTTCAAGAACAAATTGTAAAACCAAATATAAGATAGCAAAATCAACAAAATCCAGCACAATATCAGTCCCAGATGGGATTCAGTGTATAATAACGCATAACCAATAAAATTCTGCCTGACAAATGAAGAGAATAAATTGTAAAGAAATCAAATATGAGATAGCAGAACCAACAAAATCCACGAAAACATTGGTCCCAGATGATATTCAGTGAATAAGAACGCATAACCAATAAAATTATGCCATGAGCTAACACAACCACATGAAGTTGAATCAAAATTTTGGAGGGAAGTTACAGAACATACTTGTGGAAAGCTTTCTGAATTTCCCGCTGACTCGCATTCCGCTCAACTCCGAGAACCTGAAAACAAATTTTAAAAAAACGCAACAAACACAAGTCATTCTATAACATCCCCACAAAACTTCAATACTCCATAACAAAATGCATGTACAATTCTTGAATTACAAACAATTAGACGAAAATCAAGCCGAACATCGAAAAAAAACGTCGATTAACAACAAATGTCAAAATGCATCAATGAGAGAAAAACTTAGAACAAATTTCGTTACCTTATAAGGGTCCATTGTTTTGGCTTCTAAAGACAACCGGAAGAGGAACAGAAACGTCATAACGAGGATGATCGATGCTAAGCGAGTCTCCATGATCAGATCAGACAGAGATTTGCAACTGATGAGTTTGAAAATTGGAATTTGGAATTGGGTAATTGGGAAAATGGAGGGAGAAACGAAACGACGAGTGCAAATTAATATATGTTCCTTCCCGTTGCCGAGAGGAATGGAGAAATCCAGAGCCTTCGATTTATTTGCGAAGTAGTAAGTTGCTTACGTGGCAACTCGAAGTCATACCACGAAATCCGACCAATGAGAGTCGAGAGTTTGCATATGTCACATCTTCCAACCACGAAGCAGTACGTTGCTTACGTGTCTTGCTGCATTTCATAATGGGCCGGGCCAAATTTTGAATATATGGGCTCGTTCATATTGGGCCCACTCAGTTTAGCTCACAATCTGACGGAATAAAACTTTGGGGAATTGGAGGGAATTGCAAAATTTAGGGTGTCATTTTGATTTTTAGCAAAAATTTGGGATTAAAAGATTTTTGGCAAAAAATGAAAGGGGTCGAAAATCACGTTCTACAGTTTTTATTACTCCGATTTGTTGTATTTCAGTTTTTATTACTCCGATTTGATTCTTTTGTTTTAAAATTTGACTAATAAACGAATTCTCATGTTTGTTAGGGGTACCGATTTATTCTCTAAAAATTTTTTTAGGGAGATCTGCAGATGTATTTTAGATTTGTTAATTAATAATATTTTTTTGTTATGCAAATATCTATTTCAAATATTCAAATCTTTAACTAATTTTTAGGAAATCATTTATTCTGATTTTATATTATAATATTATTTGAAGTTAACTAATTATAGGATATTTGGCTTGTTTTATAGTTTCTCAATTATCTTTACATAATTAAGGTTAATATTATATATATTATATACATTTGTATAATACATTTGATTAAAAACGTCAGATTTGGTAGAAGTTAGGGTTTTATGATTTTATACGTTAAGGGTATTTATTTTAATATGTTTATCTGATTTTATATTATAATATTAATTTATTTTGAAGATAACAAATTATAGGATCTTTAGATTGTTTTATAGTTTCTAAATTATCTTAACATAATTAAGGTTAATATTATTATATATTATATTCATTTGTATAATACATTTGATTAAAAACGTCACAGTTGGTAGAAGATATGGTTTTTATGATTTTATACTTTAATTAAAGGTAATTGTTTATTTTAATATGTTTATGTATTTACAGTAAATATCGATTATTGAAAAGTATGCAAGACATTAAAAATTTTATTTTTTATATTTGTTGTCGAATAATTATAGTTTGAGTCCACTTATTATAACTAATAGATTTCATTATATTTTTCCTATATTCTTCAGTTCTTCATAAAACTGTCATATTCCAAACGTCTTTTGTTCCAATGGTTGTACAGCAAGTAAGAATGATTTTTTATGGTAAATGGAATGACAGCTCCCATTA